>JARYSX010000008.1:196871-527158 GCA_031081795.1 Debaryomyces singareniensis
TTGTAGTCAGATAAGGTTCTACCGTCTTCCAATTGCTTACCAGCAAAGATTAATCTTTGCTGATCTGGTGGAATACCCTCCTTATCTTGAATCTTGGACTTCACATTGTCAATTGTATCGGAGGATTCGACTTCCAAAGTGATTGTCTTACCGGTCAACGTCTTAACGAAAATCTGCATCTTAAATTTATATTATATTGTTTATAAGTAAAAAATATTTAATTTCTATTAAGGGGTCTCGAATTCAAGGGAGTGGCAATTGCCTTATTTATAATCTCACCACAAAAGCGGGAAGAAAGTCATGACATCTATCACGTGCGTTATAAATGTACAAGGCTGACGTGTGTCTGGGTATCTATCCTCATGGAGAAAAAAAAAAGAAATGTTTATGCAAGTTTAAGACATCGGTCTGAGAGAATTACCACACTAAGATAGGAGACGTTGCAATGTTTAATCATCTATCTATATTCCTTCGATATTGATAATAATTATTACTAGGATGTGTTCATATTATACGTAGGCGAGAAATCTTTGAACTTAAAATGAAATCGCAGTAAGTCCCAATGCACTATTAAAGCATGATCAAGGTTTGAAGATTTAGCATTCGTTACGTCGCATAATGATTATAAGATACAAGGCTACTTAATTATGTTGCCCCAGTACGTTGTAGATCAAAAAGTTATCGTTTATTAATCATTAACGATGGGTTTGGTTAAAATATGGTCTTCGAAAACATAGAGTCGAGCAGTTTGAAAGTGGCAGCTTTCTTTTTCTTTAAGGCGCCTCATTAGGTGTTGCACTTTTTATGTCTTCTATTTTAATATATACCAGGTAGGCGCTCGGATCTCGGGTCTGACCATGAATGTTTTCAGTCTGAACTATTTTGAATTATAATCATATTAGTGGCGCTTAGATAGAGGAATCGTATTAATAGAGATATAAAAGATTGCTATAAAGGCACTATATCATCGTTATGAAATCGCTGAGGTGGATACATCTTGCTTTTTTATGATCTCATATCTAAAGTCAATTTATAAATTCTACTACCAAACATGACATAGTCTACAAAGTTCATATTTTGCAACGAAGGCGTAGATGTCATAAATTTCCTATTAATGATCGTGTCCTGCATATACTTTTTTGTCTTGTTTAAGGTAATTCTTCCTTGGAATAGGAGACACAAAGAAACAACATTTTCTCAAGTTTCAAAAGGTCGTGTGTGGTATAAACATCTTGGAATAAAGGTAATTGATCATGAGACGATAAGCCTGTACCTCTTTTTTGGTTATTAGACTAGTCTAAATATTGGGTTGAGGCAATCCAAACAGTTGAAGTCCGTACGCAACTAAGATTTTATCTTAACTCGGGTTATATTGAGGCAAAAGGACTTAAATTTAATCTTTACTTTTTACGGAGTTTTTTTTTTTTTTTTCAGATACAAGGTCAAGATGTATTAGACTACTTGGAAACATTTAAAATGCAACTAAAAAATTCAAATTCGATAGCGGATGCTTTTGTCTGCTCCATGGATGGTGATAGTGAGTTTGAAGGGGGACCAAAGTCCCAAAATAGCGCTTTCCAAAAAGTTTCGAATAAATCCGCCAGTTCGTCAAGTTTTTGCGGTGGTTCATCGGAGCAAGAACACAGAGTTGGTGATTTGGCATTATGTTATGATTCAGACGTATTAGAACTCACATTGAGATTCTTGAAGGAAAGGAATCATCAAGGATTGGCGTTGTTGGCACGTCAAAAGGGGTTACCACCCTTTTTGCGTTTCAAGATATGGCCCATTATATTGAAGCACCATCCCTTCGTTTTAAATCCTTTTATTATGCCCGATGATGATGTTTCTGGCAAATCAAAAGATTTAGACGCTGATTTGGCATTGGAAGTGCAGAAGGACTTACAAAAATATGTACACAGGTTGAGTTATATTAATGACAAAGATAAGTCGTCGTATAGTGATACTGAATATCAATTTTTCAAAATTTTGGAGCACTCTGTTTTGAAATTTGTGAATAAGTGGGGAAGGATTATAAAGTATGATCAAGCACTTACTTGGATTGCGCTAGGATTGGCCGAATGGTTCCCTCCAATTCCCCATACGACTATAGTTTTGCTTGGAAGGGATTCTAAGAGCGACAAGAATACATTTACAAAAGATCTTTTCGAGGAATACGAGAATTACATTGGAAGATATTCTGGGCTCAATGAATACTTAGAAGAACTAAAATCGGATAATGAAATGACCTTTCAAGATGTATATGAAAGATTAGTTTTAGTTTTGTTGCATACGCCCGAGGAAAAGGCCAAGTTTGGGGTTCCTAAGTCATTAAATAAGAAGAGCTTGCCATTGAATGGAGGTATAATAGAAGAGAGGGTTTCTTTTTTTATGTATTGTTTAAGAAAGCTCTTGCCAGAATTATCCCAGTATTTTCAAGAGGAAAAGATGCTCAATAAATTTGGAAGTCATGATGACGAATGGCTTATTTGGTGGCTCAAATGGTGTGGTTCTAAAGTTTGGTCTAGGATTGATCGTGGAAGAATATGGGACCTCCTCTTTGGATGGCGTCTAGAGAACCCAAAAAAGAGCAAAATCTATTACTTGGAGAAGTTAGACATTGATACTAAAACATTAGAGAAGTTGGGTCCAGATATTTTTTGGTCTGTTGGCGAAGGAAATGATGATCAGCTGTCTTTCTCCAAGAATTCCAGTTCATTTAAAGATTTAATGAACGAATTAAACAGCATAGAATCGTTAGCATCCAATTCGCCTTGTCTGGAGTCCCCTAATACTATACATGCTACCGAACTGTCTAGATTATCCAGATCATCACAATCCTCTTTTGAAAGGCCTTCTACTCAGCAGTACTATATTCCATTTTCGACCTTGGATCCCCACATTGAACTTATTTTTATCACTTTGGCATTGCTCAAGTCTAAGGAAAGCTTATTGTTCGAGTTAGATCAGCATGAGATTCGCCAGTTCCTTTCCCGTCTTCCAACGAATTCTGTGAGTATCAACTCAAAATATAAACATTTGAAGCCAGACTCATCACAGTCGTCTACTAAGAGCAATGATTTACAGGCTTCTCATTCTATTGACTATATGGAAAACATCCTTATTGAGTCCGGGGAACTTTGGAGAAAATGGTTATGGCAGGAAATGATATGTGACGACTAGTAAATATTAAGTCAAAATATTAAGTATAGAGTAACCTTCGCATTGTAGAGTTAGACGAGTTATCTTTTGTCGGCGCACGCCTTGTTTGATGTAGAGAATTAAGCGATGAGCTTTGAGTGTACTCGATTTGATCTTATGACAGACATGACAGAGGAAGAGAGCAACAAGAAGGTAAACAATCATGTTACGAGAGACGAGATATCAGAAATTGAAATCGACTTGAATGCTGGTGAGCCTTTATCGAAGAAGCAGAAGAGATTGTTGAAAAAAGGTAAATTGAGTAAGCCAGAAGAAATAACTGAAACTAATGCTCCCGAACCAAGAAAAGGATTTGGGGTCTGGATAGGTAACTTATCTTATGAAACTAATAAAGATGATTTAAGCAGGTTTATAACTATTAAAACAAAAGATTCAGATATTATTAGTGTGAAAGAATCAGATCTTCTTAGAATTAATATTCCGACCAAAAATAATAAGATCAAGGGATTCGCCTACATCGATGTCCCTAGTGCTCAGCATGTTGAGGCTATTGTGAAGCTTAGTGAATCCAACCTTAACGGACGTAACTTGCTTATAAAGGATTCTAACTCTTTCGCAGGTAGACCTGCAAAAGACTCGGAGTCCCTCTCGAAGAATCCTCCTTCAAGGATCTTGTTTGTGGGAAATTTATCATTTGATACTACTGATGACCTATTAGAAGAGCATTTCCGCCATTGTGGAGAGATTGTTAAGATTAGAATGGCTACCTTTCAAGATTCTGGCAAATGCAAAGGTTTTGCTTTCATAGATTTTAAAGACGAAAAAGGACCTACAATAGCATTAAAATCAAAGCTTGCTAAAACACTTATTAATAGGCGACTCAGACTCGAATACGGTGAAGACAGGTCTGCTAGAACGCCCAAAAGGTTCATGAAATCTGAAGATGAAACTAAGGAAAGGGTAGAACTGGAACCTAATGCTGAGAAACTCGCAAAAGTAAGTGAAGAACCTGCTCATCCACGAAGAGAGAAAATTAAATATCAAAAACGTAGATCTGATGAGTTTGATGCCACCAACAAACGTCTTAAATCGTCAGTAGCATTAGCAACAGCTCAGAGAGCAAGTGCCGCTATTGTTCCATCAACTGGAAAGAAGACTAAATTTGAATAATTTTTCACTTGTATAGACATTCTTATTTTACGTAAACAGAAAAATACATCAACCAAGACAAGATTTTAGTTTAAATGAAAATATATAAATTTTAGCAAATTTTAAAGAATAATACAAATAAAACAAAAATTAGTAGATAGATCAAGAAAAGTAGTAATTAATTACTTTTCATTCTTACGTTGTCTCAAGCGTTCGAGTTCTTCCAGAGTGACTTCCATATAATTGTCTGAGTCGGCATTTTCATTATATTCACTATCTGAGACTTCTTCATAAACCGAATAAGTTTCATAAGAAGAGGTGTCATTATCCCCCTCCTCAGGGCCAAATGCTTTCAGCTTATCAGCTTCCGCTTTAACACTAGAAATATTCTTTGGCTTCGATTCAGCTAGTGATTTAGTAAGATCAGTATTCTTAGACCCCGGTTCAGAACTACCATTCGAACCTAATTTCATTTTCTTTGTCAATGATTTGAGTCTTCCAATCCCATTAATCTTGCCCGGTACAGATACATTGGAAGCTGCTTTATTATCTGACTTACCCATTACCACAGGTACTACAACTGGGGCAGCTAAGCTTTTACTATTTGAATTTTCTTTTGGGCTTTCGATACTGGCTCCCTGAACAGCATGGCCATTCAGTTCATTGCTGGGCTCAAAAAAAGAGTTTGCATCAGCACTTGGCTTTTCAAATCTCAGAGCAACTTTTGATATCTCTGACTCTCTTTGCTCAATCAAATGTTTGAGTCTGCTTAATTCCTCGTCAGCTTCAATTTCACTAGTTAATTTGATTTTCATTTCCCTCAATTCTCTTATCTTCTTTAAATTTTCAATTTCTTCCTGGAGCCTTGTCTTCTTAATATCTTCAAATTCTTTTTGTCTTTTATCGAGCTCGGCCCTAGCAGCTTCTTCAGACTTAAGTTGTTCAATTTCAGCAAGTCTTGCATCTGCGATCTTCTTAGATCTTTCCTTTTCAAGATCAAGTTTTTCCTGATGGATTCTTCTCAAGTCATCAATTTGAGCTTTCAAAAGATCAAATTCTTCAGCTTCCCTCAATTTCCTTTTTTCAAACAATTGATCTTGATATTGCCTACTTTGCTCTAATTGCTTTTCCCTAAACTCCCTTTCTTGTTGTATTCTCTGTATTTCAAACAGAGGTTCTAAGCCCAATTTCTCTTCCTCAAGCTTTCTTGCCTCCTCTTGCATTTTACGTTCAGATTCTAGTTTCTCTGCTTCCTCTTTTTCAGCCTGTAACTGTTCTTCTGCTTCTTTTTCAATACGCTCCTGTTCAGCTTTTCTGTCTAGTTCTTCTTGCAACCTTTTATTTTCAGCTTCTTCAATGAGAGCTAACCTTTGCCTTTCACCTTCTCTTGCTACCTCTTCAGCTATCTTAGCCTTCTCAGATTCCCACTCTTTGTATTTCGCTTGTGCCTCAAGAATCTTAGATGGATGCTCTTCACGGGCCGTCTTAAGTTGGGCCAACCTGGTCGTGTAAGCACCTAAGGTTGCTGTTAAAGCAGCCACCTCGGCTGAAAGGTGATCATGCTTCGACTGCTTTTCTGCAAGAGTGCTTTTAAGGTTAGTGATATTTCCATTTATCTTCGAAGTTTCTGATTTCTTATCTGTTAAAGTACCTACTACAGCTTCATGTTTGGTTTTTAATTCAGACAGTTCAGTTTTCAATGTCTCAAGCTGAGTCTTTAATTCATCGATAGAGGTCTCTAAATTAGAATTGCTATCCTCTAGTTCAACCTTTTTCTCTCTTAACTCTTCAATCGCTTGTATAGCTGATTCCTGTTTCTTCTTTGAATCCTCTATTTCTTCCTTTTTTGTAGCTTCTAACTCTTCATGATTCTTCACTAAAGTTTCTTTATCTGTTTCATGTTTTGCGACAGCTTCTTCTTCTCTTGTTTTGAAATCTAACTTAGCTTGCTCTATCTCTTCTTTTGTTTGCTTGTCAAATTCTGTGGCAGATACATGCGCTTGCTCTGTTTGATCACTAATATTACGAAGCCTTCCTTCAATATCATTATCGAAAACTGCCTTCAATTTAGTGTTCTTAGCAACATGCTTATCAAATATTCCTTGCAATTTCTTTTCATGGGAAGCTACTTTACCAGCTAAGGCCCTCTGCCTTTTGATTTCGTCTTCCTTAGTGGTCTTGGCAACTTCATCATTGATATTCTTTAAAACGGGGGCAACGCGGGAAGCTGCAATGTCCATAAGTTGCTGTTGGGTGAGCCTGAGTCCACTACCAATTTCAATTACCTTATTAGGATCGTCAACTCTTCTAGCCAATGAGCCAGCAGCAGCAGCATTTAATTCAATGTAGCGGTTCTTTAAAATTGGTTTATCTTCCAACTTATCCAAAATATCTTGATTAGGAAGTGGCACACTTTCATACTTGGGCTTTATATCAGCATTAACCGGTAAGTCTTCAGCTAAAGTGGGAACGTTCTCTTTACCCTCCTCTTCTGATAAATGTTTCCCAGTCTCATCATCCTCTCCAATATTCTTCAAAGATTCTGAGTTATCTTCAATTACCGCGGCACCATCTTTATCCTCCTCTTGCTCAAGTTCAAGCCTTGGTTCTTCAGATCCTTTATCATTTTCAATTTCAGACTTCACCTCGGCGTCTTCTTCTAATTCTTTTCCAGAAAGCTGATCACTACCTTCAATTGTTTTATCTAATTTGTCCTCTTCATCAAAATTGTCCTCAACGCTGTCCTGGACATTATCCTCAGCGTTACCGTCAACATTATCCTCAGCGTTACCGTCAACATTATCCTCAGCGTTATCTTCAGCTTTAGCCTCTGATTCTTCTTCACTAGTATCCTTAGCCTTAGCCTTTTTAGCAGCTTCAAGCTTTTTAGCAGCCTCAAGCTTCTTCCTCTCTGCTTCCTCAGCCAAGGTGGGGTGGTTCTTGAACTTCTCTGGGACATGTACGCCTTCAATCGAATTTTTCTGCTTAAATTGCGCATGATAATTGGGCTTTCTGCTGGAACTTCTGAATGGAGATGTCCAAGATGAACCACTTGCTAATGTCTTCAAATTAACTTCACCATTAGTAGCCCTTGAATTCTCTTCAACCGGCCTAACTACTTGTGACATCCTTATTTTCTACAATGAAACCTTAATTAAGCTGCTTTGGTTTTGCCAATCGATCGTAGTAATAATTTATATCAATACAAAGCTATTCCAACTCAATTCCAGGGAGCAAGAATAATAGTCCTTATGACCTAAGTCTACAACCCTGTTAGGGGTACGTCCATTATCTAAAAAGGAAATACGGTAAATACGGTCTATTTACGACTTGATTAACTATTTAATCACATGATAATACGGCACATGCGGAGCATCATTTGCTCGGTTCCATGAGATAGGCCATCTCATTTCAAACTATTCCAAAATAGGAAATTGTCAAATATTCGCTGCACCTAATGTAGTCAGATGAATTAATATCATGTGAGACAATTTCGCAAGCTAAAATTGGCACTCATGGGCAGTGCTCCTATGTATCAGGTGGACTATGTCACAAGCGACATATGTCGTCAGGTAGCAGTTGTGCAAAAATGTCGTGGCATTTAATCCTTCACATCATTTTAATTTGCTGAGAGCTACGGTATCTAAATAAAAAGAGAACTAATATATAAAACTGAAATTGGTGTGAATCAATTACACCGAATTGAAGTGAACTTAATATTGATGAATCAATATAATTACAATTAATTTAATACTGCATTTTTTTTTCACGATAATTAATCATTCTGAATTCGGAACACTAGGTCATTTTTGGGATGGCTACTTTGATTCCCACGGCATGCGAATGCCATACACTTGAGCTACCACCAAATGAAAAAGACGATAGACTCAATTTAAACGTGCGGACTGGTTCTGCATCGACAATTTACAGATCCATGGTTTTTGTATATGGAGGGCTCACTATAGGATTAGAACTTAAGACCTTTTCCGCAAGAGAAGTGAATCAAACTTTTTTACGAAGCGTTGGCGATGATAAATCCAAAAGACTTCAAGAATATTTATCTGGGGAATTTTTCTGGCTAGATTTAATAACCAAAAAATGGCATAGGGTGAATATCCCGGAAGGAGAACCTAAACCACGACCACGTTTATTTCATGAGATTTGTGCCACAAACAATAGGGTTATTTTATTTGGTGGCTTAGTCTTATCAGAAGGGGCTGGAACAGATGCCTTAGTTCCTTCTAATGAGCTTTGGGAGTTCAATTTAGAACTAAACAGATGGAGATTGTTACATAATGGCTCTGGATATAATAAAAACAGGTATATCCCCAGTCCTCGCTTTTGTAGTAAGATGACAGCTATCAGTCGCTTGAATTTTGCACATAGAGAAGATCATTTTGGAATTATGATAGCAGGTGGAAAAGATTTTATATCCAGACCTCGTTATGACAATGCGGTATTTGATCTTGTTGACGAAGAATACGTCGATCTGGGATCCTTGTACTTAACGACGGATGAGAATGATCCTTCTAACCTCCCTTTCAGATTTAATGAGACAAAGCGTCATAATGTAGATTACGAGAGCCATGTTATTCTAACAGTTGAAGACTCACGTGATCAAGACGTTCTCAAGCAATTTGGCCAATACAACCTGAATTATCAAAGAGGTTTAAATGCTTGCAAATCTAAAGAATCGTTGATAATATACTCTCCATCTCTTTCCGAGTTTAAGGGGAGAGTCGTGAATCCTTTATGTTCCTATGAATTGGGACAGACAATTAAAAGTGCTCGTGAAATTCCTTTGGGTAAATCCAAGAAGGCTGCGTTGCTGTCTAGGGGAGTATCTCTGTCTCATCAAGTTGTACCTTATAATTTGCGATTTCCTTGCGGAGGATTATTTGGTCGCAATATCGTTATAACTGGTTTTCTTCCTAATGAATATGACATTTCAATTTTTTTGTTTAATATGCCAACTTGTAGATGGTCAAGGTTGAATTTATACTGCAGTCATGAGTATGGGTCCCACAGGTTTTGGGGAGGATTCTCCTGGCAATCCCATCACAAAGTTGTACTAATTGGTAACACTGACACCTCAAGAACAACCAGTAGCATCAGATATTTCAACATAATGGTTACTGTTAGTTTGCCGATTGCTAATATATTAGTAAGTTCAGAATTATCAACGGGAAGGAAAGAAAAGCAAGTGTTCAGCACCAATAAGTTTGTCCTGTCTGATGAAGATAGTTCACAGTCAAGTGATACGACAGATTCAAAATCAAATTTTTTTTCCTCTTCCATAAATTTCAATGAACCATTTTCTGATGATCGCAACGATGAGCGGCCAAAAAGTTCAAGCAATAACCCAATAAGCTTTGACGATTACGTTCAATATGTTGCTCCAAAATCGAAATTTACAACTATCAGATCAGTATTTCCTGCTGCTGCAGTAACACTAGGGAGAAACGCATTCGACCGTTATGGGGATTTAATTTCTGATTTTGAAATTGTTTCTCTGTGTGGAGATAGAATCCCTGTTTCTAAGCACTTTTTAGCAGAGAGATGGGGTTCATTCTTTATTCACCTTTTCGCATCAGCTTATGTCAAGTCAGTTAAAGATTTTCGCCAGAATGAAGAGATTCATGACTCAGAGCGTAGGGTAGCTTCGTTAGAATTGAGGAAGTTGGGAAGCTCAAATTCTTTACGGCAACTAAACAAATTATCATCAATCTCCAATGCTTCAGTCTCGTCGAGTAGTTCTGACTTGAGTATCAATGCCTCTCAAGTTCCGGAGAGTGTACCATCCTCATTGAGAATCGCGCTTACACCAAATCAATTACGTGAAGCTAAAGAAGCACCTCATTTTAGATTGCCGTTCCAAGAAAAGCAAGCACAGGAAGGAGAAAAGATGCAGATAACCAACGGAAAGCAGAATGGAGAAATATCTGGAGTTGATAAGTCCGTTAGTAGGAGCAGAAGAAGTTCATTGACTAAATCTCCTGCAAGAAGACCTGCTTTAAATTCTTATTCTTCAGCAATTGATCCGCACCAGAAGATATCATCTGAAACAAAGATAAGTGAGAATGAAAGTTCTTTGAATTATCTAGACTCTATACCTGATCAATTACCGATGCCAACTGAACCTCTTCCAAGTGTACCTGCTTCACAATCGTTACGAGCATTATCACGAAGAGGTTCTGAAGATTACCATTCCCCCAGAGGCTCAATACACCAGGTTCTATCTACTCTAAGAGGTATTTCATTATCAAAGCAACCTATAGAAGGCCTCTCTCCCAGGAATTCTGTATCTATGATCGCTAGAAACCAATTCAATCCACCTTCCAAAAGCTCGACTCCAACTTTAAATTCATTGAGAACTCAATCAGGCGATATTTCAGATATTGAAAAGTTCAGCAGATCTGACAGTGAGTTGACTACGTCTAAACTTAATCCAGAAATACCCCTACAGTGCAGGTCTCAATCGGAGGTGAGCATTACGAATTCAGAAATCAGCATGTCCAATTCTGTGATATCCAGTGCAAAGGAACTGTCTAGTAATTCCAAATTGGATAAGGATGATCCAAAGTTCGATGTGGCTGATAATCCGTTATTGAACTTTGACGACTACGATCCAGATGAGTATTTAGTAGAGCCTTCGTTAATGCCTAGGAAGTTATATCTTCCTTTCTCTTCGGCTACAGTAAAAGCATTTTGCGAATACTTATATACGGGGCAAGTTGGAAACAAATGGCTATTCAGCCCAACTGCTTTAGAATGTTTATCACTTGGGAGATTTTTGGATGTCCCTTTGTTGTACGATTTAATAAGTGAGGTTTTATTTGCGATAATTGGTAGAAAAGAGCTTCATATCATCAATGAAGGGAAAAAATTAAAGCGACGTTATAATAAATTATTGTCTATCACACACACGAGTTCCAATGCTAACTTAAAATTTCCTCTTGACGAATATGAGGATTTCATAAGTACCATAGATGATGGCTTTTACGATTTAGAATTGTTGATGAAAACATCTAACCTACATCGAGTAAGAAAAAAATCTAATTCAATAGCACTGAGAAGAAATAAAACTTCCCAGCATCTGTATACTGATATGAACATTGCACGCTCGACTTCGCTTGACGAATCTGAAATAAGTGTTTCAGATACAGCTAGTTCAGACCAACCTTCAAGTACTAAAGATTCAAGCGAAAAAGTTACTTCCAGCTTAAACGAAAATCGAGAACAAGAAACTAGTACTTTGGAATCTTTAGTTAGTGAATCTGGCTCTGATAGGTCCGAAACAAATTTGTTGGACATAAACAGATCAAATGACGTTGTGGGTCCTAAAACTAAATCTGTATTCAACAAGGTGAGTGCTGATGGGCTTGGTAATTACATGGCTGATGATCTAGGAGATACAGAGAGTTTTGCAAGTGTAAGAAATTCAACAAAATCACTTAATTTGGAGCAACTAACTACCTTAGAAGGAGCAATTCCCACTTCTGAAGTTATCCAGCTGATATTCGAAACAGCCACCATAAATAGAGATATGAAACTCATGCTCAGAGCTGCAAATGTAGAACAAATGGAAGAAATTTTGGAAGAAAGTAGAGTGGAGCTAGGAAACGCAATAGAAGAGTTAGAAAGACAATATGACGCTCAAAGGCAAGCAGAAAGATTAAGAACTGATAGTGTTGTAAGTGGTAACTTTCTGAAGGAGGATCTTTCTGTCAAGCGGATCGATTCTGCCAGTTCGTTGACACCTAGCATATCATCCCATACATTTAAAAAGTCCTCTACAGGACATCCATCTACTGGATTTCTTGGTCAACGGATGTTTAACTTTTCAAGATCAGAAGGAAAAAAGGTGAAGGATGTAGAAGGTGATATAGACAAAAGAATAAATAAGCTTTTGAAGAAGAATAATAAAGCTGCACCTTCCAAACAAAAGAACAAAAAATTAACAAAGGCTTCTACAACGTTGGCAACTGAAGCAGCAGGGGGTCCTCATGCTCCAAGAACAGGAGTTAAAAAGCTACATAATATCTTCCCGCATTTAGTAAGGAACTACCTGGAAATTGGGAAGGAAAGTTCCGTTGAAGGTACAAATTCTGATAACAGTAGCATACATTCAGGACGTAGGAGGAAATAATGGGTTTCAGATCTACCAGAACTGGGTTCCGCTCAAATTTTAGTTTAATTTTTTAATTTTTTAATTGATTTAAATTCTCTAGTACATATCTGTATTTTACTATGAATCATTAAAGCCTTTATCTTTTATCTCGTATGCGAACACAAAAGCAAATGCTGAATATCCAATTCTTATCTTGTGAGTCTTAACGGACTGCTGATTTGTTACTTGACACCAAAGCGCTGTTCATTTAACTATTTGAAATGGGTGATGCATATTCAAGTAATACGGAGACTAACTTGCTAGCGCTTGAGCATAGTTCTAACGAGGATGTAGTCTATAAGGATATGGTGGTTTGGTCAGTGTATGGAATGTGGGATTTGCAATTGTCCAAATTAAGGTATTTTACTTTCACAGTGATTGGTATTACGCTCCTTTGGCCTTGGAATGCTTTTTTATCTGCATCGTCTTACTATAGTGATCGATTTGCATATTCGCCTGTTCTTGACAATATTTACTCATCCTCTATGATGACTGTGTTTACTCTTACATCCATGACTTGCAATTACTATCTTGCCAAGACTCAAGAAGGAGTAAGCTACAGTAAGCGTATAAAGTTGGGATTTGTGATTACAATTTTTGTTTTTTTATTTATGGGACTCAGTTGCATAGTTCCTGCCTTTCTTGAAATGAATGATAAAGTGTTTTTTGCATTGCTAATGTTTATGACCATGACATCCTCCATTGCAACAAGTTATTCCCAAAACGGTACCATGGCAATAGTTAACGTTTTGGGAAATATTTATGCCAATGCGGTGATGGTTGGACAAGGAATTGCTGGTATTTTATCAGCAGCATCCTTGGTCATATCCGTTTTGCTGGTAAAGACCAAAGATTCCAATAAGAAGATATCAGAACAGAGTAACTATGGTGTTTTCGTATATTATACTTTGGTAAGCGTTCTTGCATTCTTTTCCATAATTTTGTTCTCTTGGACAAATCGGTACAAGAAGCATGTATTATACTCTCCTATCTCGCGAGACCAGGCTGAAGAATATGACATTACACCAAACATCTCCGTTGAAGGTACCAGAGAAGCAGTAGAAAGTATAGAACAAAAATCAGTTGTTCCTTTGACTTTGTTGTGGCAGAAATTGAAATTCATTGTACTTGCTATTCTATTCGTGTTCGCAATTACGCTCGCTTTTCCCGTATTTGCTTCGAAAGTTGAATCAGTGAATGCTTCATCTGGATACTTATTATTTACAAAAGATATTTATATTCCATTTATTTTCTTCATTTGGAACTTGGGAGACCTTGCTGCGAGGATATTGTGCGGGATGAATGAATCTCGATTCCTACTCTCTTCTTCTAAGCAATTATTTGGGTATTCTCTATTGAGAATTGTATTTATACCGTTACTAATGACATGCAAGATTTACAACGATAAAGAACCTATAATTAACTCGGATCTTTGGTATATTTGTTTGCAATTTTTATTTGGTTTATCGAATGGGCAGATTGCTACATCATGCTTTATGAATGTTGCAGATCATTGCGATACAGATGATGAAAAAGAAGCAGCAGGCGGTTTTACTAATATGTTTTTGAGTCTTGGGTTGACTTTAGGAAGTTTATTTAGTTATTTATTGGTAGTTACCATTTACTAGAATATTATTCCAGAATTCCGCGCACTATATTTATTTATACATATGTGGACTACTTGAAATCTATCTCATACAATGTCTTTTTGGGATAACCATAAGGACACTTTCAAGTCAGCAGGAGTCGCAACGGCTAAGGGTATAGGGAGAGGTACCAAAGCCATTGGAAAAGGTGGCTATCAAATGTATAAAAATAAACACGATAAAAATGATGGAAATAGTGATGGAAAAGACTCCAGCCCAGAGTACACCCCGGCTCCCATTCCAGAGATGAGCAAGGAAGAGTTAAAGAATTTACCTGCGCCTCCAAGGAGGAATGTTGTAATACAGGAAGTGCCTAAACTTAATAGCGGAGGGGGTAATAATTTCATGGATAGGGTTCGAGCTAAGAAGAATAAGAATGACGAAGATTATAAGAAATACAGTGAAGCACTAGCTCAAAGTTCTCCCACGAACGTAGAAATGGAACCTAGGGATCACCAGCAAAATGCAGCAGTAGGTAGAAACAATGCTTACCCTGTGGTTCAGAATCTTTATTCTTACAATCAATCGGTCGGACAGCCGGGAGGACTTGATTCCCCAGAAACCCAGCCAAATATGGCTATCCAAGAGGCTAATATAAATCAAAATGATTTTCAGACTACAAGTGTACAGTTGACTCCACAGCAAATTCAATCACCAGCTCAAGGATTTCCCACACAGATGGAAGCTCCCAAAGTGAGTAATTACGGGGCCTCTCGCCCCACGTTACCACCTAGGATAGCAACAGGGAGCTCTTATTCTATGAAACTTAATGATCCCCAATCAAATTATGCTACTGTCTCTACCGATGAAGAAGTCAAAGGAAATGTTCTGATTTTAACAGAGGAAGAAGAGCCTCGTGTTAACACGGGATACAAAGACATAGATGTAAGCATGTATGCTCCACCCCCTATTCACAGAGCCCGTGATTCGAACTCCCCCGAATTTCAAGCATCTCAGACTGCGAAGGCAGCGCCATTTTCATCTCTGTCTCACCTAGACCTACGTGGTCCACTGTCTGTCCTGAATGGTAGCACGATTCCAGAGAAGCAATTGGCAGCCCCTCAAACTCTTTTAGAATTTCTGCCACCACCTCCAATTAGACATGCTAGCCAAATTGATAGGGACGCGATGTCTGGAAGTAATAAATCTAAAATCCCATCATTAAGCAGTCCATTCACAGCTTCAGCTTCCCCCACACCCCCAGTACCCCCTATCCGAAATGCTAAAGTTAGTGCAAATTCCACAGTAGAGGGAGAAAGTATGTTACCTCCTCCGATGCCACCTAGGCATTCGGAATTTATCACGACTAGCCCTTTAACAACTACACAGCATGCTTTGCCCAAAGATTCTGCAAAAAGCGAAAGTCACCCTCATAATGATGAACAGATAGATACTTCAAATATAAGAAAAGCTGCTCCTCCCAAGCCGCCAAAGAAGAGCAAAACGATAATTTTAGACGGTACAGATGAAAGGGATGAAGCAAATGATCAACGCAATTTGGACAAAGGGGAAGCCGGACTTTTAAATTCAGCTTCAAATTCTGGTATGCTCTCTGAACTCCAAAACAAGTTTAGGAATTTAAAAAGAGCAAATGATGACACTACAAAAAATTCAGAAAAGAACACTATACATAACGAAGAAGATAAAATTTTGAATCTTAGCTCTGAAATTTCTCAAACAGCTTCCATCGTAGTGCATGCGCAACAACCTAATAATCCCATTCTTAAACCTTCTGTCATGCCTAAGCCTGCTGTTATGCCTAAGCCTGCTGTTATGCCCAAGCCTGCTGTTACGCCCAAGCCTGCTGTTACGCCCAAGCCTGCTGCTATGCCCAAGCCTGCTGTTACGCCCAAGCCTGCTGTTACGCCCAAGCCTGCTGTTATTCCCAAGCCTGCTGTTATTCCCAAGCCTGCTGCTATTCCCAAGCCTGCTGTTATTCCCAAGCCTGCTGCTATTCCCAAGCCTGCTGTTATTCCCAAGCCTGCTGTTATTCACAAGCCTGCTGTTATTCCCAAGCCTGCTGCTATTCCCAAGCCTGCTGTTATGCCTAAACCTACCATACCACACAAGTCTACCACAACTACTAAATCCCCTAGTCCGGCTGACCATGAACCACATCCTTGGTCAGCTAGCTCTGGAAGATATGCTGCTGAAAGTTCTAGCATTTTCAAAGAGGCGAAAGTTCCTTTGACTTCAAGCTATGACATCCATGATAGCAAAACAAATTCTTCTCATGGTATCAGCAAAAGTAGAACGAGTTCTTCATCTCCTCCCCCGCCTCCACCAGCTCGTAATTACAATCGGCAGCTTGCTACAAAGGGCATCGACAGTCTTCCCCCGCAATTAGATTTGGAGTTAAGTACGGGATGGTACGATCGCACTCCTTTGAAAGTCCCCGAAGATGTAAGTGGGCTCAACTTCAAGGTTTCTAGCTCTTCAAGAAGCATGGCAAATAAAATATCTCACCTGTTCGATATATCTTTAAGATTGAAAGATCTATCTATTATTCAATATCAAATATCTTGGGAAAACTCAGATTATGCAAGCGCTACACTGAAGGTCTTAAAATTCACCCCTTCCCCCATTCTTTACAATGTACCACCACTTAGAGACTTGGTGGATAGCTCTCATAAGTTTGGTGAGCATGTTGCTGCTTGGTGTGAGCACAGAATGCAGCAACAGGTAGGAACTGGTGAGTGCTGGGATCTTGCGCATGATGCCTTGCAGAAAGGATGTGGGAACCATGCATTTGTTTCGACCTATACGCACCATGGATTTCCAATAATCCGAGTTACTGGGTCTGCTTCAGGTTTGGTTTTAGAAGATGGCCATAATCCTTATGATTCTGTGCGAAGAGGTGATATAGTTCAATATAAAAGCTGCAAGTTTGTGGATAACACCACAGGTACCACTTCTTTTGCTGGTGACCCAGATCATACTGCAATCGTGTTGGAAAACAGGGGGGATGAGTTTATTATTGCAGAGCAAAACGTAAATGGAAAACGTTTTGTTCAAAATGGTACCTTAACCTTAAAAAATCTCATTTCAGGTTCAATTACATGCTATAGACCTATATTTTCTGGTTGGGCAGGTGAATTTTAAAATACATAGTTATTATATATGGTATTCGTATTATTCAAATTGATGAGCATTGCGAATATGATTTGTAAAATTTCAGTGCACTTTTAGCTTTCACAGATTTTTATCTTGATTGAGATGACTGATTTAAATACGGTTTCACCGGCGTTATCGACTGCACAGGATGAATCATCCTTTTCCTTTGATAGAGTGAAGGCATCTACAATTAGAAGAGAGCATCTTAACTTGGACATCACCGCAAAAGATGATGAGGTCAGGCAAAGAATCAGAGCTTATTATAGTATTCACAAATTAATTTCTTTAATAGGAGAACGTATAGTGGACGATAATAAAACACAGTTCAAGTATAAGAGAGTTACAATCCAATTTCCGGACGAATTGATAGGAGATTCTGCGATTGTTGTTCAAGAAATCCAAAAAAAATTGAACCTTAAACCTCAAAATCAAGACTGTGAATCAGATATAGAAAATCTCGTTTCAAAACACCACTGCAGCGGGTCTAATAATAATGAATGCTGTGGAAATTGTACAAACCCTGTTAACGGAGAAAATAGTGATACTCAAAAGATTTGGATTTTGGCTGATACGTCTTACTCATCCTGTTGTGTCGATGAAGTAGCCGCATCTCATGTCAACAGTGACCTTGTAATTCATGTGGGCGATGCATGTTTAAATTCGGTCAGAGATTTACCAGTTGCATATGTTTTGGGACAGCCCTCAATTAATTTTGAAAAGTTGGAAGAATCATTCAGACTTAAATATGAACATGACAAGGGAAAGAAGATAATTATAATGGCAAATGCACAAAACTCAAGGCACCTTTCTCACTTGTATGAAACCTTAAAGCCAGAATATAAAAACCTTGCTTATGCAGATCTATCATTAGACTCATCTAAAAATGTAAAGATTATTGATTATTCTCCATCTTCAGAAGGAATATTGTTCAGCAAATTAAATAGACGAATAATAGGTACAAATTTAAATGAGGAAAATGTAAATATGGAACTAGGAGAGTTTTCATTATTTCATATTCTGGTTCCCCACTCACCCCGTTTGCTTGCTTTAACAACCATTTTCGATGAGGTCACTTTGTTCGACACTGAAAAAGATGTAATAGAAAATGGGAACTTCCCTAAATTAATGCGTCGATATCGTAATATGCATATTTCGAGAGCTGCTGGTACTATCGGAATATTAATGAACACATTATCTTTAGAATATGCCAACGAATTGCTAGATCTAATTAAGAAAAGAGTATCCGAATATGGTAAGAAGTATTACGTATTGGTGGTTGGAAAGCCTAATGTAGCTAAGTTGGCAAATTTTGAAAGTATAGATATATGGTGTGTTCTAGGCTGTGATCATCAAGGCATTATTATTGACGAGTACAATGAGTATTTTAAACCTGTAATTACCCCATACGAGCTCCTCTTGGCGCTTTCTGAAGAACATCAATGGACAGGAAAGTGGGTTACGGATTTTCGGCTGGTTGTGGCCGATTTTAAGCAAAGCACAACTTCTGAGGTTCCAGAAGTCAGTGATGCTAGCACCACTGAAGATGATCCGGATGCACCAATATTTGATCCCGTCACCGGTACTTATAATTCGGTTTCGAAACCTCTTCATAGGTTCCAGCATTTAAATATTTCACTCTCTGAATCTGAAGCACCTGATGATAACGAAAATTCGCTTGTCACTAGACCAAACGGTTCGGTTGTTATCAGAAATACAATATCTACATCTGCAACAGTCCTTCAAAATAGACTCTGGACGGGTCTTGGTAGCGATTTTTCAGAACTCGAAAATGATACACCAGCAGTAGTAGAGGAAGGTATAAAGGGAATTGCCAGAGGTTATGAATTTGATAAGAAAGCTAGTATATAGTATCTATCGTGCCCACTTGAACAATTTTCATTTCGCATTTATTTTTCAAATTCTTAAGTAGCCTGAAATACCTTTGCCTAAAGTGCTTCATACTATGTATTTTACTTTAAACGTAGATATAATATGGCTATGGTTATGGTATTTCCTAAAAGTAATAGAAATTTGTTTCGTAATTTCATGGTAAGTTCAAATAAAGCTCAGATGTAAGAGTTACCACTAACAACTCTACAGTATTAAGCTTCAGTATAAAAAAGAACTTGTTGTGGTTCTTTTCATCTTGGTTATAATAGAAAATGTTGCATATATTTATAATAATTACATAAAACTACAAGGAAAAAGCAAATGGAAAAACATTGACGAATATGATACTGCTTTAATCACTGGTGGTTGCGGCGATCTTGGATGTGAGATAGTCAAAGAGTTGATAAAAATGGGCATAGGAAAAGTCGTCATTTTAGATTTGAATGATGATTTAACACGATTCCTGAAATCTGAACTTCTTAAAATTGACTTCAGAGCTTGTGATTTTAGAACCATGGCGGACGTTAAATCTATAACGAAAAATATTTTGCATGAATACGAGTTGGAAGGGAGAGACATCAACATTCTTATCAACTGCGCTGGTATGAGACATAGTAACTCGTTTGTCGATATAAGAGATGATGAATTAGAAGACATATTTAATGTTAATACAATGGCAAGTATATGGATTCTGAAGTACTTATTGCAGAATCATTTTGAAATTAATCGAAAATCACAGAAAGAATCTCGACTATGCATAGTTTTTATTAGTTCAGTGTTAGGTTACTTGGCACCTAGAAATCTTTCGATTTATTCTGCATCGAAGGCAGCGATAATTCAAATTTATCAAGCGCTTGCAGCTGAATTAGCGGCTTACGAATTGATAAGATTGATTCTAGTTGTACCCGGTCAGTTAACCACCAAGATGTTTTCTGATGTGGAACCTCCTTATCAGTTTTTTGCTCCACTCGTTGATCACAGATACCTTGCAAAAGATATTGCAGCAAGAATCCAATCTGGGGAAAAAGGTGTCTTGAAACGTCCATTGTATGTTAATTTTTTGCCTTTGGTAAATATATTGCCTTATACACTACAAAAATTTTGTAAAAACGTTTCAAGGATGGACAAGGTGGTTTTTAATAAAAGTAAGACAGATTAATAAATTTCAAAATTTTCATGTATTTTAGGATAGCCTATTCGAATTATTTGCTCCTTTTTATTAATGTTTCAATCTCTTCTTTAATTTTTTTCGTAAATATATCCTCTTGGAGATATCCAAAAGTATTGAATACTTCGCTAAAGTTAATTTTAGTTTCACTGAATTTAGATGTGGAACCATCATATATTTTCAACTTCAAATGATAAATTGGCTCAGGGTCTTCCACCCACGTAGATATATATATCTTCTGTGATTCCTTGTTTTTTCCTATGTACTTGTTGTTTTTATATGTCCCAAAATTCAAGAAGAACAAAATGACACTTAGTATTCCGTATAAGACAACACAAACTACGGTGACTGAATAGATATCCTTGAATGAATATTTTTTGTCCAAAAAGTACAACATACCTGCTATAGCGGCCCCTGAATAACCAATTGCTAGTTTAAGGTCTATCAAATTAAAAGATTCGTCGTATCCTAACAGAGACATCGTGGCTGACATCGCTTCATCACATGTTGTTCTTAATTGAACTGTAGAGCTAAAAAATAAGGTCAGTAGCAATTTTAAAGTGGGTATAAGCATTAAACTTACTTCAAATTGGTTCTTTTACTGGATGACATTAGTTAAGGCGTTAATAGTTGGTTTATAGAGTCTATAAATGAATAATTTTATGAATGTGCGGTACTTAGTACGACATTGTCGCACGTATATTTACCAGCTAGTATTCGAAGAGACAAGAACCATTTTTTTCTTCTTTCCCTTACTTTTATTACTAGATTTATTCATCTCTTTATGTTCATTTAATCTTTTCATAAGTTCGTTTTTATAAGATTCATCTTCTGCAGCTTCTGATTCATTATGCTTAGGGATTCTAGTGCCCCAAACAGTATCTTGAAATCCCTTCCTATCATTCTCCTCTGTGCTACTCAATTTCCTGCCCTTAGACAATTGAGGTAGCTCTCTATTATCGATAATAGTTAGGCTCCCCATACCTCCAACATAATCAGCCGTGTTATCGTAAAATGTGTCAGGATCGTTACCATTGTTCTCGCGGTCAAAGAATTCCCTTGTTTTCAATTCTTCTTCTGAAATAGCCCTTTGTTTTTTCATGTCTTCCATTCTTGTTCTTCTCATTGAAGCCTTCGATCTCTTTTGAAGATCAATTCTATATAATTTCCATGCTTCATTAGATATGTAGTCACTGCCTTTCCAATCACATTCCATAAATCCAATAGATGTCCCGAAGGGTAAATGGGAAAGATACTTATATTTGGACAAGGAATCAGATTCACATAATTCTTCGTACCTTATATTCTCTATCTTGACTACAATAGACGATGGCAAATTTTTGTAATCATTTCCGTAACTTAATTTAAGAATTTTCATGTCAAGGGGAGACAAAACATACGTTGAAGGGGCATTGAATCCGGTCTCATAGAAATAAAAGGAATTTGAAAAGTCAGTCCAACGAGGTTTAGTGTCCTCTCTAGTCCGAGTCTCAGGTTTCTCAAAATCCACCTTGCACAATTTTATGTCTTTATTGATATGGTCAATAGCCAAATCAAAATACTTCTCTTCATCACCATATAGTACCGATTCTTCATGTTTTTGGTGTTGTAATTTCTCAATTTCACTTATATAAATGGTCTTCAAATAATCAAAATTTCCTTTAAATATGCGCAGATACTCCTTTAGTTCAGAGATTCTATTCACATCTGGGTAGTCATCGATAATAGGTTCCCTTTCAGTAAGAGTTCTGGGAAATGCTATGAACCCACTTTGGGGTCTAATCATTAAATTTAACACAGTTTGATCCCCCATTTTTGGTATTTCAAATCTTTCATCGATATTATCAATCACCACAGGTTTAATTTCATTAGTCCTTATTATTGAAAAACAGAGGGGACACTCCTTATACTTTTCTACTATAGCTTTGGACTCCCTTTTTTTAAAAAAAGGTATCTCGCTATCCAATAGAGATAAAAGGCACTTTAAACAAATTATATGACCACATGATACTATCATACGTGGTGCTGTTAAGTCTTCTGAAAGACAGATCGGACATGCATTTCCTTTGGGAACTATGATCAGTAAGATATCTTTCAATGAAACCGACGCATTTGGATCATATTTCTGGATCTGATACTCATTTCTATAGTCAACAACAAATTTATAGTTTACGTTGATAAACGACATGCCACTTAAGTGCACTTTCTCATTTTCATAGTGCCTCTGCTTCTTAACCTTATGAGAATCTAACCTCTCCCTTTGCTTTTCTTTTTGCCTTCTATCCATATATTCTGCCAGGTTTTCGTAGCCCTGGAAATCTAACAAATGATTGATCGAAATTTGGTTCTTCCGATTAACCCCATGTATCTTTTTTCCTCTTTCTAGCTGCCACTCAAGGTCCAGTACATCACGCAGAAATCCATTTCTCTCTTGGTATTTGGCCTTAGATCTTCTTTTATCTATTTCTTTTTTGCCTTTATTCTCGTTCATGCTGCCCATATTAAAATTGTCCTGTTCGATGTATTACTTAAGAGGTTCAAAAAGTACCAAACTCACTCTTCCATATTAGTATAGGGAGTCACAAGGATTCTTTGTTTAAAAAATATAATCGAGTGAACTGTTCTTTCTAAATCAATGACCAGAGAGCCACCTTGGTTGATTTAATGTCAACCTCTTGGTCCATATGTTCACTAACAAATTGATTTTCACGTGCATCTAATCTGTAATGATATTTTGCAGTTTACATTTTATCCATATGTACAGAAATCAAGTTTATAACGAAACTCATCCGATATCTCTTCAAGCATGCCGATTAGAGAAGATGACGAACGAGTTTCTGAAGCATTGCCTCTTAGTCCTCCTGAATACAACGTGGTAGGTTCTTTAGAGGCCGGTCTTGAAACTCCTGCTATTGACCAATTTGAAATATTAGAAGAACAGTATGATACTTCCAAGGGTAAGAACCTTTTTAAAAAGGCTAGTAATATTACAAAGAGGATTGCTTCGGATCTTAGTCATCGAGTGGTAAAGCCTATATCACATGTATTGGATCCTATATGTGAAGGATTAAGGTACTTAAACCTTAAGTATGAGGGAATAATATCTAGGATTGGAAATCCGCTTGTTGTTAAAAGATTGTTGTACATTTTTTTTGTATTGGGAATTGTCATATTTATAACTCGTCAAGGTAATAACAATGGAATCCAGGGTTCATCAGGAGGTGCCTTTTCCTCAAACAAGATTTATGATTTAGATCAGCTTGGAGAGTCGCTTCGGTCATACGTAGATGTGAAGACGATGAAAGAAAACTTGGAGTATCTATCTTCTATGCCCCATATTGCTGGCTCTACTGGGGATCTTACTTTAGGAAGATACGTTGAAAGTTATATGCATAACTCGGGCATTCATTTAATAGATTATGATGAGTTACGAACGTTCACTAATTATCCCATTCAAGATGATAGCAAAACTTACGTTAAATTAGCCAGTGGCGGCCTTGCGGCTAATTTGAAAGAAGAAGGAAAGACAGATATGGAATATTTAGCATATACTCCAAATGCATTAAATACTGATGGCGAAATCGATGCACCATTTTTATTCGTGAACTTTGGAACCCAGGATGATTTGCAAAGATTAAAAGATAACAATATTGAGCTTAAAGATACAATATTTCTTGCTAAATATGGAGGGCTTATTCCAGAAGCAAATAAGGTTATGCTTGCTAATCAAGCAGGCGCAAAGGCAGTTGTATTTATTTCCTCCAAGTACGAAGTCGAGACAGAAGGGAAAAAAAAGGTTTTGGACGAAATAATTGAAAGACATGATGTTGGCCTCACTCGTTTCAGTGCTGGTGACGTACTTACTCCTGGTTGGTCTTCTGATGATTCTTACGCTGTAAGAGTCCCCTGGTTCAAATCTGGCAGTACACCAAAGATACCTACAATCCCGATATCTTGGAAAGATGGTATGCTTTTTGTTAAAGCTTTGGGAAAAAATGGTGTAAAGTTCGATGATGAGACTTATTCTGGTACCAATACGAACGAGGAGTCACATAGAATAAAAATGCAGATCACGAATGATCAGCGTCGTACACACCGTATTTGGAATATTGTGGGTTCTATTCAAGGAAGGGAACAGGATCAAAAGGGTGTCATTATTGGAGCAAGCCGTGATTCTTCCTGTTTTGGAACCGCTCAGACCAATACTGGAACTGCGATTTTGATAGAGTTGATTAAAATGTTTACTTCTTTACAAAGAGAGTATAATTGGAGCCCTGCACGTTCTATTTATTTCGTGTCATTTGATTCTTCTCAGTACAATTTAGCTGGGCTGGCAGAGTGGATCGAAAAAAGAAGGGCAAATCTAATTAAAAATGGCTATGCCTACATTGATTTAAGCGATGCGGTAGCTGGCGATGAACTCAGTGTCAAATCGAATCCTTTTTTTCATGATATTATAAAGGAGGTTCTTAAAACGGTTAATGAGGATTTGGGACCAAATCTGTTTTCAGGCTCGATGTACGAGTACTTCTGGGGTTTAAATAATAATAGTGATGAAATTTCGAATAATATGATAGAGCAAAAGAATTATATTTCTTTTATAAATTTGATTAACATTCCAGCCTTGGAAATCAAATTTACTGGAGCTAATATTCCTTTTTTCTCGTGCTTTGATACTTTCGAAAATTATGAGAACAGATTGATTGATCCAGAAATGAAGAAGCATAAAGCATTAGCAGAGATATTGGGTGTGTTAATATTAAGGCTAACAGAAGAGGCTATTATTCCTTATAATTTTGTGCAATTTTCAAATAAGATATTGGAGTATGTCCAAGACTTAGTGAGATATGCAGATAGCGTAACTAAGGATCAAAATGACAATACTCTGCATGACCTTGACTTTGATGTTTTGATTAACTCAATTCGTCGCCTAGGCGATTTTGGCAAGGATTTTGAAGAATGGTGTAAGAGTTGGAAATCTTATATGATTCAATCCTCTAATCTAGAGCCTTCGCTTTTGGCTATGAATAGGCATAAATGGAATGACAAAATTTCAAATTTTAATAGCTTTTTTATTGTTCGTGAACTTCCGCTGGCTAGAGAAGGGTATGCCAATAGTCTTTTTGGAGTTTCATTTGATGCTCCTGACAATGGTAATTCTGAATACCAATGGAACACGTTTCCAAAGATTAGAGATCTGTTAAACGTGAGAGATTTCGCAACTGCGCAAAACGAGATAAATGAGCTTGCAGCTGTATTTACTCGTGCCTTAATAGATATTGTTAATGGTTAGCCATCTTTAACTCTTCTACTTATGATAGGGCACTAAACTGTCAAGTATACAATATACGCGGTGTTGTAACTGCTTATGTATTTTATAGCAATTTACTATTCGATAAACGTGTATGCTCTGAACCAATTGCTTGTTATGTTTGGAATGTTGTAAGGAGGCAAATGTAGAGTAACTTTCTAAAAAATATCATTCCCTAAGTAAAATCAAAGATTAAAGATATAATAAAGACCACGTCATGTAAAAAGTATGGAATATTTATTTTCTGTTTCTACTTTTGCTCGTAAAATCTCCCGGTGGCCAAGCTGGCTAAGGCGCGAGACTGTAATGGGTTAACTCAAAGTAATCTTGAGATCGGGTGTTCGACTCACCCCCGGGAGATTTTTTATCTTTTTTTTATTTTTGACAAAGATTTCTAACCGTGTACTATGCTAACTAGATGATCTAAATATGTACATATATTGCTTCCTTCCTGCTTTAATTGATTAAGGTGATCCCAGAGTTCAATCAAATATTCAGTATTTTTTCCACTAGGTCCTGTCCCATCTCTAATTATCTTAGCAGTTTTCTCTATTTTTTCAGGCCCGACGAAAGATGGATTATCCTTTGTTCCAATATAAATAGTTGACTCTAAAAAATAATTTCCGTCACTATCTTTCTGCAAGTCATCTAGTAACCCGAGCTGCAGTACCAAATCGTTTGGAACATTCAGTATCTTAAATGGAATGTTATGGGAGGTGTAGCCATCCTGTTCCCTCTCGTCTAAATATTCCCGCATCTCATCTACATCCTTAGGCAAAACATAATAGGCACATCCCCATACCTTCAAATCTTCAGGCTTCACTAGTTTTATTAAATCTTCAATCATATCTTCATGCACCTCATCATTTTCTTCCTCGCGTTTAAACTTGGAAAGTTCATACATGAATGCGTCCCTTAATAATAATTTATCCTTCTGCAATTCAGCAAATGGCACTAAAGTGACTACTCGCCCTGGCGATTCCGGAGTGCCTCTGTGGTCTGAAGAACTTTGCCAAAATCTTCGTATGTAACCTTCTATGTAACCTTCTACTCGTAGATAATACTTTGGAATAGGTTTGAATATCAAGGATCCATATCCGATCACCCACATGCCTTTTCTTGTCTCTTCTTCCAACGCTACCATTATGGCTACCTTAAACTTCACAAACAATTACAAGAGGTTCCATCTCATATATCACGTGAGATATGCTTCTTGGGACTTCTCCAAATGAAACTTTTTATGAATACAACCCGACAAAGCTGGAACACCTTGAAAGCCGTTAGCCCTCTTAGCCTGCACTATATTGCTCATAGCTGTACTCTCTGCTACTCATATTAGGTTGGGGCTACTATATCTTCCTAGGAGTGTTCTATTGCAGCTCTTGGCATGCTTGTGTTTGTGTAATGTTCGATATCTTTTATCACAAAGAGATGAAATCCTTGAAGACAAATTATGATTTAATACCGTAGAGCATCTTAGATTATTACAAATGGTTTGGTCTCAATTAGAAGTAAGTTTATTATTTGTGATAGATAATAATAATTTATTGTGAATTTTCAAGGGGAAATATGACTAAAATGTTCAGAATATATAGTTATCATGCATACTTTAAGGAAGATTTACTAACAACTTTAGCTTGAGAAACCGCATATAGCATACGCATGCGTTGGTATATTTAGCACAATATTTTCATTGGTTTCACTTTTTGTAAAGGAGAAACTCTATATGGGAGAAGCTACGGTTGCTACTATCGCAGGGCTTATTCTAGGACCTCATTGTCTTGGATGGTTTGACCCTGTGACTTGGGGTAACACAGACTTTATAACCCTTGAGATTTGCAGAATTGTTCTTTGTATTCAGATTGTTGCTGTCGCAGTAGAACTACCTAGAAAGTATATGAAAAAGCATTGGGTTTCGGTGGCTATTCTCTTAGTGCCTGTCATGACCTGTGGATGGCTTATTGTAGGTCTATTCATATGGATCCTTATCCCCCATTTTAATTTTAGTTCTGCCCTATTGGTTAGTGCGTGTGTTACTGCTACTGATCCAGTTTTAGCTGCTGCTGTTGTTGGTAAGGGTAAGTTTGCACAGAGGGTTCCTGGTCATTTGCGTAACTTGTTAACTGCTGAATCCGGCTGCAATGATGGTATGGCGTTTCCTTTTATTTTCCTATCATTGAATCTAATTATATATGGCTCCAATGCGAGAGAAATAGTCAAAGATTGGTTTACTCTCACTATTCTTTGGGAGTGTTTCTTCGGTTGTTTTCTTGGTGCCATTTTGGGATTGCTGTTGCGCCATTTACTCTCTTTTGCAGAAAGAAGCAATTTGATCGATCGAGAATCATTTTTAGCAATCTTTATTTTTCTTGCTTTTAATTCTGCTGGTATAGGATCTATGCTAGGTGTAGATGATTTGTTGGTCTCTTTTGCAGCAGGCACAGCCTTTGGTTGGAACGGAGACTTTGCTAGGAAGACAGATGAGTCGCATGTGTCTACTGTTATTGATTTGTTGTTGAACTTGGCATTCTTTGTGTATTTTGGAGCGATTGTTCCTTGGCCAGACTTCAATAACGCAGAAATTGGTTTGAATGCTTGGAGGTTAATAATCTTGGGTCTAGTAATTATTTTTTTGAGGAGGATTCCAGCTGTGCTAGTCTTAAAGCCTTTCACCCCAGATATAAAGACCTGGAGGGAAGCTTTGTTTTGTGGACATTTTGGTCCCATTGGCGTCGGTGCTATTTTTGCCGCAATATTAGCAAGGAAAGATCTCGAATCTCATTATACTTCTGAAGAAACTCCATTACGTCACTTGCCTTCCAAAGATCTGCCTCATTATCAATTAATTGCAACTATATGGCCAATGGTATGCTTTATTGTGATAACCTCAATTATAGTGCATGGGTCATCAGTAGCGGTTCTTACACTAGGGAGAAGGCTTAATAGAATGGCTATTACGATGTCATTTACCACCACTAACACTCAGGAACAAGGAAATTCGTGGATCAATCGTTTGCAGAAGTTGGACAAAACTGCGACTTCATTTTCTTTGCATCGTATCAATACTAAAGTAATCCCAACTAGTGAAGAAGAAAGCACTTCTACTGGGGGTGTATCCCGTGTAGAAACTAGTGGAGTTAAAGTGAGGCCAGCTGGAGGCGCAAGGAGAAAGAAGCATAAGAAGAAGAGAATGGGTCCTGGTGACAGACTCAAGAAGACCCTTTCGCGTGCTACAACATATGATACGGAAGGGTATAATCAAAATGGGGAGCGGCAAAGACCTGAGGCTCAGGTACTTCAGTTAGATAGGACTCCATCAACTGCCCCTACAGAAAATTATGCAAATGATGATGTTGATACTGATGAGTCTCTCACGTCCGCTCAAATTGTAGAGAAGAATATTAAACTTCAAACCACTTCACCTTATTCTGAGTCTCCAGATTCTGGAGTTACCAAAAATAGTGATGCTTCTTCTCCCGATAAAGAAGATAAAGATGGGGAGGGTATCCCCGTAACAGCGTACGCAGAAGGTAAATCTATAATTTTAGAAGACAAGAATGGAGAAATAGTGAGCCAATATCCTATCAAAAATATGCCTGAAGCTAAAGGCAATACAGAAGAGTTGAGTATACGGTCGATGGAATCCTTAAATAGGCGCATGTCTCAATATTCTGAAGTCATGGAAGATCTGAAATCAATGGATTCTGGTAAATCTGGCACTTCTGCAAGCTCAGGACTTAGGACAGTGGCATCTTTGAAGAATTCTGTTGGTGCTTATGGAGATCGTATGCATAAAAAAGTTTATTCCAGCAAGAAAGATTCCTCCCGTAAGGTATATGCTTATCAGGTCGACGACTTTATAGTGATTGAGAACAGTGAAGGAGAGATAATCAGAAGATACAAGGTAAACCGCCACTCAAAACCAGAAAAGATACTGGAACAAAGACAAAGATCAGGAAGTATTGTTGATAGAGCCCTTTCTTTTGTCCAAGGTAGGAGTAGACGTAATACTACTTCACGCCCAGCACCAGAGACAGCTCCTAATTCAAATACTGAGCCTGCAACTCTGTCTAAAATTTCTGGCTCCGGAACTGCGGAAAGACAAAGCTCAGACAAGAAACTAGAGAAGAAGTTGAGTAATATATTGGGTAGGGTCACAAAGCGTAGTCCATCCCCCAAAGCAGCCATTGCTCCTACTTCTGTTCATAATAATACAATTGATGAAGAGGTAGCCAGCTCCGAAGAAGAATCTGCTAGTTCCCAAGAAGAATCTGCAAGTGAAGCTGATGAAGATTCAAATCAATATTCAGAAGCCGACAGTGAAGGAGGAGAAACCGATTCATTAGAAGAAACTCAAATTGAGCGTATTAGAAGACTCGCCGCTTTGGGACACATGCCTACAAAGCGTAATGATGATGATGAAGAAGATTGATTTAAATTTTAAGTGAAATCTTCTATATACTATTTATACCTTATTTAGACATTTGAATTGAGAATATATTAATGAGAAGATTTCTGAACGGTTGGGAGATATTTTAATGATTTTCTGATACTTTCAACACCCTTCAAAAGGTCTTCTTCAGAAATAACCAATGGAGGAGCAAGCCTGATAATATGGTCATGTGTTGGCTTAGCCAAGACACCTTCATTCTTCATCAATAAACAAAGGTCCCATGCGGTTCTACCATTTGCTTTGGATGGGTCAACGACAATAGCTGCCAAAAGACCTTTACCTCTAACCTCTGAAATTACACCGTCAGATTCACCCTTAAGTTCAGTTAATTTTTCACGTAAGAGCTTACCGAGTCTCTCAGAACGTTCGACCAAATCTTCATCAATTACAACCTGTAAAGCAGCTGTTGCAACCCTACAAGCTAACGGGTTACCACCGTAAGTTGAACCATGAGAACCTGGCTCCAAGCACAACATTATTTCTTTGGATGAAAGAACTGCTGATACTGGTAATACACCTCCGCTAATAGCTTTACCTAATAAAACAATATCAGGCTTGACATCCTTGTAATGCTCGTAGCACAACATTTTACCAGTTCTTGCGATACCAGTTTGGATTTCGTCGCAGATCAACAAAACATTGTGTTTCTTACATAATTCCTGGACCCTAGTAAAATATCCTTCTGGTGGAACAACAATTCCAGCTTCACCTTGTATTGGCTCCAAAAGAATTGCGGCAATTTTATCACCAGCATTAGCAAATGCCTTTTCAACATCTTCAATAACACCATATCTTAATAAAGTACCTTTAGGCTCACCTGGAATTTGAGGTCCAACACCCTCCAAGTATGGTCCAAAGTTCTCAGTGGCATCTGGATCAGTAGACATAGAGATAACACCCAAAGTACGACCATGAAAGTTGTCCACAGCAGATAAGATGATGGCTTCGTGTGCAGGAATCTTTTTAACAACGTAACCCCATCTTCTGGCTAATTTCAAACCAGTCTCAACAGCCTCAGCTCCTGTGTTCATTGGTAAAACCATTTCATACTTGAAGTATTCAGTGATATATTTTGCAAAAACACCGAATGCATCAGAAGAGAAGGCACGTGAACTTAATGTTAACTTGGATGCCTGATCCACTAATGCCTCCACAATTTTTGGATGACAATGTCCTTGATTTACGGCTGAATATGCTGATAAAAAGTCAAGGTACTCCTTTCCTTCTGGATCCCATACATGTGCACCTTGAGCTTTGCTGAAAACGACCGGCATTGGATGGTAGTTGTGTGCAGAATACTCTTCTTCGTACTCTCTGGCAACTGCTGAACTGACCTTGAAGTTTGGACTTTGCATTTTATATCCTCAATATATTAAAATAACGAACTAACCTGACTAATTAGCGGTGACTATGATATAAAAGTTATTATGGAGAACATAGAAAAAAGTATTATGCCGCTATATATATTTCAACGTATGTCGGTTAATATTTCCTTTAAGGAAATTTTCGTTCTCCAGAGATGAACCTTTAACTTTCGCTGTTTTTTAAAACGGAAAGTGACATCGATGCTCAACTACACAGGAATGTCAGCCAATTGTCACGTGTATATAATTTAACTTCATTAGGAAATCGCGTTAAAAGAAAATATGTGTCACGTGATCCTGTGTGAATAAAGCTCCTGCGATTATGATAATATGAATAGAATGATCTAGGGATTTGCTATATCTAATATGTATGAATTGGATTACAAAAAGAGGACCATCCACCATCAGAGCCCTCAAAGGGCAGGGCCATATGCATCGGAGATGGCTACACTTGGAATGAGAATCCGTAAGGCAGTCTCAGAAGGCTATATCTTGCCAAAGGAGGAACTGTCGTATACTTCAGGTCATAATGGGCCTAGCGATTATAGATTTCATAATTCTAGTGATCCCTATAATGATAGCCAACACTCTGTGACCGGAAATGGTAAGGCTGTTACGGGGCATCCTTTAAGAGCACAATTTCCTGAGCATATTTCTGCCGTCCCAGATTTAACGAGTTTCGGTAGCACTGCAGGAAGTGACTCAGATTTATCTACCTGGAATAATCACTTTGTACCCAATGCTCCAGCAATGGTTAATATAGGTTCCGATATAGTACCGCTAAATAGGAAGAGGAGGCATTCCAACCATCAAGCGGAACCAGAGATTGCTGATGACATGGAGGATAGAATTTTCCAGAAAAAATACGGCGAGCTCAGATTCGATGAAGACTTTTAGTTTGATGACTTAAGTAATGATTTTTTTGCATTTATTTCATAATAAAACCTCGGCACTGTGCACTGTGCACGCACTGGAGTTATTCGTCTATCAGGATCAGCACTACGCTTGAAACTATTTACCTATTAACATGCTTCTTCTTTTATTTTATGTAAAGCAGATTTCTGTAACTAGATAGCTTACTTAGGATTCTATCTATTTAATATAAATTAGTGTACTTATATGCAGTATGTATTGTGTTTAATAATAGAATACTCTTCGCTAAGTGCTTTTATCTGATTCAATATTTTTTGCTCCAGCAGTTGCTATATTATGAAACATTAGGTTGATGTTTAAGCGAATACTATCAAATCTTCATTATCAGCTTTTGATTCCATTTGGAAATCTTGAAAGAGAAGATCTTGTTCTCCTACTCATAAGAACCTTCACTACCATTTCTGCTCTTGCTCTAATAATTGCTACTTTTGTTGGTCCTATCGTGAATGATGGTATATATATTGTAAAAATTAACTGCGGTCATCTTGAAGTTGCAGGAGGGTTGTATAAGTCGCTTAGAAGCTCAGTTACCTCGAATCATATGATTTCTTTGAATGGGATCCCTGTTGATTCATCTTTAAGTAACTCTGAAATTCAGATACTAACAGAGTACGCAAATTCTCAAGTTGCAAATGCACCACAGGTAGTCTATGCAAATTTCTGGAAATGGTGCTATGGTTATTACAATACCACAAATGTTGTCTATAAGAATGGAGCTTACACATATGATCATCTGAAGGAATCCACACACTGTTCGAGGATTAAAAGTAGTTACATACTAGATTATAGAACTGTCTTGGACAAAATAGGATTTGCAGCAATATTGGCCTATGCTTTTCAGACTCCATCTTATAACAGTCCTTCAGAACTGAAAGGTCAAGCATCATTTCGTTTGGTTTTGCCCGCTATTATTTTTACTGTAGTAGGACTATCGATAGTACTAGTGCTATCCTATATTTTGTATTCTAACAGAGGTTCTGAAAGGAATTTGAAGAAGCTGCCTAAGATACTATTGCATATGACTTCCATGTTTGCTTTGGCATCATGCGCAAGTTTGCTTATTGCGTGCTCGTTATTAACGAGTTTAATCAAAAATGCTCAACAGGACCTTTCTGATACTTTAGGTAGCTTTGGTATTACCATGCATTTGGGAAGTGTGTGGTTTCTGCTCATATGGACATCTTTTGTTCTTACTTTTTTAATGATGTTTTCGTGGGTTTTTCCTCTATGGTGTAACAATCCAGAAATCGAATACGATCAATCAGAAGAGTACAGTATTGATTCAAAACATTTCTTATCAAGCCGTGGTTCAAGTATTCATAGGACTCGTACACGATCGAGCTTTGGTGTCCGATCTATTTCACAAACAAACCTTTATGATGATGAGGCAGGTTCCGAATCATCATTCGATTTAGAAGATTCTAACTCTGAAACCGTTGATTCAAATAGATACAACGTTGAAGATAAGTTGAGAAAGCTTGGAAGATCTTTATCTAAAAAAGCCAATGTACGTCCAACTGGCACGATTGGAAGTGATCGATATCGCAAGAAGGTTGTACACACTATCCTGGAGCCACTTAAAGAAGGGGAAACAAGAGGTTTATTGTATAATAGCTATTTGATGAAAGATTCTAACTATCCTTTAATTAGGAAGACAAACACGGATCTTGAGGTGCGAGGTCCTTTTGCTAATGAAAAAGCTATAGATATACAAGAACCTGAAGAGATTGAGTTGGAGACACTGGACTACCCTGGGTATCATAATAACATACAAAGTTTTTCTCAGTTCAGCATGTTGTCGAATAACCGTTCAGATGACTCTTTTCAAGCACCTAAGGTTCATGAAAGACATTTCTCTCACAAACTTACAAGTTCTCTGTTATTACACCCAAATCAAAAGCCAGACACATTCGATGACCACTCTATTTTAGATGGGGAGGATATAAAGGTATTGGAGACTCATAATAACTATATTAATAAGTTTTGATGGATTTGTGTTAAGTTCAAGGATAGTTGGATCAGACACTAGTGTACATTTCGCATTCTATTTGTGGAAACCTCCATATTCGTAGTTAGATTTAAGATAAATAGATATCAACGCCTTTTAGAATAATGCTATTTAACTATATTAATAAGCTAATAGATGAAATGGAAAGAAAAAAGAATGGTCACATTGAAGAGGAGCTTAATATATTTAACGTCGCTTTATCAACGCTTGGTTCTGATGGCACAGATCTAGAACCTTACAGTAAAGGCCACACTTCTAAACCAGGAGACCAAAATGGAAACAACCATGAAACAAAACATGAAGACAATATTCCACTGGCTGAAATTTATCATTATAGTACATCTTCCTGGGTGGATTTTTTTTTAATTAGCATATTACAACTTATTCTATTTTTCACTTACTTGCGATCCCCTTGTCATTATTCGGTCAGATTCAACGGTAATTCATATAATTCCAAATCACTCATTTTCGGTTTAACTGAAGTTCTTAAAACAATTTCTTATTTTGCCATAGATCTCAGTGTTACATTAAACGTCGTCAAACCAATCTTAGACATTTCATACTTGGACACTATCGACACTTTTTCAGAAAATAATTTCTACACCTTCCATCCGTACATATTTTGCAAAAATAACTTTGCTACCAAGAAATCATATTGTCTAGAAAGACATGGGTTAGATATTGTCGGGTCCTTGATTGGTGATGTTGGATTTCAGTTGGCCCTAGTCTCCAAAGCACAACAGCCCAACGATATCTCGAAGTCTTTTAACACTGCCTATACACATGCAATATCAATTATCAAAACATTACACGAAAAGCAAGAAATTATTGATTCTGGGCTCAAGAAAGAAAATAATATGTATAAAATTGCGTGCAATCTTTCGCTATCTATAGTCTATGCAGATATTGTTGCGAAAACTTCCTATGCAATAATTATCTTGCATTTAGGAATCACATTCATTCAAGCCTCTCAAATAATTAAAAGTAAGATGAAAGGCATTGCTGCCAAAACACAATATTCTTCTAAAGCATATAGAGCTTTGGTTTGCTTAGTATTGATTAACTTTTTGTTAACCTTCATGAACTGGATCCTTGAGGTGTATTACTACAGGCAAATTATTAGAATGGGGAAAACTCTAGAGGCACTTGACTTGAAATTTGGTTACGGGTTCGTTCTTTTATCTAGTTCAGTTGTCATTTATAATCTTTTTTTCTACCTTCTAATTCTATTTAGGTAAGAACATAACTTTATTTAGGAGAACTTGAAAAATTTAAGCTTCAAAGATCTTTTTGAAGGCCTGCTCAAAATCCGCGATCAAATCATCTATATGTTCGGTACCAACTGATAATCTTATTAATCCCTTTGTGACTCCCGAACTAATTTTTTCGTCGTCACTCAATTGCTGGTGCGTTGTGTACCATGGAGCTATAACTAAAGTTTTCGAGTCACCTACATTAGCCAAGTTAGATGCAATTTCTAAAGCATCTACGAACCTTGGGCTGGCATCTTTGAAAGGATCATTAGTTTTGTTTTCAATATCCTTCACTCCAAAACAAAGCATACCTCCAAACTGATCTTTGTGGTTGAAATACTTAACAGCAAGCTCATGACTCTTGTGCGATTCAAGTCCTAGGTAGCTGACATAGTTAACGTACTTGGAAGCTTCAAGGTACTTGGCCAACTTTGAGGCGTTGTAAGATTGCCTTTCAACTCTTAAAGAAAGAGTTTCTAGCCCTTGTAACAACAAAAACGCACCAAATGGGTTCAAGCAAGGACCCAAGTCTCTAAGAAGCTCAATTCTAGCATGACCGATAAATGCTTGTTCGCCGAGTGCATCATTCAATACTAGGCCATGATAACCTTCTGATGGTTCAGAAAATTGAGGATACTTTTTTGGGTATTTCTTCCATGGGAATTTACCAGAGTCTATCACTACACCTGCAATTGTTGTACCATGTCCTCCGATCCATTTGGTTGCGGAATGGACAACGATATCGGCGCCGTGGGCAATTGGATTAACTAAATAACCACCCGCTCCAAAGGTGTTGTCAACTACAAGTGGAATACCATTGTCATGAGCGATCTTGCTGAGCTTTTCGAAATCAGGAACATTAAATTTTGGATTTCCCAAGGATTCAACATATATAGCCTTGGTCTTTTCATCAATCAACTTTTCGAAGTCTTCAGGCTCATCACCTTCAACGAATTTAGTAGTAATTCCAAGCCTCTTGAAAGCAACCTTGAATTGATTATATGTACCACCATATAAGCACGAGGTGGAGATGATATTATCACCTGAGTGCGCAAGTCCTGCGATAGCTATGAATTGTGCAGATTGTCCAGAAGATGTCGCAAGGGCACCGACACCTCCTTCTAAAGCTGCAATTCTTTGTTCAAACACGTCATTCGTAGGATTCATAATACGAGAATAAATCATACCTGGCGTTTCTAACCCAAACAATTGAGCCCCATGTTTAGAATCATCAAATACGTAGGACGTAGTAGCATAAATAGGAGGAGCTCTAGGATTATGTGGCTTCTCTTTATTTTGACCAGCATGTAACTGAAGTGTATCGAAATGAAATCCCATCTTTAAAGTATAGTATATAATAGATTACTGAAATTTACTCGACACGATCCCCGATGTAGGACCTCTTATATAGGCATAGTGCATTAACTATGAGTACTAACTTGAACGGCATGTTGCAATTCACGTGACAAGTACATGACTAGTAGTAGAGCATATCGAACCATCTACATACATGATTTAGCATAGGAGAAAGTATTAGGTAAGCTCTGGTAATCAGACGTTCATATCAAATAAGTATTAATCGGAGATTGGATATGAACCAAATACGTGTTTTCTGAAATGAATAACGTGAAGTCTCAATGCATGGGTATAACCATTAAAGGTGAAAGGTGTAAAATACGAACTGATACCAAATACTGTAGATATCATCAGAAAGATGGGAAAAATGATAATAATCAAGATGGCATAGGATATTACAAAAAAGATATTGCCACAAATGGTGTACTCGCTATGTCAAAGAAAGGAGCATTGCCCCGTCCAACAATATCTGATGAAGCGAATAAGGCACATACTGGCTTCATTTACATATACACTCTCAATCAAATTGTGGGGCAAATAGAGAAAGGGGAGAATAGGCTTCTAGTAAAAAATCTACCTAATAGCAGTGCTAAAGACCGTGATAAGTGGGTACCGTATAAACGCGGTGAAAAATATATTCTTGTGAAGATCGGTATGACTACTAAAACTGTGGATCATCGATTAAAACAGTGGGGTCAAAAATGTGGCCACAAAATACAAGTTTTATCTCCGCTCGAAGATAGTTTCAGTGTTTCTAAAATTGAAAAACTTGTTTCTATGTTTAGACAGGTCTCTCTTGATGACCATGATTTCAAAGCTTTTAGCGCTAAAAGTCAAGGGTTCTTCTGTTCAGGTAGGGTGCATGACGTAGAAAAGGCCATTCACAAAAAACTTATAGAATTATACGGTAAAGGTACTGTATACTGCACAGGATGTAGTGAGCAAGATGACAAGGTAAAAAGGCATCTGAAACTAAGTCTTGAATTCCTACGCAGGTCGAAGAATGCTTATTTTCAGGCTCCGCACAACAGACATATCGAATGGTTCCTTATTCCCCGAAAAGATTTGAAATATGTCTTCAGATTAATTGATTCATATTGTATTTCCTTTACCTAGCATCTTATACAGTCGAGTTAAATCTTTATTGTTTATATAATATAATTAAGAACTATATAACTTTTGTTTGTTGTAAATCAGGTTCGGAGGAGCCACTTACGTATTCATGTAAGTGGATGGATCTACGCCTTCCTCTGGGAATTCGGTGATCTTAACGTCGAATCTAGATTGGATTTGCTCTAAAATATCTTCGTCCTCCTTGTTGCCAACGAAAGAAATGGCTAACCCTTTAGTACCAAACCTACCAGCTCTACCGACACGGTGCAAGTATTGATCAGCCTCATTTGGCATATCGTAGTTAATAGCCAAGTTAATTCTTTCAATGTCAATACCTCTTCCAAAAACATCGGTTGAAACACAGATACGCTTATTAAATTCCTTAAAAGACTTGTATCTTTCTATTCTTTCTTCCTGAGGTAAACCTGAGTGAACAGCAATAGAAGGAAAGTTGCAGGAGCATAACAATTTATTTAATTCGTTTGCCCTTTGGGTGGACTTAACAAAGATGATAACTTGGTTAAATTCTAAAGAGTCCAACAAATCAGATAACTTCCTATTCTTTTCCTTCTCATCTAACTTAATATAGTACTGCTGTAAACCGTGCAAGGTTAATTTGGCCTCGTCGTCCACATAGATTTCCAAAGGATTTTGCATGAACTTCTTACATACTGGGCGGATTTCCTTAGATAAAGTAGCAGAGAACATCATGACTTGCTTTTGGAGGGGAGTGTTACGGAAAATATCCTGAACATCTCTTCTCATGTCAAGAGCTTCCAAGACTTTATCACATTCGTCAATAACAAAGGACCTGATGGAATTCAAACGGATAGCCTTTTCATTAACTAAAGCATGCAATCTACCTGGAGTTGCAACTACAATATGAGGGCATGTCTCTTTGTTTTTGAGCTTCTCTATGTCTCTAGCAATTGGAGTACCACCATAAAATACCTCTGTCTTAACATCTGGCATATACTTAGAAAAACGAGCATACTCATTACGAATTTGATAAGCCAACTCTCTAGTGTGACAAATAACTAAAGTAGAGATCTCACCTGCGACAGGTTCTAATTGTTGTAAAGTGGATAAAACAAAGACAGCGGTCTTACCTAAACCTGACTTGGCTTGACATAAAACGTCAGTTCCTAAGATAGATTGTGGGATACAGACTTGTTGAACTATAAGGAATAAGTTAGTTGAGGTTGCTAAAATAACAAGCAATGATATCTGATATTTGAGTTAAACATGATTATTCACATTTGCATTTATTGAAAAAATTGAGCGATAGCATCTTGGAGAGCTACTGAAAAAATGCTCTTTTGTTGAATATGCATGATTGATCGTTATAAAGATCGGCTCCTTCTATGTTGATTATTTGGACGATCGTGATGTTGACATTCAAACAATATAGAAGTTTCATTGATAAAATGAAATTTGTTCCTTACGTGAATAAGCCCTTCGGTGAACTTAATTTAACTGAAAATATCAAATAGATATCACACCTAAAAATCACGAGTACGCACCTTCTGATGGATGTTCAAAACCGCAGTCACCAATAGCTCTTAATAATTCAGGTTTTAATAAGAAGTCCCTGAAACCAGTGGAATGGATACCAACGTAGGAACCTTTCTTGTCACCTTCTGTATCATTAGAAGCTGCTCCTTCACCAGCTTGAGTGGCGGTTGGAACTGCAATTTCTTCAGAATCTGAATAATCTAATAATTCTTCTTGACCTTCGTGAGACATTAGACAATGTTTAAGTGTTTTTCTATTTCAATATTAATTAGTATGTTGACGTTCATCGACGTTTGCCAGCTCATTATTATTGGTTTTCGCACTACCTTTTGAAATAAGAAGGAAACTGGATAGAGAGACAATATTCATTGATAAAATGTCAAGGATTGTATTTAAATTAAGTGGGCTTCCTAAAGTGAGAACAGCGTTTTTAGGCAGAAGACATATTATTCAATCGAATTTTTTTGTATCCAGAAATGCTTCGTGGTCAAGTAATAGTCAAGTTGAAGGATTCGATAGGGTGCAGAAGGTAATCGAGCTTTTCAGAGGAAATCCTAAATTGAAAGAGCTGTTGGATGGGTTTCAAAAAATCTTAGAAAGCAAGGGTATTCTACCTGATGGAAAGGAGCCATCTGTCATGCAAATGATGAAAATTTTGACAGATAGAGAAGTGAGAGACAAATTGAAAGAATTGAAGCAAGAGATGAATGATGCCAATATCGAACTTTCTCAGGAAGACCTTAATGCTTTTATGAGCCTCTATGGATTTAAGAAATAAATAGCTTATATCAGATAATCATGTAAATATGTTAACCTATTTTTTAGCAAATGAAGCTGAAACGATTGCAGCTTCTTCTACACCTCTTGCAATAGCAGCTCTGACACCGCCATCTTCCATTTTGAGGAGGCCACTGATAGTGGTACCTCCTGGTGTACAAATCTTGCTTTTCAATACTGCAGGGTGTTCTCCGGTTTCCATCACCATCCTAGCTGTCCCCTCCATTACCTTGGCTGCAGAGTCTCTAGCGACTGCGTAGGGCATACCCATTTTAACACCTCCGTCTATTAAAGACTCCATCATAAGTAAACAAAAGGCAGGTCCAGATCCGATCAAAGATGTTGCTATATCCATGTTCTTTTCTTGTATTTGAACAGCCTTACCGATAGGCTGGATCAATTGCATAACTAAATTTGCATATTTTTCTTCCGCCTCTGGAGAAAATGAGATACCCGCCATTCCATAACCGTATTGAGCTGGGGTGTTTGTCATTACTTTAGCAACGTACGGCGTCATAATGCTCAATTCCTTGATAGTAGTGCCAGCAAGTAACGATATAAGAAGTTGCTCATTAGAAAACGACTCACCATATAATTCATAGAATTTTTGAAACATATAAGGCTTACATCCTAATATAATGACCAGGGCCTCTGCTACAGCTTTTTTGTTTGATTCTGTGCCGTATGAAAATTGGACAATATCACTTTTTAACTTCAACAGTGCCTCTTTAGACAGTCCTTCTGAGCTGTTACAACAAATAATTTTACTTGGATATTCATCAAATTTAGCCTTGAGTATAGCTGAAGTGACGGCAGTACCCATAACTCCACATCCTAAAACAGTGATTGTATAATCTTTCATTTTGATTTACTCCAAAATGTCAATTTGAATTTTTCTTGAATGCTCGGTAATTCTGACTCTAGCCTGGGTATGACATGGCCCAAGAAAAATTCAGGTCTTTATAATGAACTGCTTTGAAAAACTATATTCTATTTTGTAGGTACTACAACATCTTGGCTTGTATCCTTTGCATAATGCCTAATTGATATTAGCTAAATGAGGCCCGCTAGTAGAGACTATCATTTAAAGAGGATTATATTGTGCAAGTCTCATATACCGTACAATTATAGTACAATGTAAGTTTCATTACATTGTAAAGCATGATAGGATATCTCAGCTTCTTATAATCGGGTTGTGTAGTACCTCGACATTAGCTTATAAGGCAATCCAATTTGAACTGCATTATCGCACAGTGCGATAATCTTAGACAACTTTGTATAATTTACTCCTATCATAATTTCTATTCTTAAGACTCTGTTAAAAACATTATTCAACTAAAAGTTAGAGTTGCTTTTTTGAAGGTCACTAATTGTTAACAGCAAAAGATGGAATTTAGGAAGGAGCTTCTCACTCCTTGTCCAATCCTTCAACCTAGCCTTGAAGATTTTGCAGATCCAATAAAATATTTATCGACACCAAGTATTGCTACGTTGGGAAAGGAGTATGGTATTTTGAAGGTTGTTCCTCCCCATGGCTGGAAACCAGCATTACTGATCTCGCCAGATTTTTGTTTCCATACTCGATTGCAAAGGTTGAGTGATCTTGGAATAACTTCAAGAAGTAGGAAATTTTTCATTTCAAGTTTGAATAAGTTTTTGAAAATGAAACAGAAAAGGCAGCTCAGGTCATTCTTTAAGGTCCCATCTGACGAACTTTTAGGTACTGATAGAAGTTGTAAAATATTTTATTACGACCTACATTCTGAAATTGAGCAGCGAGGTAGTATCTCGAATTTGAGACCATCTGACGTAGAACTGCTAAATAAACAATTCGGACTTAAACCAGGCTCCTCGTTTTTAACTGATACTTATAGCGAAAAAGTTTCAGCATATGCAAATTACCTTTCAAAGAATAATAACTTTGAGTTTCCAGATGACGAAACTGATGAAGAGTTTGATAACTGTCTAGTTTGTGGTACTAATGAAGATCCTTCGCAAACATTATTGTGTGATGGTTGTGACAAGCCTTTTCACTTGAAATGCCTCAACCCCCCACTTGCCGACATTCCATCGGGCGAATGGTTCTGTGAAAAATGCTTGGTTGGAACGGGTGAGTATGGTTTTGAAGAACAGCAAGAAGTTACTTTCACATTGCAAGACTTCTATGAATTATGCAGAAAATTTGAAAAAGATTTTTATGAAGAAAACAATCATAACGAGCCATATGATATTAATCAAATGGAAAAAAAGTTTTGGGAATTTGTTGAAGCAGAAAAGTCGGACATGGAGGTTAGATATGGTGCTGACATACACAAAATGGAACCAGGGCATATAAGTGGATTTCCCATGAAAAATTCTCTTGGCTTATATCAGGATGAAGTAACATCCTACTATCTGAACCATGATTGGAATCTAACAAACTTACCTTACTCTAAAGGGTCGTTGTTGAACTTCGTAAGTACATCAATATCCGGAATGACCGTCCCTTGGCTTTATATTGGCTCAATGTTCTCTACTTTTTGCTGGCATGTTGAAGACCACTATACTTTATCTGCAAATTATTGCCATTTGGGTGCTACTAAGAAATGGTATGCGATTCCATCTAGCAATGCTGATAAGTTCGAAAATTTGATGAAGAACTCTTCCCCAGAACTTTTCCAGAGACAGCCAGATCTCTTGCATCAGTTGGTGACATTAATGGATCCAATGAAAATCGTTCAAAATGGTATAAAGTGCGTCTATGCTGATCAAAATGCAAATGAATTTATTGTGACTTATCCCAGAGTATATCATGCTGGTTTCAATAGTGGTTTTAATTTTAATGAAGCTGTAAATTTTTCCATGGATTTGTGGATTCCTTTTGGAAAGAAAGCCATTGATGATTACAGAAAAATTAAAAAAGAGAACGTATTTGATTTCTATGAACTAATAGAAAATGTCATCAAAGAAAGCTCAATTAATGGTGTGAAAGGAAGCAAGGAGTTATCTAGCCTCAAAATATTTGAAGACTTTACTAGGCTACAAATGGAACATCTTTCACATATCGATCTTTCGAGGTTTCAAGTTAAGAACCCCATGAATCGTTCTGTGAAAGCTGAACAAATTGGATTACCAAGTCCAGATCTTGGCCAAGGTTTAGAGGAACTGGCTGAACAAGATGGAACCGAATTACTGCATTACGATATAGGAGAAGAGGAAAAGTTATGCGATCTTTGTAAAACGTATCTATCATTTCAATACTGCATTATCAAAAATACCGAACATGATTTCTTTTTAAGAAAATCCTCGGATAATTCAATCGATGAAAGGAAGTGTATGTCCATAAACCAACTCTTAACTCCTGAAGTTTCCCCCTATACAAGTCAAGAAAGAGAAAGAACGTTAACCTACTCCGGAAATGCAGCATTAAACCTCTCCAAAGTGCTAGAAAAAGATGATCGAATCAATTTCAAGGTCGGTAAAATGAATATAGAAGTCCCAAGGAATCTGGGGAATGATACTACCCCGAAATCATTATTAAATCCTGTAAATGAGACCCCGAATCTATCCAAGAAAAGACAATCTCCTAGATTACTTCAACTACAGAACTCCTCAAAGAAAAAGAAATCCCTTGCGCCCTCGCAATTGGCACTAGTTCCCCCTGTTCTAAGAAAATTGAATAAGCAAGACTTAATCAAGTTATGTCTATCTTGTCTTTCTGAGAAATGCCAGGATTATAAGGACAACGTACCTTCAGGTTCAATTCTCGTCTTTGAAAGAAGTATATCTGAAATGTTAGACTTTGTGAAGAAAAATAAAATTCAATGTAACGCTAGTCCTACTCAGCATAACGTGTTAAATTCTAATGCAAGCTGAGAGAAAATGTGCTCATGATCATTTACAAATTCCTATTTATAATTTCAAGTAATTAGGATTTAAGCTTTATAATTCAAGCAGTATATACTACAATTTAATCTACCCCCATGAGTTGTGCCACATACGTAGTGCTTTTTGCAGTTCCGCTTCTTTCAGTATGATTGGGAACAAAATGTACATGTCACAAAACTGATCTTGTAGTGCACTTTAGCGAACCGGGTAATTTCCGTACTTGCCCAATAGGAACTCCAGGCCTACTGGCCGAGAGTATGGTGGGAGCAAGGAATGAATTCTATTGGTCAATTTTCATCTTGAGGAAAATTGTAGGTCCTGGGTACGGTAGTTTTATAAACTTGAATATTCTTTCAACTATCAGATTGATTTTATTTAGTCTAAAAATTGCCAAAGTTATTAACGATGGTTCTTCCAAGATTATTTAACGCAGCTAAACGCAATGCATTCACTGCAGCTAAGCGTAACTTTGTTTTCAACAAGGGTATGGCCACTTCAGCAGCAGCCGTCGGTAAGGTCAGGTAAGTAAAGATTCTTTAAACTACTTATATCACTACAGTATTGGGGTCAGCCAGGATTGACTATAATGGTGGATGTTGGTTGATGACAATCGAAGTCTCAAAGATCAATTGATAATGTTTGTATAGATGGATGAAATCTAGAAGAATTTCAATGGCAAAGTATTCATGTTGAAATTTCTGGGGTTTAAGCGTTGCAATGAACGCTTATTGTTGTAAGGTTGAAATATAAGATTCTTAGTACTAAGCCTTCCATAAAGTTGGAAGATACGGTGCTATGATCTGAAGGATTTTTCAACGTTGGGAGCCAATGAAATTTTTCATGATTCGCGATTAGTCCCGAGAGAAGCAATTTTTCTGAGAACTAAGGTGATTTTTAATCAAATTATTCTTATACTAACTATGATATAGAGCCGTTATTGGTGCCGTTGTCGATGTCCAGTTCGAAGAAGGTAACTTGCCAGCCATTCTTAACGCCTTGAAGCTTAAGAACGGTGACAATGATTTGGTCTTAGAAGTCGCTCAACATTTGGGTGAAAACACCGTCAGAGCTATTGCTATGGATGGTACTGAAGGTTTAGTCAGAGGTGCCCCAGTCCATGATACTGGTGCTCCAATTTCCGTCCCAGTTGGTCGTGAAACATTGGGCCGTATCATCAATGTTGTTGGTGAGCCAATTGATGAACGTGGTCCAATCAACACTAAGCAAAGAAACCCAATTCATGCTGATCCACCAAGTTTCGTTGAACAATCTACTTCTGCTGAAGTTTTGGAAACTGGTATTAAGGTTGTTGACTTGTTAGCACCATATGCCAGAGGTGGTAAGATTGGTTTGTTCGGTGGTGCCGGTGTCGGTAAGACTGTTTTCATTCAAGAATTGATTAACAACATTGCTAAAGCACATGGTGGTTTCTCTGTTTTCACTGGTGTCGGTGAACGTACCAGAGAAGGTAACGATTTGTACCGTGAAATGAAGGAAACTGGTGTCATTAACCTTGAAGGTGACTCCAAGGTCGCCTTGGTCTTCGGTCAAATGAACGAACCACCAGGAGCTAGAGCCAGAGTTGCTTTAACCGGTTTGACCATTGCTGAATATTTCAGAGATGAGGAAGGTCAAGATGTCTTGTTGTTTATTGACAACATTTTCAGATTCACACAAGCCGGTTCAGAGGTGTCAGCTTTGTTGGGTCGTATTCCATCCGCTGTCGGTTATCAACCAACTTTGGCCACCGATATGGGTTTGTTGCAAGAACGTATTACCACTACCAAGAAGGGTTCCGTCACTTCAGTCCAAGCTGTTTATGTCCCAGCTGATGATTTAACTGATCCAGCTCCTGCTACCACTTTCGCTCACTTGGATGCTACCACTGTGTTATCCAGAGGTATCTCTGAATTGGGTATTTACCCAGCTGTCGATCCATTAGATTCCAAGTCAAGATTGTTGGACGTTTCTGTTGTCGGTCAAGAACATTACGATACCGCTACCTCTGTCCAACAAATCTTGCAAGCTTACAAGTCTTTGCAAGATATCATTGCTATTTTGGGTATGGATGAATTGTCCGAAGCTGATAAGTTAACTGTCGAAAGAGCTCGTAAGATTCAAAGATTCTTGTCTCAACCTTTCGCCGTTGCTGAGGTTTTCACTGGTATCCCAGGTAGATTGGTTAGATTAGATGAAACTATCAGGTCCTTCAAGGAAGTTTTGGAAGGTAAGTATGATCACTTGCCAGAAAACGCTTTCTACATGGTTGGTGGTATCGATGATGCTGTTGCCAAGGGTGAAAAGTTAGCTGCTGAAGCTAACTAGGCTCTTTGCCATAGAAAGAATGATATATGAAAAACTAAATAACTTATTTTGACATATATTCAGTTAAGTCTGTTTAAAAGTATAACGCAGGATTTCAAATTTAGATTCGTTTGTAAATTTCAGTAGTAGTGTAAATTTCAAATCTGGAGCTTAAAGCATCTACGTGTTCTCTCACTTGTAGTCTTTCCAGTATAGTATTAGAGATGTTAGACTTTCTTGATAATCCTACCATTAATTGGAAGGCCATAGTTTTAGGTTTAACTATTGGAAGTAATCTATTCGATTTTTACTTAAACTACCGTGAGTACTTGATCACAAAGAAGAAGTCTCCACCAAAAGCCTTAGCTGCTCAAACTACGGAAGAATCATTCAAAAAGTCACAGACTTATACCGGTGAAAAACTTCATTTCGGCTTCATACGTGATACCTTTCTGTTTGCAAAGACATTAATTACTATCAAATATGATTTATTAAGTGTAATGTGGAATTTTGGTGGTTCCATTATGAAGAGCTGTACATTTTTGCCATCCATGTTTGGAGGTCAAATTACCCAATCTTGCTTCACATTGGTTGTTGGGAGTTTCCTTTCGACTATAATTGATGCACCATTTTCCTACTATTCTAATTTTGTCTTGGAAGAAAAATTTGGTTTCAACAAAATGACACCTTCTTTGTGGATAAAGGACCAATTAAAGGTTTTCCTTTTATCTTCCGTTCTCAGTTCCACCATTATTTCAGGTCTCTTAAAAATCATCGAAATATATGGCAAGTCTTTTATTATTTATGCCTGTGGATTTGTTTTAGTTGTTCAGTTGGGATTGATGACTATATACCCAATTTGGATTGCACCTCTTTTCAATAAATTTTCTCCATTAGAAGATGGGGAATTGAAAACTGCAATTGACAACTTGGCTGCTGAACAAAAGTTTCCATTGACTTATGTTTATGTAGTGGATGGATCCACTAGGTCTGCTCACTCTAATGCATACTTTACTGGATTGCCTTGGAGTAAAAGAATTGTTTTATATGACACCTTATTAAAGCATTCAACTGTTGAGGAAACAGTAGCTGTATTGGCACACGAAATCGGACACTGGAAGAAATCCCATCTCCCTCAACAATTACTTTTTTCAGAAGCTGAAATGTTGCTCACGTTTACCATGTTAACTTCGTTCTTATTTAACAAGTCACTTTTCTCTGCTTTTGGATTCACCTCAGAACGTCCTGTTTTTATTGGTCTTTTGTTGTATTCATATGTTAGTACTCCTATTGACCATTTAAGTGCCTTGCTTTTCAATATGTTCTCGAGAAGCTGCGAATATGAAGCTGACCAATTTGCCTTAGAAAATGGGTACAAGGAACACTTAGGTAAGTCCCTTATTAAGCTTCACTCAGAAAATCTGTCAATGTTAGAACACGACTGGTTGTATTCCACCTTCAACCATTCTCACCCTTCATTGAGTGAAAGACTTGAAGCCTTGAACTTTATTTGCGAAGAAAAGATTATAAAGCAAGAATAAGTCTTTACTCTTAAATAATTCGTTTATTTTCATATAAACTTTTTGCTATCTCTAAATTTTCTATGAAGTTCGTAATATGCTGTTCTCATCATGACATAGGCTAAATGTATTTTCCCAATAAAATGATCGGCCAATCTCCTGTCACTATCTAGTCTTGACAAATAGGCACCACATTCTTCACATACCTGTAACTTCTGCTGGGAAGATTGACCTACGTTTTCGGCAATATTTCGTGCAGATTCGCCTAGTACGTTTCTTTCCTCGCACATCTCTGAGAGTCTCCTACTCTCAAATATACTCTTAGTTAGTTCTCCTTCTTCCAACAAAAATTCCATTTCTTGAGTCATAAGTCCAATTTTAGAATCAACCTCCTCAAGTTCTTTGGTGACTTTTGCAATCTTCTCTTTTTCTTCTGGAGTATGTTCTAACTTTTTCAATGCTATGCTGATATTTCTGTCTAGTTCATCAATATATGTCTGAAGATGCTTGTAATAAGAATACTCAAAATCATCAAAAACCTCTCCTAGCTTCTTTGTCCGAAATTCATATTCTATTTTATGCTTCTCCAAATGCAATAAAGGACATTTTCCTAAGTCTTGCTTTGTTCCAGCAAATAAATCATGAGGGCAGTTACCGACCAAGAAGCTTTTACACACTCTTCGACTAGTCATGTCAGGATCTTTTCGAGACTGTGATGGAGCTATCAACGCCCCTTTACCCATCAATTGCTCTAATAGTTGTCGTTGTTCTTCAGCCATCTTTAGTTGTCAAATTTGAACTTAATCTTCACTTCTTCTACTTATTGTGTCCTGTATATAAATTATAGGAAGACTGTGGGATGACTTAGACAAGCACATAAAGATCCTAGAAAGATATATAGTTGACAAAGCCGGACCCTAATGAAGTATCAGTTAATAGGGCGTAAGAGGGCCTTTGTCAAGTCTCTGTACAAGGATATTGAACAAAATTCGCCCTTTTTATTGCTCCCACACGAGGTATTGTTAGATATATTTGAATACTTGAAAGAGGATATTACCAGCTTGACAAGTCTATCCCAAGCTTGCAGGAAGCTCTACATATTGACCTGCAAAAGTGTTATCTATAAACAGATAATTTTTAAAAATGCCGACCATTTCATCAAATTTCGCAAAGAACACTTGCCCCATAGTAGCCGTTCGATAGCTAGAAGATTTCCAGGCAATGAACCCAGTAAGCACATTAATTTTATTGAAGGTATAATTTTAAAAAACCCGCCTTCCAGAGAGCTGCAAAATGAAAGAACCACTATAGCTGGCTCTTATGATATCTCGGATGTAAAGGCTTTGGACACTAGGAATCAATATGAAGATTTTGTGGAGGCATTGACAGTGTTGATGCAAGAAGCATTTGGTCTCAAGAAAATTGAAATTTCAGAGTTTTCTTCTACTTTCGAGTTCCCAAACAACTTTTTAGAATATGCTAGACACTCAGCCTTTTCAAAAAAGCTTGGTCTGAGAAGGCAGCTCAAGAGTCTCACTCTTACCTCACAAACCGGTTGGACTATTCCATTTAAATATTCCCAGATTTATTCTTTCTCTGCAGTATTTGATACAATATGTGAGTTGCATCTCGAGAGGTTTACAATTGAACTGTCTTTGCTGCAATCAAGTTTCCCATTACCAGTGAAAATTGAAAAGTTAGTTTTAGATTCATGCATTTATTCACAAACTCTTGGCTATAGACAGCAATCCCATAAAGTTAGCATTTTTCTGCATGTGTCTGAACTTGTTCTCTTGAACGTCCCTTCTAGTGCAGATCTTTCTATAATTGATTTTATCAAGTCAAACAACAAGTTGACAAAATTATCTATAGATCTAGGTTCTAAGGTGTTCTATAAAAATTCTGCTTCTCAGAAGATATTCAACTTTGCTAGGTTTAATCTCTTTTTCAAATTGTTGTGTTCGGGTCAAAATGCTTACAGAAATATGAATGAATTAGAGTTAATAAATTTTGATTTCTATAAGTATCACAATCATGCATCTGATGATTCTAGTGTGCAAGATAGTTGGGTTGAACGTGATGATACTCTTGAAATGTTTCTCAAATATATTTCTTCAATTAAAAATTTAACCCTTGTATTGAGGGATAACCCCACTTTGATACACACTTGCCTTAAATGTGGGTTCATAAAGTCGAAAAAGGAGAAAGATAGCATACATTTATTAGAAAGGGTTGAATGGATAGCTTTTCTCGAGCCATTATTTCAGGAAAATAATATGTGCAATGTGAAAATCCAGAACCGGAAAGGAATTATAATTCATGAAATCTCTAAGCACGATTAAAAAATAGATTTAGAGTTGCAAATATATAAAAAATAAGGTCACCAAATAGCATTTTCTACTATACTTCAATCTTTTATTTCCTGTAATGTTAGATAAACTTTTAAGATGAGTTATTGAGTCAAACTTACCATTTGGATATTCAACATTTATCCCTCGCTGAAGATCAGAATTTTGGAATTCGATCACTCTCTTAATTGACTTGGGTAGATTGTATAAGTTTCCACGCTCTGTGAATACGCTCTTCTTGCTCACCAATTCTTCATCTGACAACCTTGAGAGAAGGCCTCTCTTTACTTGCACTCCTTTGGCAATCAAAATATCAGCAACACTTTCAGGCATTCCGCTCAGTACCTCTATATTTCTATATTTTGCACCACAATTAGGAACTTCAAAAATGCCTCTATTATGTCCTCTTCCATTCTTCTTATTCATGGATGAACCTCTAAGCTTTTTATTTGCTGCTTCAAGTTGGGACTTCAAGGTTAAATAATCTGAAGTTAATATTACGTTTCCATTATCTATGATTTCGACAAGTCCATAATTATTAGATTCTTGGGTAAATTCATATACAAGACCACCACTAAATACATCTTTCATCTCATCTGAATATAATGGATTTACTTCTTCAAATAAGCGAGGTACAACTTCGTTGCAACCATACCTAAAAAGTTAATATTTTTTCGCAATAAATGCAAAAAAGAATACTTACTCTGACAAGAAAACAGGCTTTGAATAACCTTTATAGCTATCTGTAAGCTCATTGTATCCACTTGTATAAAATGTTTGTTCCCCACACCATTGGTAAGAGTTAACGCCGTAGAAATCTATGGAATCCAAATAACTGGTTTCAATGCACTCTAAATAATTCGAGAATGAAACTCTATATTTTAAATCGTCAGCAGCTGAATAGCCTACGGGAATGAATCTAGGTGAATGCTTCTCAATATACGTCTTTAAATCCCTTATAAGTGCTTTGACATACCCAGGTGAATACTATAATATTAGAATACCGTACAGATGACGGAAGAATAAGTGACTTACCTTAGCAGAGAGCCTATCGTTAACAACCTCGTTTCCGGCAAAAAAACCTAAAGTGTTATTATAATGAGAAAACTGCTCAACAACTTTAAATATATTGCTGAAATATTTTTCTGTGTATGTGGTCCACGGTTCATACCTATTTAAATGATGAAAAGGAAGGGGGGAATTTATATCTAAGACCAAATATATGCCCGCTGTAGCTAGCATTGACATGCATTTATCATGATTCAAATTAGAGTTCACGGAATAAACTCTTATAGTCTAATTTGTTAATAATCTTCTGCTTCATGTGGTGACTTTCATAAAATACTCACATTGATCCCCAAGTCTTGAAAGAGTATGATATCCCTTGCGCATGTTTCGGGATCTGAAAGAGGGTCTGAATTTTCCGAAACTTTAGAAGAACCGCCTGGCTGATAATCAACTCCTTTTATGTAAAACTAGTGCGTTAATATGTTTTCCGTCAGATTTGCTACAGGGCACTTACTACTTCGCCAGATACACTATCGACAAAATGGCGCCCTCGAATAGTTATCGGATGCATACTAGCATTCAGTATTCTGCAAAAATAGAGAAATAATGCTATTACTTGGAAAATCATTTGTATCATGTGTATCTAAATTTGCAATCTTTTAAGATATCGTCAAAAGTTGCGAAAACGTATTGTCCACAAGCAGATAATACCTACCAAAGAAGGAAATCCACAAAACAAAAAAGTGCATAGATATATAAAATTATATCCTATCGCTTGATGCAAAATATGAGCCAAATATAGCTGCATATATGTGATTGAACATACTTAAACTTGATAACTTGAATAAGGTATTGTAATATATTGAAGCCTTACTTCTAAGTACCATAAGTTCGCCTGCGTAGCGTAATGGTTAACGCGTTTGACTTCTAATCAAAAGATTGCGGGTTCGACTCCCGCCGTGGGTTCTCTTGCGGATTTAGCTCAGTTGGGAGAGCGTCAGACTGAAGTTAAGCTTCAGTTGCAGTTAATCTGGAGGTCCTGTGTTCGATCCACAGAATTCGCATTTTTTTTTATAACTATTTTTATAAGCTCCCATCTGGAATAGCAGAATAGCTTTGAATGAATAGTGGAAAGAATTTTTTTGGTAAGTTATATTAATCTATCTAATTAAAAGTACTTCGTTTCTTCGTCTACTGTTGATATCTATTTATATTTTTATTAAGCAAAATGTTGTTTGCAATATTTTCTTAGCAAGACAAATTCCTCTTTTAAAAAATAATCAAGAATCTCCTTTCCAGTAACCAATTTAAAATTACATAAAAACAAGAAGCTCATCTCTAACTTGAGGAGTTCTTTATTTGAAACACCTCCAACTTGAGCAAATGTCAGCTGTTTTTGATAGATATCTTCTAATATCTTTGTCAGGCATCGTAAACTTGCCAAAATTAGCCTGTGTACGTTCAAGTCCGTAAGCCGAACCACATTAAGTAATATACAGATCTTGTAAAGCAAATATGCAGAATGTATATAGACAGGAACTGATGTAGAAGAAGAATACGTCTTGATTCGCAAAAGAAACTGCTCAAGTGACAACGTTGGTGCCTTAAGGAGATTGAACGATCGGATTAGTCTGTTGAAACTAGCTTTGATTGATTCGTTATATTTAATTTCCCGAAGAAGCCTAGCAGGGCTTTGGGAAGTAATAGGATCTATTATTACCTGTAGGCACATATCAGTTGCAAGTTCATTTATAGGAATAAATGGGGGTGCCTGTTTGTCCGAGTATAAATCGACACATTCTGATTTGTCAACGATAGAACAATCTAGCGGGCTCTCTGAGTCAACTTTAGTTCCCAATATATCATTTTTAGACGTGATCTCATGTTCTCCTAAGGAGTCTGTCAGTTTAGATAAAGTAAAGGATGAGATTTCGGAATCTTCACTATCCTCCAGGATAGTTTTACCTATATTCGTTTCCAGAATTGAGCTATGCGTATGGCTTGGATCCGTATCAGGTCTACTAAGCGACATAGTGTATTTCTGGTCCTTAATACCAAGCCTTTCTATCAGCATGGCTCTAAATTCCTCAAACAACTCCTCATTAGACTGTAGCTTTTTGATATCTTCTAAACATGCTTTAAAAATTGCAATGGCGTGAAATACATGAAGCCTGTTTATATGCTTTATATTGTTATCCAAGTCGAATTCTAAGTCATCAATGTTGATGTCTTCTAGGCAAGTCGGATCATCAACATATGTTTCTGCAGGCGCTTTCAATGGAATTTCAATCTGATTCCGGAAATTCTCCATTGAGGGCGTTGATTGATTACTTGGTTAAGTTGACGTGGTCTATGTTATATTATGTTATATAAAATAGTATTATAGTTTAGACTATATAATGTGCATGTGAAATAAAGGAAAGTCGTGTGAACTCAAAATAGCGATCAACGTCTCTTTGATGATTGATGCTCCAGGTTATTGATTCTTCTTTTTTTGCCTTCCCTTGCAAAATATTCTTTTTTGCGTTCTTTCTCCTTCTCAGACCTTACCTCTTCATTTTTAGCGATTTCTTTGAGCTTCTCCGAAAACTTCTCTTGTTTTTTAGATTTTCTAGTCGCATCTTTCTGTTTTTTGATGGTTGCTATTTTTTGCATAAGGTCTCTAGCCTTTTTCTCATCACCGCCAAGAACGACCGCCCTTTTAGACATATATGTTTGTTTCTTTTGTGGTTTCATTTCATGAATTTGCGACTTGAATGGCAATGCTGATTTGATAGATTTTGGCACCTTGAGTGGATTGAACTTCCTTTCTTGTCTCTCAATCTTCTTGTAAGCACTATCAGCCAAAAGTGGAGTCTCAATCCCTTTCTCTGCTCGCACTTGACCGGTGAGCCTCATCCCCTGCCATTCCGTATGATCTTTGAGAAGAAGCGATGTAACAGGATTATAAAATCGCTTCACTTTGATAGGGAACCAAGCCTTTAAGAACACAATATCCGACATTAAAATTTTGTCTTCGAACGTTGCTCTAAAATGACCTGGTGGCAGCGATAAAGCCTTTTTTATTTCACCTCGTATACCAGAAACTGTTCTAATTGAAACACCTTCAAATTTCGCAACTTCGAGAGCATCTGAGAACATATCTTTAATAAAAGCAGTTGTTCTAAATATTTTATATGGATGTCCAATAAGTTTCAACTTCTTCACAATCTCAACAGACGAGTTGATGTCTTCTACCACTCCAGTAGCAGCAACCCTGAAGCTTCCCGTTGTAGAAGAATTGGCCACAATGTTAAAACCAACAAATGTTGTGCTAGGAGCCACTAATGGACCATAAAATGAAGCAAAACAATAAGTATGTTCTGGAGTATACTTCAACATTCTGTTACGTGTTCTGGAGTCAGAGGTGGTATATATAGGAAGTGTTTGGAACCTTCTCCAACCTAAGGACAATATCAACGGGTCTTGCGATTTCAATATTTTTTTGTGCCATCTATGTCTCCTTATTCTCACATTCATGATTCCAAATCTTGATTCAGACTGCAACAAACCACCTATAATTAATGGTATATTAGGCTCAAAGTTATCAATGAACTCACAAGGCATATTTTCAATAGTTAACTTTACGTAAGACCCAGCTTGATATCCTTGGATCTTTAATCTGGTAATCTCATCCATTTGCTCAAGTTCTGATTTGTTTATGTCCAACTGCTTAGCAATCTTCTTCTTTTGTACATCATACCAGGTATCTTCCGCAGTTTCTCCTTCAGGATCATCGACTCCAAATTCTCGATCTTCTTCCTCTTCAAATTGTAATCTTAATTTTGCCTTTTTAGAGGCGTTTAACTCTCTTTCACGATCAATATCAAGTTTTTCAGGCTCCTCGTTTGCAGAATCTGCTTTCTCAAAATCATAGAACTCATCTTCATTTTCTTCATTTTCTGATGCAGATGTATCCGAAGACGCACCATTAGAGGAAATGCTATTCGTTGTAGTTGCATCATCTGCTTCTAAGTCTTCAAAGTCACCATTTTCATCCTCATCCTGAGAAGTTTCCTCTTGAATATTCAGTTCAGAATCTTTCAATGAGAATTTTAATAATCTTGATTCGAGCATGCTATAACCGTTTTGCGATTCAGTTAATTCATTTTCGTTGAATTTATTTTTAAGGTTTTCGAGTGAAGGATACGATGGAATGAAGTAATCAAGTTTATCCTCACTAGATGTTCCTGAGGTCTTCTTTTTGAAAAAATTGTCTTCTTCATCACCTTCAGCTTCCTCAGAATCCTCATTAAGGTCTCCCGAAAACATACCATTCCAGGTATTAACTACTTTCTTTGGATCAATATTGAAATCATAGATTAGATTATTGATATCCCCTTTTCTCTCTGAAGAACCTTTTAGCTTCATGGCCTGTTTTCTATAATTATTTGCCTCATCAATGATCTCTTCATCCGAAAAAACATTCTTTTTGATACCATTGCTATAGTCGTCTTCAGAGTCATTTTCGAAGTCGGAATTCAATTCAAAATCAGAATCTTTTTCCATTTGAAAAGCTGCACTAGCTTCATTGACAAGCCTGGGAGTTCTCATTGAAGTTCTTCCAGTATTTACCAACTCGGTAGATTCATCCTCATTAGAGGATAATAATTCATCGTCCTCCTCTAAATCAGAAACATCTTGATGATACCCATCTTTCCAGCTTGAATTTGCCTTGAGTTCTTTAGAACCGGAAAAAAGCTGCAAACCTGGACCATCTTGAAATTTTTCTTCTGCCGTCTTTTCTACACTTTGTAAATCTGTAACTAGCTTTTCACCTTCTCCCATGTCTTCAGAATTGACAAAATTTTCATGGTCTCCCATATCAATATAAACCGCATCCTTATCTATCATGACACCCCCTACGTCGGACATTGGCGCATATATGATTTTCTGTTTATCCTCCAACCTTTTTCTTCTTCTTGTTGTCTTTGCCACTGAACCGGTGCCTTCTGCTGCTTTCTTCTCCTGTTCGCGTATAAAATCATCCATTTTTTGTTCAAAGTAAGGTGTAGGACAAGGATCAGGTAACTTTTCTACAGATTTGACAGTATAGTCGCCTACACCTGGAATATGAACCTGCGCATCAGAATATGGCAATGGCGTGCCATGTAGATACCCATATATGGCAATTCTACGATCACATTTAGGGTTATCTGTTATTATTTGTGGATGGGTCAAATCGGTAATTCTATCTCCTAATAAATAAGGATGTTCGTTCCTCCATTTTAATGGCCTGAATTTCATTACAGATAGAAAACGGCTTAAATTCAAAATTTCACGATCAGGATAGCGTCCATTAATGACACCTGACAAATAAAATAATTTAGCACCCTGATAGACTTCCGTCCAAAATCTATGTTTCAATCTTTTCTTAGAAGCTCTTAAAGTAGACTGGGATTTGAACAAATCTAGATGTGTAGCTACACCTAAAACCCTAGGCATACCATGATGCTGTGCTATATTTAAGAATTCCATAGTTTCCATTTCTAACCCAAAATTTCCATCTATCAATAAAAGAACAAGATCCGCAATTTTTGCTATGTCTATCATGCTGTTCAAATCATTTCCAACTTCAACAAATGTTAACCTCCTCCTTTTGCCGCTGACTACAGTAATGGGTCCTTTTATCTCCGTCAACGTTTGTTTGGTCAAACGACGAATCAATGACTTTATCAAAGTGGTTTTACCAGTTCCAGGAGGGCCAACAACAGCAACAATAATTGGAGGAGGATCATCATCTGGAGTACGATCTACCATTGGAACATGTAATCTCTTTTCACCCACGTCATGGCTTCTTCTAGCCATACGTTCCATCTTTCTTGGGGCATTAACTGCAAAAGCTTTTTGATTTTGCCCATTTTGATGGAGTCTTTTCTTTGCTGTTGTCCTTCTGGACTCACCTCTATGAGGCTTATTACTCTGCTGCGAATTATCCATATTTCTTTAGGAATAAGATAATATATATATAACCAACAGGTCCAGCAATATCTTTTTATGTAGCTCTTCACTCATCATAAAAAATTTAATCACCACCAAGGCACGTGATATTTTCTCCAGCTGCCGCAAATGCATTTCGCAGCTAACTGAGTAAGTACTCACTAGACTAGTATAGAATGATGAAGTCACAAATCGTAAGCTTTAGTTGTTTATTTGCTCTAGTCAGTGCTACATGGTTTCTAAAGGAGGCCAAAGTTTGTAATCCAAAACAAGAGGGTATATTACCTTTCACAGGATTCAAGGTGTACAGACAGTACACTTTGCAAGGTTACAAAGCCCAATCTAACTATAGTTTGAGCCTAGCCCATTGTGACCATGGAAAACTTGACTATGAAAAAAGGATACCAACCAGCTCGAGTATTGATATTGATTGGAGTCGACCATTTTGTATTTTAAAGCCGGAGTTGGGAAAGAAGCTTCCATCCAGGGTTAGTGATACTGTTTACCTGTTAGTTCAAGAAAAGGATGTTCTGAATAAAACTGAAGTTAAAATAAATGAAAAAAAGATAGAAGAAAAGCACTCAGCTTGGCAAGTTGTGAAGAATAAAATGGATGATACTTTAGATAAGATGATTACAGGAAAACGCTTAAAATATGTTGGCAAGAAGACGCAAGAACATGTCAACGATATAATGATATCAAACCCGCAAGCTTCTATCGAATGGGAATCGAGAAATCTAGTATGTTATAAAATGGCTAGAAGAAGAAAATATGCTAAACGGAATATTTTGTTTTACGTTCCCCAAACCTTCGTGGGAGGTTTGTTTGAATGCCCCATAACTAAAGAAAAAAAAAAAGAGATATTTCAGAATTTCACAGCTTCGGATTTTTTGAGGTCTTTTGATTTCAAATGTGACAGCTCTATCTCAATTCCAATTCTGCCTTTAATAGCCGAAGATACCACTAAGCAGTGGATTGAACCTCACATCAATCCATTCAAACCAAAACTCATACAAAAAATTCCCTACCTTTCTACATCCACAGTTTTAAACCTAAGGTTTTCAACTAGCAATACGGTGGATATGTATGCAGACACATGGGCTAGTGAGATAGATGTAAATGAAGATTATGTTTACAGTAGTGTAGACCTTAATTTGATTTCTCAGGCATTATCGCTCTCAACTGATTATATACACAAGAATTTTCACCCATTTGAAGTCTCAAATTACATAAGTACGTTAGCGAAAGTTGCTTCTTATGCAAAAGGGCGTGGAAAATTTATGTTTAGCTTTTTAACAAGAATGCTTCTGAACACTATTGAACCCCAAAGCACTGACATAATGCTATCACTCAATAACTCAAATGAATCCATTCTGCACATTTCAAAATTACAAAATATATGGGATAATATTATCACTGATGCAAAAACATTTTATAACGACAGTCAGAGCTTGTCCTGATAAACAGCTAAGTATTTAAATATATAGTACAAAATTTCAAAAAGATAATGCAACTTAGACAAGACTTTTGTTTAAGATAGGATTTTTATCCTGCGAAGTACTTGAAGATCTACTTGTCTCGTGGCTTGCATAAGATGCTATAGAATTCAGTTTCTCATCTCTTCCAGATCCCAATATTTCCCTGCTTTCTTCGTTCTTGGCGTTCTGGTATATTTGAGATTTGTCACGTACAGTGCTATCTTTCATTCCAAAAGCAGTAGCAATTCCATGCGGAAGCTTCTTCATGAACTTAGATCCAATTCTCTTTGGAGCTTCCTCATTACTATTATTTTTAAATTCCTTTTCTGATAAACTTGGTGTTAAATGAGAATTCATCATGTCCCCAGAGGATGCCATGTCTTGAAGCTTGTACATGTCATTTTCCCAATTCTCAGAATGGTCCTGTGCAGCAATTCCTAGAGCGAGCAATTCGTTTGAAGTGTTCTTTTCTATAACGCTCTTTCTCACAGAGTTTTGCCTTTGGAAAGACGCCCTGTCATCATTCGCTGGCATAAATCTACTGTCCAGGTTCTTTGAGAACACTATAAGACCAATGAAGACTAAAATCATAGCGAGCAAGCAGAAGGAATAAGCAGCATTCAAGATGAAAAAGACCCAGCCCATTATAGATGCAACTGGGGCGGGTTGGCCAAAAAGGTCAGAAAAAAACAAAAACAAGAATGAGTTAACACAAACAACAATAGACGTTACATAGTTGATGATATTTGTGGGCTTATTTAAATAAGGCTTCTCGTATATCAAAAATGCAGCGTAGGCTAAATCCAAGATGAAAATGACCAAAGCTGAAGTTTTACCTGACGCCTGACACAATGCAACGAAAATGCCTTTTATGAATGAATGAACAATAATCACTATACCGAACCAATATTTTTTTGCATCAAACATAGTGTAACAAAATCCAAATTTATCCAAAACCCTATTATCCCCATACAAAAGAGCAGCAGGATTATCAAACTGAGCTATAGATAACTTTCCCACACGTAAAACCTGCCAAAAAGAAAAACCCAACTCAAGAATAATAGTGACTAAGCATATAGCAGAAATAGCAATCAAAGCAGGGGAGTCACGTACAGTGAACTCCCATAATGTAAGAATTATAAGCTGAGTGAAGCCGAAGAAGACATATCTTAATAATGAACCTTTTACAACCTGGACAAAAGTCGTTCTAAAATGTCTAAACTTTTCAGACCCAACCTTGTTGTGCTTGACTAATGTGTTTAAGGTTACTTTCGTCACAAGCAAAACAACAACTAATACGTACCCTAAAATGACAAAGAAAGTAAGACCAGTTGCAACAATAGACGTAGGCTCAATATGAGAATTGAAACCAATTCTCTTTATTCCCCTCAATACCTCCAAGTTTTTGTTACTATGAAGTGCATAGCTAAGAGATCTAGAAACCAAACTTCCAGCAGAAGATCTTCTGGCAAACTCATGTAATCCCCTCAAATAAGATTGGGCTCTTTGAACAAGTATTTGTTTTGATGTTACATCAAGAATTGTGCTTGGATTTCCTCCAGTGCTCTGGACGTACCACCTAAAAATCTTCTGCATGAATGTTACTCTAATCAACCCCATTGACCATGCCAAGTTCTCAGCCCATGCTGATGCAATAGGTGGAACCCTTTCAACGGCTATCATTGATACAACCACAACAGACTGGAAATACAAAAACAAAGACAGAGCGTTTGCAGAAATATGAGAGGCGGCGTTAGAATTTCCGAACACAGATGAAACTGCTGCTATGAGCAAACCTAACCCTGCAATGACGGCAGTAGCCCATTTGGCTCCTGTTTGAGCCACCGTCTTACCATTTGTAAAGCTAGCCTGCAAGCACGCATAATGCTCATTTGTGTCGATATCATAGACTAGGACCTTGACCACGGCGTCTATATCCGGCACAGTAAAAGCAATGCCAGGGATCTCGTCCACATAGTGCTTACTGATCTGCTCTATACTCTCAACTTGTAAACTCCCTGGGTGCAAAGGGCAAAACTGCTTCCAGTTTAAACTACATACGTCCACCGTTTGCTCAATAATCAAGAAGCCATAGGCATAAACTTGTACTAAAGCATTCACTTTAGCGTTGATCTCAGTCGTCAAATCAATATCATATCTTATTGATCCAGAGTCCGGATTAAAGGTCACATTGAAAAAAGTCGGTGATATCTTGGAATCTTGCATACATGTCACTAACGACGTTGATTCCAAGAATCTTCCCATCACCCCATAAATGTTGAAAGCTAAGGCGAAAACCGCTATTCTCCACGCAAATAGCATTTTCGTATATTGATACTATATTTCTAGTGCACAAGAACAGTGATATCGAAAAAAAGCTTGCTTCGAATTTCTATTCCTAAGATATGTTCTCTAGGAATCCTATGCTCTAACCTTGAAATGAAATTAGACTCTGAAAATTTGAATTTTAATTTTCTAAGAGTAACCAAAGAAATTTCAATAACTCCCTACTCAAAATAGCTTCGTTAACAATAAAGTTATCAACCTATTACCTATGATGAAACTTGGATAAAAATAAAAAGCTACTTTCTATGACTATTAGCTTACCTAATTCCTTTTGTTCCCTCAAGAAATCAAGAAATTTTTTTGTTCGGTTACGTGCCCGCGTTGCTGATCCGGTCGCGTACGAATTCCAGGGAGAACTTAAAAATAGACATGCGAGACGGCTTTTGATTTAGCATCACACGCAAGGTCTTCAATGTAAACATGGAAAAGCCCTGTAGTATAAATAGAATACTGAAAATTTAATCTGGGAATATAAGTATGTCTTTAAGATAGTAGTCGTCTACGCATTTGTGTATATTCATTAATCTTTAAGGCCTAGCTTCTAATCAAAGTTTCTGAGTGTTATGGATGAGCTCAGAGAGCTCCAGCGACACGGTCGCACAATAAGAATGTAAATTAAGTATTAAACGTGTTTTTTATAATTTCTATGGCAGAAGGCACGTAACGTAAATAAATGAAATCAAAATACTTGAGCGATGTAAATAAACAATTTAGCTTAATATTTACTAACAGAACTGTTCTCATCATTGTACAACCTTTTGTGTGATATGCAGCAGAACATTTAAATTTGCTCACATAGACACCCAAAGGTGGAACATGCTCTTTGGTAACTTTTTCATTATTTGCTTTTTTGGATTCTAAAACATTACATTATAGGACGGACCATATTGACAAGGCAGAGACTTTTTTCCAATTTCAAGTATGTATAACTTGATTGAATTTACTTGTAGATAAATCAACCGTCGATACAAAACCACTAAACCACTTCGCGCTCTGCAATAGTGCAAAATTAAAGCTACCAGAATTCACGAACAAGCTAGACTTGTCATATGCATCCCAATTAGAGACCTAAGGGAGTTTTTACAAGCGGTATTCGAATTGTTTAGAATGCTCGAATTTCTGGACAATATTATCTCCCCAAACAATTCGGAGGACATCCGAAAATTCCTTCGCATACTTAATTTGAATGCCATACTTTTTAAAGTAATAATCTTCAGGTTCCGAATTTTTGTAGTGGTAAATATTGAGATTGTCCTTTAATATAGAAGACATACTGTCGTCTTTTTCACATGCTTTGCAATATTCTTCTATGAGATCTCTTCTATTCTCCCTTGGTACGATAACACGCTTTACTCCACTTAAATATGCGCCTAAAAGCTTTTCTTTGATACCTCCTATGGGTAAAACTAGCCCACGCAATGTGATTTCTCCTGTCATCGCTATGTTAGAAGGCACCGACTTCTCCAAAATGAGAGATAAGAACAGAAGAGCCATAGTAATTCCAGCCGAAGGACCATCCTTTGAGATGGCACCCTCTGGGACATGCAAATGAATATCGGTTCCGTTCATTTTCTCGACAAGGTTTTCATTGATTCCTAGGGACATAATATTCAATTGGTTTTTGTATATGATATGCCTCACGAAAGTCAAGCCAATCTTTGCACTTTCCATCAAGACTTCACCTAGGCGTCCAGTCATGTTTAAACCAGTCTGATTTTTCAGACCATTAGGAAACCCAATACATTCAAATATTAAAGCTGAACCGGATCCATCAGTATTGTAGGATAAGCCATTAACAACTCCAAATCTAGGGGCATCCGCAGGCTGCTCAAAAACATTTGCAGTCATATTTGGATGTGGTGCACCTAAATATTTTGGCAAATCGTTCATCTCTATAGTCGGATTATATTTTTGCTTATTTTCTAAGCTTTCAGAATACTCGACAGCTTTAAACCGACACAAAGTTCCCAATTTCCTTTCAAAATTTCTAACACCAGCTTCTCTTGTGTAATCAAGAATGATGCTTTTCATTACAGTATCATCAACTTTAATCAACTCGCAATTGTCAATACCATTTCTTTTAACTTGTCGTGGAAGAAGATACCTCTTCCCAATCACAAGCTTTTCTTCATAATCATAAGCACCAACTTCTATCATTTCTAACCTATCTAACAAGGGAGCTGTCATAGAATGGGGCTCATTTGCTGTGCAAATAAATATGACTTGTGACAAATCAACAGGGAAGCCAAGATAATGGTCAGTAAATGTATTATTTTGCTCAGGGTCTAATACCTCTAGTAAAGCAGCAGAAGGGTCCCCATTAAATTTATTTACAGAGCTGTGCCCTCCTACTACTTTGTCGATTTCATCTAAAAGGATAACAGGGTTCATTGAACCAGCCTTTCTCAATGCTTGTATTATCACCCCTGGCATAGCACCAACATATGTTCGTCTATGTCCCCTGATTTCTGCTTCTTCTCTAATTCCGCCTAATGAAATTCTTTGAAATCTACGTCCTAAAGATTTTGCAATAGATTTTGCTAAAGACGTCTTTCCAGTGCCAGGAGGACCAGCCAAGAGAATAATGGGAGATTTATTAACCTTATAGACCATCAAAGACTTATTGTTAGAAAGATCAGTATTTCCTGTTTTTTTGAGGGGGTTATTTTCCAGCTTATCATCAGTTATCGCGATTGGCTTAGTAGAATCCTTATAAAAGTCAGCATTAGTTTTTTCTTTCTGATAATCGTTAGACGTGCCAGATTTAGGGTCTTCATGGTTACGAAGAGCTTCGGCAGCATTACGGTCTAACAATTTTAAAACAACTAAATATTGGATCAATCTCTTCTTAACATGCTTTAATCCATAATGATCATTATCAAGCTGTTTTTCAGCAAAATCAATATCGATGTCTTTGTTATTTTTAAACTTAGTAACGAAAACATCCCATGGTATATCAATAACAATATCTAGATAATTTCTAATGACATAATAGTCAGAGTTGCTAGAAGGTGACTTTTTCACACGTTTATAATCTTTAACTAACAACCTCTTCGTGTCCTCTGAAAGGCTTGAAATACGAGATAACTTGTTGCGGAAAAAATCAGCGATAGGTTTCATATCATCATCATCATCGTCATCATGTTCATCATGGGCCTGTATAGAATTATTTGGTCGTCTTAATACTTGAGTTCGTTTCTTATTACTATTATTATTATTCTTTTGTCCTCTCGTATTAGATATCTCATCCAAAACAAGCCTAATGGCCTTTAATTGATTTGCTATCATGTTAGCTTTTTGCATATCAGTAGCTTCTTTATAGAACCAATGGTTTATAAATTCATTATTATTCCATAAACTCTCAAAGACTGTATGCATGTAAGATGTGATCGAGACCATTTGATCAACTCTAGAAGTAGGGTTTACGGTTGCTAAAACTCTCAACTTAATGTGGTTAGGAAAGGGAAGAATTGCAGTAGTTAAATCGATGATTCTTAGTAACGTATCAGTATCTATCTTACTAGAGCCTCTGAACTTCGCGTAGAGCTTGACTAAACTATCGTGAGCTTTGGTGAAATCTTTATTTGCGCTGAGATATGAGTAAAAAGCGTTTGCTAAAGGATTTAATGTCAAGAGGTCATGCACCTTATCATAATCCCCACCACTTTTGTTCGAAAGAGAGATCAACACTGCCTTGTATTCTTTCGTGAACTTATCAATGTCGCCAAATAATGCTCGAGCGCCCAGATCAATTTTAGAGAACTGTCTTTCAACATTTTCAATCTTAGAATTCCATACAATTTCATAGGAGCCTTCATTTGGACTTCTAGGGGTATATTCATTGCTTTTGACCCCCCTTACCAATGCCTGCAAGGTTATTTTAATCTCATTATTATCATCCATAATTCCAACAATCCTGCAAATCGTGGCAATATTTTTATAATCATCGAATAATGTATCTTCGCTATTTTTTATCCTGTTGACGTTAGGACTTATAGCTAATATAAACCAGTCTAACCCATTTATCTCATGTGAATTGCCTCTCGTGTCGGTGTACTTTGATTCACAGCTCACAAAATGTTTAATTCCCTTGATAGCATCTTCTGAAATTTTGTACATTGTTGTTCCATTTTGTTTCTTCTTTCCTTTCGGTTCTTCAAACTGATATTCTTCTATTAGAGCCCTAACTAGAGATATATCTTTCAAAAAGTCCCTGAATCTTGAAAAAAGAAGAGCTGCTTTGAAGCGAGTAATAGTGACATTATAGATGATTCCAGGTAAAAGTACCAAATTTGAATCTAGTGAATACTCAGGCAATACTTGGTTTTCATAACGATCACCGCTAATAGCTGAATCCATTACCATGATCTTATTTAAACAACGAAATTGTAAATGGTTTCTCTATCAATTTCAATATCCATAAATTATGCGGAGACTAGCCGAGGCTACAATTGCCTAATTTGGTCATCTGTATATTCACGCTAAAGAGCAAATAGTGAATACACTATTCAACTTCAATTGGCAGACTGTACAGCGGTAGGACGCATAAAATATTATACCAACTTGTGATGTGCATGCAAATAGGATAGTTCTAAGCATGTCAGTTGTATCGTTTTCACCTTGATCTGCTAATTTTGATTATGCTACAGCTATTTGTGGCAGAAAATCATATATAGGTAGATAATAACTTTAGTTCGAAATTATCTTGTAAGAAGTAAACTAACAGCAATGTTGGAATCTTGTATGATTACTAAGTTATATCAAACAAATAGTGGATACAATGCTGCAGGATTAGAAGATCTAAATAAAGCTGACACATGGGCTGAGAACTTCCATAAACCAGGAGTACAGCGAGATAGAGACAGCTCCACATGTTCTATAGACACTTTTGTAAGTCAATTTTTCACAGGAGATCATAATAATAATTGTGAAGAGAACAATAAAAAATTGCGAAAAGCCTCCACTATTAGATCAGGTTGGAAATTCTTAACAGAAACGGTACGCAAAAAGAAATCAGAGAAGGCAAAAGAAACTCATTTGATAGAAAAATGGTATTCTGATGGGTCCAGTTTAAGTAGTGAACTGGTGAAGATGAATTAAGAAATATTTATATACGGATATGTCAATATAAGAAAATACAGTGAACTGTTATTGTCCTACAAAACATCTTTGAAATTTATTTCACCAGTACCTCTTTTTAGTGGCCGTGGCTGGTTCTCACTAATCTTCCAACCGATCATAGAAATGACTGAACAAGTTGCAGGTAAGGTTGTATTCCCGTTTAGATCTTTCTCACCATGCAAAGATTTGTAAATTTCATTTGCTGCTAGCAAAACATCTCTGCTCAAATAATTGGAGCGAGAGGATAAAGAATTTTGCTCCCCCATATTTTGAAGTTCTTGGCAAACTGTTACTATATCAGGAAAACCGCCAATTACTATGTCTTCAGTGTCTATTGTTAACATTGTAAAGCCAGCTTTTGAGAGCAATGAACCAATATCATTCAAGCGAACCAATGGTGACATCCTTGGTGTGACTCCCCCTTTCCTCTCCATTTCAGCGAGTTGTAACGAGGTCCGAAGCTCATACAAAGTGTCACCTCCAATAATCGTACCCAAAAACACCCCATCAGGCTTAAGTATTTTATTTATGTTCTTCAAAACTGAAGGTAAGTCATTGATCCAATGTAAGGACAAGTTGGAAATAACTGCATCATATTCATTTTCTTTGAGAACTTCATGATCAAAAGTTTCCTCATCTCCAATAATTCTCGTAATTTTCCCTTCGAAAGACTTATTAAAGCCTTCATCAATGTCTCTATTAAGTACATCGCCTGAAGAATCAAACATAACTAATTCCTTTATCCTTTTACGAAGCATATGTTTATCGTCGTTCAATTGCTCAGTCATTTTAAAGTCAGCCTCGTCTCCATTCTTAGGAGCTTCTGAACAAGCACATAGATTCTTTATGAAATTTCCCAGATGACTACCGAAGTCAAGAACTTTGGATAAGTCACGTTTGATAAAAGATAGTCTTTCAATTGTTCTGATTGCAATTTCATCTCTTATATATTCAGCTTTTCTAGAGGATTTCACACTGTTTCTTACGGCACTTGATCTTTGAAGTAATTTCGAATTCCTATCAAAAATTTGAAAGTTGGGAACCAGATTAGGTGTTGTGGCTTTTGCATAAGTTCGAGCTTGTATAGCTCTTCGTAACATCATAAAGTTCTTTTATTCAATAATAGAAATTTTATGCGAAGTGAGAACTAAATTTCACTTCAGTTATAACTCTTCATATGATATCACAATATGGCAAATATAGCAAAAGATGGTCTATTTCTATCAAACCGTACTGTATGATAGTTTCTGATACGAAAGTATCTTTCTTGAAATATTGTACTACTGGGCATAGTAAACAAATTTTTATAAGGCATCACTCTACAGATATTGATAGACAGTCACCTGCAATACAGGCTGAAAATACAAAACAAAATCAACAACCTTCCTTTCAAAGTGAAAATGCACATTTTAAGGGACAGGTTATTAAAAGAGAGGATACAGATAGCACAATAGCATACCAAACATGTATAAAGGACATTCAAAATGCTGGAAGAAATCCTTCAACTTCGGATTTGCATATGTTGGTTTCAAATGTTAGCACTTTTATAGTGGCGAACCCGAAGTTGTCGATTTCTAAGCTTGAAAATGTGTGCAGAAAACTCTTTTTTGTATTCAAATCTTCAACTGATGTTTTTTCTCTAATACTGCTAAAGGTTCTTTGGGAGGAACATCTTGCACGAAGACTTAAAAACCCTTTAATAAAGTCTTATTATCTATCAACATATATTCATATTGGGATTAATTCTAAGCAGATATTTGCATCTAAAATGATAGAACAAATCTGGGAAGAGTTCACAAATAATCAGATAAAGCACGGAAACAAACATATTCATAATGATATTTTTTTAAATAGTATTCCTTTGAAGAAATTATTCAATATGCTAATTATGCAGAGAGATTACATTAATATGGAGGGATGGCTCCGGTTCTTTAATGAAAATTGTGCTGACTCCAAAAGGTTTAACTCACAACCATTAATCGAAGATGAGATATGGGTAAAATGTTTGAATGCGGCCATCAGCGGAAATGAATATCAATTAACAAAGTACATATATAAAAATTGGGTGATTAGCGGATTAGATGAAATTCACAAGCATGATTTAATGTTTCAAAATATAAGGCGAAAGGATGAAAGTTTTTGCAGAGGTGAAAAAATATTAACACCAAATACTCTATCTCAAATTCTAAAGGTATTCTCCTCAAATGGTGATGTCAGCCTAACATTAAAATTTATTGAGTACCAACATATGTTCAAAGAAATGAGAGGCAGTAAATCTTTAAGAAAGGATTTATGTATTAGGGTCATCGATTCCTACGCATTTCATCCAGACTTGCAGGGTAACTGGATTGAAGATGAAATGTTCTCACCGGGGCTGAATAAAGACGAGAGTATTATGAGACTTTTAGACATCTTAGACAAATTTGTTGTTAATTTGAGACTTCATGGGCAAGATACAATTAAGTATAATGAAATTTCAAATTCTTTTTCATTCAAGTTCATGAATTACAAATATATAGATGAGAATGTGTTGCAAGAAATACTGAAACGCAATAGACTAAAAAATAAAATATCTAACCTGATAGAAGATGACTTCGATGAAGAGAACAAGCGCAATCGTCTACAAAAATTGAGTACGTTAAATTTACATTCATCAAAAATGGGAAACATTTTGGCAAATACTGGGATACTAAAAGCATTTGTCTCTGATCATTGTAAGTATATTTTGCAAAAAGATTTCGACATTACAACTATAAAAGTATTCGTGAATTGCATATTAAATCATATGAATATCTATCAAAACTTCAACGGGACCATAAATGTATTGAGTAACTTATATGATCTCAACAGGAATTTTGCTAAAGAATGGCTTGATTCGGACCTGTACAAAATAATCATGAATTCCGCTTCTAATTCAAATTCTGCAAAGCTATGTTCAATAAACCTTATGAATTTTTTGAGAAATAATTCTCTTATTGAGGAATCACACTATATATGCTTAATATCTGCCAACTTGAGGGGAAATTTTTACGAAAGTATACAGTATATCATGTATCATTATCTCTTGGACTTTGGAGGTAATATTCTGAAAGATGTCGGCAACATATTAAACGATATACCTGAGGATGTAATTTATGCGGATCACAAATTTGCATGCATGTATGATTTCATAATGAATCCACAAAGTAGCATACTTAACAGAGACAAAGTCTTAAACTTTTGGGCTACGAACAGCCTTATTTCTAAGAATCCCAAAATTGCTAATGATAATTTATCTAATTTTTCAAGATACTATTCTTTTCCACAAGACGAGAAAAATGCAAAAATTGTTTTACAAATATTTCCCATAAAAGGTTGATCCAAAGCAACAAGCTAGAAAAAAAAACATAGAGTTTATACATCGACATCTCCGTTTATAGCATTTTTCAAATCAAATTCACTTATATTAATTTTCTTCGCTTTTTCTTTCTTTAGAGAAGGAGCCCAACCATGCTTCAAGCCTTGAAGAAAACTTCTGTCTTCATCAAAATCACTGCGGTTTTGTCTCTGTTTTTGATCGATCGTAGGGTAATAATCATTGACAGAGAATGTGTTACCAAAGCTGGAAGAGAAACTATCATTATAAGATGAACCAAGCATTGTGCTATCCAAAGCCATACGCATTATATTATCTGCATGACATGCCAAAGGATCCTCATCAGTATCCCCAGAAACCGTATCCTTAGTATTTTTCTCAATAGTTGAAGACAATTTTTGCGCTGCTTTTCTTGTGCTGGTGTTTAAAATTTCAGGCATTTCAAAAATCATAACCTTTTCATGAACAGGCGTAGATGTCTTCTCCTGCTCGCCTGATGAAACAGCTTTATTCATTTTAGTAGGAATCTCATCCCGATCTGCACCGCCTTCACTGGAAGAGCTAAAGAAAATTGTCTTATTCAATTTTGCTTTACTATAATGTGTTCTTTTTGGCTCTTCGCTAATATGTTCAACACCAGAATGCGATTCTTTTAAATATCTTGATTTACTACTCCTTTCATTGTCGAAAAAATCAAAATCGGTTCTAGACTGATTCATTTTTTTCCACTTTTGTACACTAGAGTTTGATAATTTCACATTGTAGTTTCCAATCTTAGTTTTGCATTCATCGATGATATCTTTCAACATGTTAGAGTGAGGCTCTTGATCTCGGTTATGTGAGAATATCCTTGAAATCGGAACATTTGAATATCTAAGAGTTTGTGCTTTGGGTATACTGTCAAGCTTTAAGTTCTTATTTAAAAGCACATCTTTAGCAAGATTTAAGTCATCGTTAACATCAAAGTCAGATTCATTAGCATACGTATAAATCAGATTTTTCAGCTGTAGGAAAGCCATTATATTCGATGTTTAAATTGCCAACTGAACTTGCTTGATAGTTACCTAGCCTTTAAGCTTTCTATCTTGCATCCCAATTAGGCATACTTATTAGATTGTTTATCACTTTCTATTTTGGGGTTTTGTATCACAGAATGGTTTATAATACTAACCTGTCAATATAAAAGTTACACAAAAGCTAGATGGTTCTGATATGTGCTCTAATTCAAAACTTTATCTGATGGCATAGAGGAATCAAAATAGAGAACCTTTGATACATCATTCTGGGGTAAAACAAAGTTTGATTACAATAAACAATGAGTAATTAATATGATTCATTAGTTTGTCATCATAGATATAAATTTAAATAACAAGGGTTGCTACTATACAGAACTAAAATACGGTTGATAGGGAAGTATTTACACAATGTGATGGATCCTTAATGTCAAGTAATACTAATGCAGGCTACTGGGTAAGTGTATTCGATGAACTTAAACCGTAATGCTGGAAACATAATGAATATAATATAATGCCATCATTTGATAATCATATTCTAGAACATCATTTTTCTTGAACGGGTCTCTTTATTCTTTCATCGACGACCGCGTCATTACCATTAACGTTATCAACGGGACAGGGAAACATAGAATTTAAGCTTACCATCAAAACACAAACAGCAAACGTTGAACTGAACAAAGAACCTGTGAACTTATTTCTTTGTGTAGCCTTAATAAAGGTATACATAGTATACTGATATAATGGAATATATGAATGTATTCGTCGGACAATTAGCAATCTGAATAGTGCCAATGTGTGAAGAAATGGAAAAAAAAATGAAGTAAGTGAGAATAATAAGCACATTATCACGTGCACACATATAATTCTATACGTCTAATTGGCTCTGAATATCCATCCACGAGGAGACGGAAATCGTCACGTGAATAGCTTGATGAACTAAAGCTTTAATCTTCGTAATAGATTTAAGACTTAAATGTATGATCTAAATATGACAGAATGTTATCAATCAAGTCTTGTTTCCTAGTTGCCAGTTTTATGACTCCTTTATACTTATTTATGAAAGCTTTCAATTGAGAAACAGTAAAATGTTTCCAGTTGCCAGACTTCCATGCGCCTAGAACAGCCTCTTCATCCAATTCAGGTGCATCAAGCTTGAACTTTTTCTTATTAGGTTCTTGAATTGGAATGGTTGCAGAATCAATCTTATGCAACGTAGAATTAATATCATTTACCATTTGAAGTCTACCTTTGCTCCGTAATAGAAATTCCTTTAGATCTTCAAGCTTTCTGGCGCTCAGATCATTCAGAAGTATGTCGTGATCGCTTTGGGACATAGGAAGTTGAAGAAGCTCCATCGTCATTACCTTATAATAAAAAGCAAGTGTAGGATTCTGGAATTGCGAAGGTCTGAAATTATTCATGAAAAACTGTGAAATAATAACTTTGAAATTTTCTGTTAGCATGTGCGAAACAGTGGTACCAGCTGCTGAATATTTGGTAATGCTTTCAGGTAAAGACCTTAGGTCGTCTAACCATGGAATTTTGAACAAGAAAAATCCTTCAGGAAATTGGTTTTCTGGGATTGAACACCCTGTAACACCAGTAGGATACAAAGCATAAAGACATGGTAAAGAATTACTCGATATGCAACCGAATAGTAATGCATATTTTTCTAAATCTTTGCAAGCCTGATATAGAGATGAGAAGACTGTGAATGAATTTGTGTAACCCCCAGCAGATTCTCCAGGACCAAGGCCATTCCTTAAATCAGCAGTTACAAACGGCGCAAATCCGTATGAGTAATATGACTTGAAGCTTTCAATACATTTAAAGCCTAATAACTTAAGGTAAGGTGGGGATGTTAACTCATTAAGATCATTCTCTTCCTCTGTTTCTTGCTCTATTTTCTCCGCCTTTAGACTCTCCTCTTGAAAATTGTCCACGGTTTCTGCCGGCAAATGATCAAAATTATAGTTCTTCAAAATTTCCCTTTGTGCATTATCAATTAGAAACACCGAATCTCCTCCCAACGTTAATCCTTTTCTCACGACATAGTTATCATCGTCATTTTTCCCATTTTTTATGTCAGTTAACTCGTGCTCATTAGCATCGTTAAAATATCTTGTTCTATTATGAACCAACTTTAAATACTCCTCCTTGGTATAAAGCTTTTTGTATTTCCTTAACCTCTCATGATGGAATAAAGAATATCCTTTAATAGAACAGCCTAGGGCACCACCAGTGGGCGCTTTATCACTTAGTATCAAGTTACATGTGAATGAAACTCGATTTATGTTCTTTAAACGTAATATCGACTTCCTTATCTGAGCAGAAAGTGTAGTATGCAGAAGATAAGAGGTAGTTGAACTTGTTCCATCAAATACGGTATTGAAGTAATCATATAAAGCTTCTTCCTTTTTTATAATCGATGATTCATTTTCGTCAGTGGATTGAGCAGACGGGTTATGGTAACGGTTTGTCAAATAGTTAGTGTTCATAAAAATATCCTGGTACTTCTTGAGATCAAAGTCTTTTTTAACTTTTTTGGTGTTTTCAAAGCTATCCAAAAAGAAAGGATAAATTTGGATATAATTCTCCTCGAAGTCATTTATGATTTTCCACAACCTCCTCTTAGAATCTTCAGATTCAAATGGACTGTCATTATTAGTGAACCACATCAACTTTTTACGATGGTATCCTTGTTTTCTATGGAATTCAGAAAGAATAGTACTTAGTGTAATTGGTAAAGATTCATCTGCATTATTAATCTTCTTTATGGGGTATTTTTGTAGAAAACTGCTGTTATCTTCCTGCAAATATCTTAAAGTGTCTCGCAAGATCTTCATATTATGACTGTTCAAATCATTCAACTTAAAAAGCTTATTCAAGCTAGAACTGGAAGTAAACTTACGGTTTACTGTATCACAATTGTAAAAATATATTCCAATACCGGTGTAAGGTGATGTGATAATAATTTCTGCAATTAATTGATCTATGCTGGACAATATTTCGAATAGCTGTGATCTGCCATCCAATTCTTCCAATCCAGTTAATATTTCATCTGAAAGTTCAATTAAGAAACAAATACCATCATGAATTTCATATATTTTATAATTCAGCTCTTCATTATTGTTTCCTTCCATAATAGAATAGTAGTATGTAACTAATATTATAACCTGAAGCAATCGCGAATTCATGCTGAGTTGAGAATCTACGTTAAGTCACAACTGATAATGGCATTACACTTCTTCCTTATCTTGAATAGACAAGGTAAGACTCGACTAGAAAAGTGGTTTACTTTGGCTTTTACAAGAGAAGAAAAGCAAAGATACATAGGCGGTATACATCGACTTATCAGTTCTCGGGACCTGAAAAGACAATCAAACTTTATTGAATACAAACTGAAGAAATTAGTGTACAGAAGATATGCTGGATTATACTTCGTTACATGTATAGATTCCGAAGAAAGCGAATTGAGTACTTTAGAGTCTATTCATTTTTTGGTTGAGATTTTGGATACATACTTCGACAATGTTTGTGAATTGGATTTAGTCTTCAATTTCTATAAGTTATATAACATCATTGATCAGATATATGCCGGAGGAGAGCTAATGGAAATTTCGAAGAATACTATATTAGATAGATTAGCTTATCTTGATAAATTAGAATAGGTTTTACTTGAGACATGATATAGGTTCACCTGTCAATACATTTGCATTATGTTTCTGAACGACCAGATATATTAGAGCAGATACCTCATTGATCGACTTTCTTCCTACATCAAGTATTTCTATACTTTTATCCACAGCAGGATCAAGTATGCTCAAAAAGCATTTCTTCACATTCTTCTGAAACTCCTCTTTTTCGTACCGTTCATCGCCCCATCCTTTCCTTTCACTCAACTCCAGCAATGGAAGAGTAAGGAATAATGTCAAATCGGGTTTTGGAAGCCCAATATCGGGTGCATACAACCATTTAATGTTGGACATCTCTTCACTGGATCCTTTTACATGGATCAGCTTGGCCAATGAATATGCAATACCTGAATAGACATACCTATCTAAAACCACAAATTTTCCAGAATTGAGATATTCACGTAAAGTAGACGCTTGCTCCCATCTATTAGCTGAGAAAAGGAGGTGTGCTGACTGGTCAGAGAGCTGCACTTGTTCTGTTAAGTATTTATCAATTAGCTCGCCTATCTGAGTGCTCCTATCCGGGAATTTCATTAAAACACCATCTGCTAGTTTCCTACTCAATGCCTCTGCCTGTGTAGACTTTCCAGATCTATCAAGGCCTTCAATTAGAATGAGCTTTCCTCTTGTCATTGTGATTTCTTCACGAATACGCACCTACTCTTGAAAACATCATATGTTCCTTTCTACCGGAATTTTTTACATCCTAAGTCTACATTTAATACAACTTCAGCTACAATGTCAATCAGCCCATTCACGCATATATATAGAAAATAGAAACTAGTCTCTTGAGCCTACTAATAAAATACAGATCTTGCGCAGGAAGCCATGGCCAGATGTTTCATTTCCTGATTATTGGCTGCTACGCCTTACAACGTTCCGTGCGCAATAGGTCAGTAAACCTACTCTTGTAGCAAGACAAATTAACCGGCCAAATCTTACCTGCATTTTATCTTACACCATAGGACAACGCATAGAAGTTACATACGCAATTGCTATATCCTCCTTTCGCTGTTATACAGAAATAAGAGGGTCACGTGCAGACTCCTGTCAATATTCATAGTTCATAAATTAAGGGGATCCTACGGTTAGTTCGGTATCAAAACAGTGCTTAAAAAAGCACTATACTAAGATCGATCTATATTTATAGAACGAGGCTAAACTGTGAGCACGATTTTATATTTGAACACAAAATTGCTATATATGCTATCTACCTCAGTGTAACAGTATCTCAACTGCGGATGAAATATACGCTTCATTCGTATGTGAACTAGTGCTGAGGCTATTCTAAACCTTACACTGCCTCTTCCGCCAAATCGCCCCCCAAAATTTTTTTTTTTTACCCGCGATTCTTAACGACATTATGAAATAAATCAGCTTTATTACATAGAGTATACAGTACAATAGGGCTAAAAAGGTTTCAAGATAAAATTAGAACCTTAGCTTATAGACTTTACTTTAAAATTATATTGTAAAATCGAGATTATTGTCTTCAAGTTTAATATTGGGATACAGGTCAGACTAAAGTTAGTTTGAAATAGAAAGATATATTTCAAGGAAGTTAAATAATATACGAATTGTTTAGTCGCATTATAAACAGTAAAGCAATTACCATCGTTTTTATTAAATTTTTAATTGTTGGATTGTTGAATTTTGATTTCACATCCAGATCAAGCTTTTGGGAACACAATAATGCCAAAAGTTCAGGTTTTATCAGGTATGTTTTTAATTTACTTTTGAACGGATTTAGTGTCCGCTCGGAATGATTCACATGTTGCTAACATTAAATAGTTGGATCTAATCCAAACCTTGCATTCTATATGTGGCGCTTACAAGAAGCAAACTCTTGTGATATCAGTGTCGTGAATTCTGAAGTGACTGGTAAATTTGAAATTGAGTCTCAAGTCCTTGGAGATGGGGTTTTCAGCGGCAATGTGTACCGGGAATTGTCCATGATACCCAAGAGTCTGCAATTTGAGATTGTATTTCTAAGCTGTGATTCGCTTCAAGATTTTCAAACCATCGGATCCAAAATTGCACCTTACTTACATAAAGAGGCTGCAGTTGTCATTGAAAGTACCGGCTATGTAAACTTGGAGCCATTTATGCAAATGAGTCTTTCTAACATGAAGAAATTAACTTTCAGTTCTATCATGTCGGAGAACGATGTTAGGCAGTTGGGAAATGGGAAGTTTTTACATGTACAAAGAAATAACGACAGTAGGTTGTATTTTGGTACTTGCACCAACTATTCATCTAAGACTGTTTCTCCTAGTTTTCAAAGAGTGTACAAATTATTGCAAGAAGTACAGCAATCAGCCGCCGATAGTATCACCCTATTGAAATCTACTAAGCCAAAGGAGTTTATGACTTATCAATGGAAACTTGCATTACCGCGTATTGCGTTCAGCCCATTATGTGTATTTTTTGAGCTCCCGTTCCCTGAAATGTTGAGCAAGCAGATATTGTGTAAGCCTCTCATTACAGGTATTATAGGGGAAATATTTAAAATTATCAAAAAAATGGATTGTAAGTTAGTTAAAGGATCTGAAAATGAAGCTAATTTAATGTCAAGCTGGTCTCGCAGTTATCCTGAGATCACAAATAATCAGGATTTTTTGAACTCCCCATTACTCTTTTATCAGTTTTACCATTTGCAGCCTTTATGCATCGACTTATTATTATTGCAACCTATTTTGTTGGCCGATGATCATGGGATCAGGACTCCTTATTTGGAAAATTTATACTCTGTTATATGTCAACTTTCTAGAGTTAACTATGGTGAATCGAAATCTGTTTTCTTCAAGGGCGCTCGTGGTGAAGCAAGGTCAACTGAAGAAATCGAAAAATACAAAAACTTATCCTCTAAAATTGATTCTTTGAAAAGAGATATGGAGTCTTTGGGAAGTAAGAATGCTGAAGCTCTGATGGTTTTGAAAGAAAGGGAATCTACCAAGGCTCAAGTTGATGAGATGATATCACAACAACAAATAGCTTTGAATAATCTTAGCGTCACTGTCCAAAGGGAACAGCAAAGACTTAGCGATATGAAACAAGAGGAAATGATACTTTTGGAAAGGGTTGAGAGATTGAGGCTCGAAGATTCTAGATTAGAAAACGAACAGGCTCAAGTTCCAAAGAATCCTGTTAATAACCACAAGCAAGCCGTTACGGCAACTCCTAACAGAGATTCCGTAGTACCTGTCGATAATCTTGAAGATTTGGCAGCTATAGCTGTGTACGGCTCTCAAATTGCAAACGATCCTACTCTGCCTGAAATTAATGGAATCCAAGCTTCAGTTCCTGGTGATTTACCTCAAAACAATGATATAACTTCCTCAACGGGGGCCAAAACATATAATTATGACCCCGCAGAGACTTCAGGGAGTTACAGTGAGGCCGCCTCAAACTACCCTCCTGAGAAAGAAATTTACTCCCAACAACTGCAGAAGTATCCATCTATAAATGGAAGTAACGCAATGGGCAACGGTCCGGAGCAAAACATGAATGGAAGTTTGCCATCGCCATTAGATCAGCAACCTCCTCATGGTTTACCACCTAGCGGAATGCCCGCTGGCTCATTCCCTTATAATTTGAGGAATAACCAGTCTGGTTCATATCAAAATCCAGGTAGGGTTAACGGAAATCATGTGAATGCTCCGATGCCAGTACAGAGCTCTTATGGTCCTGGATCTAACAACTACGGCCCTAACAACTATGGACCTAGTAACTATGGCCCTAACAACTACGGCCCTAACAACTACGGCCCTAACAACTACGGCCCTAATAACTATGGACCTAATAACTATGGATCTAACGGATATGCACCTAACGGTTATGGATCTATGCCTCATGACCAGAATGCTTATAATTCCAATTCATATGGCCCACCTAAACATGCACATAGGGTTCAATCCTTTTCAGGTTCCTTGAATGCATTTTATGATGCTCAAGCGCAAGGTGGCCAGTACTCGAATAGTCAGAGTTATCAGTTTGGCCTTGATCAATCTACAGATCCAAGGACTAGGGGCCCCAAAAAGCTGAACCGTCGGTCTAATGCTAATGCATTGACAAATGATTTTGCCTTTGATATGGGCGGAAGGGGAGGAATGCCTATGCCATCAGTTCCTGGTAACTCGCGCGTAAGAAATAGTCCAGCTACTCCTAGATTGAATAATGGCGGACTGAGAAAATCTGTCGCAGTTTTGAACGGGGTGCAGCCTAATGGTGCTTTAAATACCTCCCCAAGTCAACCATCACAAGGTTGGAATCCACCACAAAATAGTGCTGCCGCCAACTCTATGCTGCAACCGTATTTGAATATTCCAGACCAGGGTGCCAATTCTTCAGGTGCATCTTCAAATTCGAATGACACTCCTCAGACAAATGAAGAAAACCAGAATATTCTGTTAGAGGTACCTAACGTTGATTCTGTTGCAAAGCCTCTAGGTTCGATAGCAAATTCTAATTCTGGCTCAAAAGAAACTACTCAGAAGAAAAAGAGAGGAATTTTCAGGAAAAAATGATAAACCTTTGTATATGTATTTGCATTGTATATTAATGTATTCAAACTATTTGTTTAATCCCATACCTTTTATTTACTCGCGCACGCATCAAATTTAACTTATACTTGAGGAATGAATCCTATAGGATAATCAAAGATGGTTTCTAAAAGATTCTTTTATGAAAATGATGATCAGATAGTAACAGAACCCGGTATTAACAGAGAGATCTCTGAAGAATTATCGAAGCAGGAGTCTGCACACGGAAACATTTCATTCGTCCAAGGAATGGGAGTTAGAACTAATGCTTTCTTAGAATCTTACACCAAACAAATTAGACAATTCATGCATAATAAGTTTTCTATATATGAAGCAGAATTGAACACACAAGCCACCGCTGCAAAAAATGAAGTTGAATCATTGAAGCAGTCTATTTGCTCGTCAACTAAAGAAGAGCTTTTACCCAATGTGATTTACATCCTTACAGCTTCTTTCACCGGCTCTATATTGGTTAACAGAAAAGCACTTCCTCTCAGGTTTTTTACACCTGTAATTTTTGGAGGGTTTGCTTTCAAGACATTTATGCCCCAGACTTTTGAAACCTGGAAAGACGTTTTGCTTAAGAAGGAAAGAGAAACTATTCCTGAATTGTACAACTATCAAGTTTCTTTAAAATCTGAAGCACAGGCATGGAATGAAAAGATGATAATACTGAAGAATGAAACTAAGAGTTATATTAGGGAAACGATACACAATGTGAGAGAATATATAGTGAAAGTATTGTCGGAAAAATGATACTGCGTGTAGAAGAATTTTTTATAAGTCTTTTCAGATGATTCCAAGAACGGTGAAAGTTTTTAAATGTATAGCATTTTATAAACGATTATAGTCGAAAGAGTAAGGTAGACATAAGAGCATAAACCTCAATTCCGGGAACTTGATATTATTGCCCTCAAAGGTATCCTGAAGAACAATAAAAATTAGATACGGGAAACATACGCTTAATAATTTAGAATTGACTAAATGAAATGTTTATTCGCAGATTTACTTTTGCTTTATCTGCTTTAACTTTTGAGCAAATTCATTTTCTGTAAGATCGGCTGTCCACCTCAAATTGTAGGCAGGATGGGACTTTTTCACAAAAGTAGGATCTTTCCCTTCTAAGCCAAATATATTTTCTCTAAAGGTAAGACCATCTTTTGGATAATCTTCCCATGCGAGGCCCCTGCGTTGGAGTTCAGGAATTAGCTCGTCAACGATTTCTTCAAATGTTCCAGGTGAAACAGCATATGTAAAGTTGAAGCCGTCTACACCAGATATATCAACCCATTTTTCAATTTCATTAGCAACTTCGTATTTTGTTCCATAAAAAACGGGTCCTAATCCACCAACGGTGATTTGCAGGGCTACATACTGCCTAGTTTTTTTGAGATCTGGCGGATCTCCTGGACATAGCTTTGTCCAATTTTCAACGAAACCCTTTACAGCGTTGCTTTCCACACTTCTCAATTCTTCATCTTTGCCAAATTGACCAATATCAATACCAGTCCATCCACTAAAGAGAGACTGTGCTCCTTCTAGGTCTCCATATTTTTTATATTCTTGGTACTTTTCTTCGGCTTCTTCATGCGTGTCAGCGATTATAGTTGTCACGAGTTGTAAAAACTTAATGGAATCTTTCTCTCGTTTATATTTACTAACAGCAATATCTTTAATGTCATCAATCTTATTTCTTAAATTCTCTGGAGTAAAGCTGGTTATAAACACAACTTCTGCGTTCTTAGCTGCAAACTCTTTTCCTTTTGAAGAAGTTCCTGCTTGCAATATAACAGGGAGTCTCTGGGGCGAAGGATCTACGATCCCTGGTCCTGGCACCTTGTAGTATTTACCATTGAAGTCTATCTCCCTTATCCTACTTGGATCGGAATAGATTCCCCTAGATTTATCTAAAACCACAGCATCGTCTCTCCAAGATGACAAAAGTAGTTCGTATATAACTTGTAGATACTCTTCTGTTTTCTCATACCTTTCATCATGTGGTGGCAAGTTTTCGCCATTCAACAAGTTCCTTGCAGCACTATCTAAATATGAGGATACAACATTCCAACCTACTCGTCCATTCGTCAAGTGATCTAACGTTGCTAGTCTTCTGCTTAAATGATAGGGTGCCTCACTAATTGTACTGAAAGTGACCCCAAAGCTTAGACTTTTAGTGACATTGGCCATTACTGGAACAACGTAACTGGGTTCATTAATTGGCCATTGCGCACCAGAAGCGGCAGCAGCAGTGATGTTTTTTGGACCATTGTAAACATCATAAGCTCCCAAGACATCAGCTATGAAAAGAGCATTGAACTTTCCTTTTTCGAGAAGCTTAGCTAGATTTTCCCAATAGCTGATTGTCTTATAGTCTTTTGACCTATCTTTTGGGTGCTTCCATAGGCCTGGTGCCTGGAGACCGCTGCATCCCATAGCGAAAGCATTGATGATAAGATGCTTTTTCTTTTTTCCATCTTTTATTTCATTTGTCATCTGAAGCTATTAGTTTAGAGATGAATCACTATCTAAAGGTCGTTGATATATAGGTTCAGATACGCCATACCTTGGAAAAATTAATAATTGACTCCACATATGATTTTTGAAAGGTTAAGATGTGGAACGCTGTATCACTTCAACGTCTGAGCTGCATATAAATTTTCTCATGCAGATTCCAACAGAAGTTAGAACTGCCTCATGCCACACTTGTTTACCAAGTTTTCAGAAATTTCAAATACATAAGAAAGCATGTTCTTATTGCGGAGTAATGATTTACTTAGGAGTTCAAAATATGAGTGGAACTATTGATCTTCTTAATCAGGTTAGTGGATACGGTATTTTAGTAGGCGTGGGCGCCTTTTTTGCAATCGGAATTTTAATGGTCACGATCTTTAGTAATAAATATTTGGACGAGGATACTAACTCAACTGAAATGTTTATGGTTGCTGGCCGCAAAGTTGGAGTTGGTTTGACTGCTAGTGCGGTTTATTCTTCATGGACATGGGCAAGTGAATTATTATGGGTTGTCACTATGGTATATTCATATGGCATAATGGCTTCCTTCTGGTACGGGGCTGGTTTGGCGGTTCAAATATGTATAATGGGAATAGTAGGAATCGAAGCGAAGAAAAAGATACCAGCTGCTCATACATGCCTCGAGATAGTTGGGATAAGGTACGGAAAGACAACACATTTAATTTATATGTATTTGTGTCTCGTAAACAATATATTATCATGTTCTTCAATGATTCTAGGAGCTGCTGGTGCTATTTCTATTATTTCTGGAAATTTAAATGTTGCTGCTAGTACAATGCTCGTTCCTTTCGGAGTGATATTATACACAACAACAGGTGGGTTGAAATCAACTTTCTTAACCGACTACGTTCATTCATTTATATTACTTATAATACTTTGTTATATTAATACAGCAGTATTAAGGGCTCCTGAAATCGGAGGCATTAATGGACTCTACAATCTAATTATAGAACATGATAAAAACAGTTATATCGAAGGAAACTATAAGGGATCCGCATTGACAGGAAAATCACAAGGAGCCATCTACTTTGGAATAATTCATGCTGTTGGAGATTTTGGATTAACAATGATGGATAGCTCTTTCTGGCAAAAAAGTTTCAGCGCCGACATTAAGGCATCCGTGCCAGGATATTTGATTGCGGCAATTACAATATTTGCTAATGTTTGGCCATTAGGCAGTATCGTTGGAATGGCAAATATCGTGCTAGAGAAGTCAGAAATATTTCCTACCTACCCTAATCAAATGACTACTTTTCAGGTTAACAGTGGGTTTGGTTTACCGTTTGTATTGAAAGCAATTCTTGGAAATGGTGCATTAGGAGCTATCCTTCTATGTATTTACCTTTCGGTTACCTCAACAGTTAGCGCTCAGATGATATCTGTAAGTAGTATCATCTCATTTGATATTTATCGAAAATATATCAATAAGCATGCAACTAATGAACAACTTATAAAAGTTTCACATTTTGGTGTTGTTTTTTTCGGATTCTTTGCAGCTGGGTTTTCGCTTATGTTACACTACGTTGGAGTTGATATGACATGGCTAGGATATTTCTATTCAATGCTTATATGCCCTGGAGTTATACCTTTGTTTTTAACAATTACGTGGAACAAACAGACCAAAATTGCTGTCATATTATCACCAATAGTAGGTTGTGCTGCAGGATTGGCTGTATGGTTACTGACTGCATACAAATTTTATGGGAAGGTTACTATCGTCACCACAGGTCAACAACTTCCTTGCTTATATGGGGGCTTGACAACTTTGTTTCTTCCAGGAATATTGTCTGTTGCTATTAGCTTGGCCCTGCCGTATAAGTACGACTGGTCCGAACTTTCGAAGGAAAGTATTATTATTGAAGATGGCTTCATCTCAGAAAATCCTAGTGCTCTAATTTTTGAAAATACTGATGTTGAAGTGTCTAACAAAAATATTACTGCGGAACCGAATACCAAAATTTTAGATTATGAGGATTCGTTCGAAGAAACGTTGAGCCAAAAAAAAATCTCACAATATATCAAGATTTCATATGCTTCTACTATAATAGTTCTACTTACTACGTGGGTTTTATTACCTTTACCATTGTACAGAGATTGGATATGGAGTAGAGCCTTTTTCACTGGTTGGACCGTTGTCTCTTTAATTTGGTGCTATGTAGCTTTGCTTGCAATAGGTATTTTTCCGCTATATGACGGAAGAAATTCACTATATAAAATACTTAACGGATTTTATAGAGAGTACATAAAAACCTAGTTAATTTTTCAAATACCACGATTGATTGCGAATTTAACATAAACATTATCAAATGTGGAAAAAAAACTGTGAGATAGGAAGAGTCCCCATTTGCATTCTTCGCACGATTAGATCTGCATTATTCAATTTATACAAGGAATTAAATACATCTCTTTGCATTATATTTTGGGTTAAAAATGATCAGCCACCACAATAGTGAGTCAAATTTCACCAGAGAACAAATACTTCGCATGCATAATCGTGCAGAGGTCGCAAAATTCTCCAGTAATAGACATGTGGTTCAGATGAACATCCACAGTACAAAGAATTCTTTAAAATACGTTAGAGGTCAAAAGATAGGGACAGCCACTACTTAATAAACTTATTATATTTCTGATGTGGATTTTAGGATAATTTTCAATCTTTCAAACTGACATGGATATTGCAGAAATTGTGATTGACAGATTTCAATCTCTGAAGGCAATCTACGTGACCCCAGCGGGTGAATATGACGGAAGGTCTTTGAATGAAAACGAAAGCGGAAATGAATGCCAACTATCAGTTCAAGTGGTTGGATTCGCCGAAGATTTGGTAATTTCAGAATCAATACGTCCAAAACCCACAGGTTATGAAGTGTTGGTTAAAAACTTTTCAATTGGACTTAACCCAATTGATTGGAAAGCCAAAAAATTTAAATTTGGAATATATGCATTTCCTTGGATCAATGGGAGAGATAGCTCAGGAATAATACACGAAGTCGGGAACAGAGCCCTTGATATCGTGAATGTCGGAGACGAGGTAATACTATGCAGCACTAGCTACAGAGATAACAGAACCAGCACATTTCAGGAATATAGCTTAGTTGATTCTAGGTTATTATGGAAGAAGCCGAAGAGTTGGACGTTTAATGATGGCGCTACCCTAGGTGTTGGGTTAGTGACATCTGGGGCAATATTACACAAAAGTTTTGCTATTCCTTTTGATACATTTCCTGGAGAAAAAGAAGGCAAAATCATAGTAATATGGGGTGGTTCTACAGTGGTCGGTACTTATTTAACACAATTATGTAAAAATTACGGTCTAGAAGTCATCTCAATCGCAAGCTCTAAGCATGAGCCTTGTTTGAAAAAAATAGGCGTTGATTTGGTGATCGATAGATCGCTACCTTTGGGTAAAATTAAAAAATTAATCCAAGAAAAAATACAAGGGAAAAACGTCGATTACGCAGTAGATTGTGTTTCAAAAGAGACCTCTGTGGATTTAGCTAAGATTCTTCAAGACATTGCAAAAAATACTAAAAAACTAACCAAATTAGCTGCCATTGTTGGGTCACCTAAGGTTACTTCCCCAAATATTAAAGAGAATTCAGTATGTATAAAAAACTTTCATGAGGACATACAGTTCGCTGAGCAATTCATTAGCAAAACGTCAAAATTTTTGATGGATGGAAAAATTGTACCCATTCGACAAAAAAGGTTCAGAGGAGGATTAGCAGATATTATACATGGTTTGAAAGAGTTGGAAAGGCATGGGGCGAGTGGAGAGAAATATGTTGTAGAAATTAGGTAGATCTTCGCATGTAATTTTAGTTTATAGTAGTGTATAAATATTTCGTGTTTACTTGAAATGCAAAATACTGATCCATATATCGTTACATGGAAAGAAGCGATACGGTTGAATAAATAACTGCCAACAATCCAATGCCAATAAATGCATAATTAATGATTAAGTTACGCACCTGCTCTCTTGTAGATGTAAGTTGAGCCCCAGTCTTTTTGCAACAACCTTTAAGATGTAAAAGAGATGGATACATATATACCAAAGGTATACAGGCAAAACACCCGACAAATGAGACAAATAAATCTAAATTCTTACCTCCATAGAGGGCAACTACGGAAATCAAAAAGACAGACGAAAACCTTAAAATGTTCTTCTTCCACTTCACAACAATTGATGCCCTTCCAGAAGAAGAAAATAATTTCTGCTCAACCAATCTAATTGCTGGAAATAATTGAAGTGGTGCAGAAAGAAGAATAGCAATTGCATATAAAAACTGAGTACCAATAATGAAAGGTGAGTTCTGAGGAAGATTTAATAATATAACCGTCTCAACGTTTTCTCCAAATGTCAAGTAGCCTAACGTTCCTATCCCGATGAAAAAGATGGAAATCGTTATTATTACAAGAAAAAGAATTTTGGAAAATTGCTCAGGATGCATCATGGATTCTTGGATTGGAATGATTAGCCCTATCCCTTCGAAAGCGAAAATGGCAACACCTATGAACAAAGAAAATCTTTGCTTATTGAATCCCATTTCAACTGAAGGAGCAATTTTTCCATTATTTGTCACAAAAAATTCGTATGCTGTAAAGTAAAGTACTGTTGCCAAACCGGAAAGAATAAAGATATTTGCAACCAAAGACAGAACTGATAATTTAGTTATATCCCTAATGAGAGAAAGGGGTAAGAAAACGATCAGCTGCCCTAATATGAACCAAGTGATACTAAGGCGCTCTATGGGAAAGCCTGTCACATTTGAAACGAACGCCCTAAGATTTTCGCCTGTAAAAACGATATATGCCGAAACGAAACCAATTTGAGATATGACTATTGAAAATAAAATAAGCCTCTGGAGCCACTTGCCATATAACTTAAACCCTATATCTGCAAAACTTGAAACACCGGTTGCAACTTTTACCATAATCAAAAGGTGATAACACCAGAATGAAATAATGCCAAAAAAGGTTAAAGTTATAATAGAAAATAGAAGTCCGCCATTTGAGAAAGCTTTCGGCAAAAACAAAATACCGGTTCCCACAAAAGCCTTAAGGAGTAGAAAGAAAGCCTTTCTGTTAGAAGCTGTACCATTGGGATTGGTTATTCTTCTTTCCAGCTCTAGTAAGGGTATATGCTCAGACAAGGCTTCATCATTAGATTGTATAGGAACATAGTGACATACTGTAAGATCTTCTTCATCTTCTAAATCTTCACCAGCGAAATGACCATATATGCTCAAAAATTCTATAAAATTCTTGGTTAAGAATCCAGCATGTCTTTTTTTCCAAGAATTTGATGCATTTTTTAATACAAAATCTCTGCGGAACCCGCCAGGAACCATTAGGGAACCTGCTAATGATACTCCATCAGAATAAGTGTCTAAAGAGGACGTGCTCTTAGCCCGCTTCAACAAATGTTGTGAATTTTTATCCGAAATTCTATACAAATCTCTTGTTATATCAGCTCCTTCTTGGGTAAGAATACTCTGACTATCGGTGTTTAGATGTTTTGAAAAGCTCAGCATAAGATGTGAATCATTAACAAGATCAGACATGCTATCTTCAGTTTTAGATAAAAACCCACCCCTTCCATATTTAAGAGCCTCATCGTTATTATCTTCCAGAAATGAATCTGTATTAGAGCTTGAATCAACTAAAGCTTGCAGCGAACCCTTGGCTTGATGCCGGCCAAACGTAAGGGAGTTTTTATATGAATTATTGACCGAACCATACCTCGGAGAGAGAGACGTAAATGGAGATTCAGAAGCCGGAGAAATCTTTAACTTTGCAATTGAAGTTCTCCTACTCTCGGTTTTAGCATGAACAATGTCTTTGGGAGAAGACATGTTATTTTTATTGTCTTCTCTAAGGAAAATACATCTCAAACATTTAATCTTTCTGTACGGCTCAAATGTTTCCTAATCGAGTTATATCACGAGAAGCATTCTTGGATTACAAGAAATGTGAATAGAGAGGACAAGACAAATCACAATAATTTGTAGTTGCTGTTGATATTGAAACTATACTTTAACTATAAATAAGCTGGAACCTTTATGCATTTCCTGGATTTTTTATTTGGTTAATTAGGTTGATGGCGTTTTCAGAATTAAACTCTTGAATGGCCTTTTCACACCAGTACACCGCTAAGTCGGGATTTGGATAAGGAATCTTCTTGCTTAAGCCATTGGTCCCTACCATATACCACTGTGCTAAATAAACCATAGCATCCGGATGCCTTTTTTGCTTCAATGGAGAACTGGATGCTCTGAAGAACCATTGAACAGATTTGAAGGGGTTTTTTGGTCTACCCAATAGTCCGTTCATATATACTTCTCCTAACTTTATTTGAGCCAAAGTACAGTCTAACGCAGAAGCTTTGTTATAACAGGTGAGACTCTTTCCATAGTTGACCGGAGCAAGCTGAGTGATTTTCTCTACTAATTCGTCTTCAGGTTGTAAGTCATCAGGATAAATACCTTCATATATCTTACCTAACTCGAAGTATGCATAACCAACGGTAGAAGTGAGATCAGCAAGATCTTCAGTTTCTAGCTCAATCTCATTAGATTCTAAATCTATTTTAGATAACTCATAGAGGTACTTTAAAAATGAAACAGACCGGTACTGGGGAATATGCAAATAAATCATTGCAATTTTGAAAATTGCTTTATGATAACCTAAACTAGCAGATTCCTTGTACTTCTCGATGCCTTTTTCCAAATCCTGAAATTCCTGTTCATTGAGCTCTCCTAACAAAAATAGGGATTTGAAGTTATTCGGGTTCAATTTCAAGGATTTCTCAAGATAGTAGAGACATTGATCAGGATCCTTAGTTATATTGAAATTCTGGTAGAATGTATTCACGTATTCGTTCCTCAAGAGGCAGGCATACGCATAATAAACGTTCGAGAATAGGGAAGGTTCCTTTTCTTCCTTTGTAGATCCTTCTTTTATCAACTTTAGAATATGAGAAATTGCTGATTTAATAAATATTTGCCTATTTTGATCACTTTGAAAAGATGAGACAGGTTCTCCCTTTATATTTATGAACAGATAAAGGTTATTGTTCGTGGCACTGATGAGCATTTTTACCCATCTTAATCTATATTCTAAGCTTTTATTACCAGAAGCGATAAGTTTCCGCAATTTGATAAACTCTTTGATCTCATTCTTTATTTCAACGGGCAACTCCTGGGATCCTATTGAAGAATTACTGACATTTCTCTGGTTAAAGTGTGGCATGGAAACACGGTTGTTCAGTCGATTTATAGAAGCAGTATTAGCAGTGGCACTTATATCTTTTTTTAAATAATTCATATTAGGCATGCTGGTTCTATTTATATTTTGATCCCCATAGTATTGAGTTTTTGGGCCTGATACTTCATAGATATTCTCATACTGTATAGGACTAGCAGAATTTGAATGTAATTGACCAAAATTTTGACCGGAGTAGTTAGCATCTGTTGATTGTTGAAACGTGGATCCCCTCCTCGCATAATTTTGCAATTTAGGCTCTATTGCATCTAAAGAGCTTATATTATTTGATAATTCAGCCTGAGAAATATTATTGTATTTATTTTGGGATTGTTTATTGAAAATTCTATTCTCCTCAGTTTGTAATCCTTTAAGGTTGAATTTCGAATCATGTTCACTTTGAATAGAGCCATCAGATCCAGAAGAGCCATTTCTGATTGAGTTTGATATATTATTTGGTTTATCATCTGTACCCGAAGTAAGGATAGGATCCTGATAGTGTTTGGCAACATCGTCAGTTGTAGCGCTCATTTGAGAGTCGTCTAAAATATAATCAAGATAATCAGATAATTCTTCAGTCTGCTGTTGCTGCAGCTTCAGGGAAGAGATGGTTAAATCTCTTTTATGCAATCCGGAATCAGTTGTATGAGCACCTCGTTTGTTCGATGAAACATTACTCTCGCTTGAGTTTATATTTAGTTGATTGAACTCAGACGTAGGAGCTGGCAGCAGTTGCATTTCTGTTTGTGGCTTAAAATTTTTTCCTAACGATGTAATTCTCTGGTTACTACGAGGAGAAGTAAACCCATTTTCTATAATAGAAGTAGGTAAGGAAGTTGAACGATTAGATTTAATCGTATTATGTCTTGAATACACCAAAAACTGATTATTTACATCATTTATCCTAGAGGAGTAGTTATTAGTAGCACAATAAGTCAAATAGTCGTTCTTAGTTTGATTACCATTTACCTGTCCATATGATAATAATTGTGCAAGCTCTTGGTGCAATGTCAAATAATGTGTATAATGAAACTCCATCTGCCTTTGGATTTCATCCGCCTTAGCTTTCAATGATGGGTCTGTTATATATCCATCAGGAATTTGAAAAAATTGTGATAAACCATTAGAGTTAGGATCCTGTTGGTACATTTCGTTATAATGATTCTGATAAGCTGCAACTTGAGAGTAGTATTCATTCCATTGATCTCCAATTGAATTCATTCCCGTGATATACTCTTCTGTAGATGGGTTAACCCTTGGATAGCTCGTGCTTTCATAACTTCTTTGGGGTTCTTGATGCAGAATACTTTCTATAGACCCAGTATTTGAATTTTTTGTGCAAGGGTATATATTCTCAAACTTAGGCCTCTGCTCTTCGGTTTCAGAAGTACTTAGAATATTTTCAGAATTATGTCCTTGAATAGCATCACTCGGTGGAACTTTCCTATTAGGCACCAGGTATGGCATATCTTTGGAATCATTTATATTCTCATCAATTATACTCATGTTCTGTTTCTTGCCATCTATCCGTACTAAATTTTCAGCATCCTGCGAGGACATGGAAGAGGAGGAATTGAATGCCAGGAATTCACTCCCACCAGCGGAACTAGAAGAAGTGTAGCATTCCTTCATCCTCAGCTTCCTATCTTTTCCATGTGATGGGGACTTAAGTTTTCCAAAGAGGCCACCTTTTCCCAACATATAGATCTTGTTCAAAAGATATTGAAAATTGCTTGCTTTCTTTCAAGGTTATAAAATCCTGGATCGGTTATCGAAAGGCGTCAAGAAACTGAATGAGATTTTGCGATCCAGAAGAGAAAATTCAGTGCCTGCGAAGTATAAATTTAGAAAAAAATATTGAATTCCCGATACCTTTAAGAATTCTCCTTTAATGGTAGTAAATTTTACTTCAACGTTATTAATTAGACGATATATTAGTTGTATTACTAAAACCTTTAAATGCCTACACATAGACTACAATTAGTTCTTTACAATGTTAAGAGTATTTGGATCTCAGACAATGCTTCTCAAATGTTTAGTACAATTACCCAAAGAGGAATGTTAAAAACATTCGAGGGTCTGCAGAACCTTTTCTGCTGCTCACTAGCTAGGTACAATTAATTTGAAGAATACACAAGGTGCTGGCTATGAGATCAGATCTTTTAAAATAAAAGTAGTAGTTAAATAGGACCTTCAAAGAATAATACTAAAAGGGGATAACATATTTTTTGACTTTGCTACCTAGTATCTAATTATATTGGGGAAACCTTGGCAATCTTCTATTTTTAAACCATATGAGAAATTTGCATTCATTTCAATATATAGTAAAAGTAGCAGAGGGCAAATTATAGGCCCCATAGGATTTCTGATATAGTATAAGTCATTCTATACAGGGGTGAAGCTTATAATTGTGAAGGAGACATGTAAGTGCGAGACAACCGCACATTGTACATTATAAGAGAATTAGGAGGTACTTAAACTTGCTGAGCATTTGACGCCAAGCCCCGTGGAATTGTAGGTAAAACAAAATTTTATTCTAATGTAAATTTCAATATTTGTTGGCCCAAATTAGCGAATAAATACATCTTTTAGTGATGGGGAAATGGAGAAGCTAACTAAAATTACAAATTAATATTAAATTTCCATAAAATGAAATGTAGGGAACAACGTATATATTGAATTCACTCATATTTGACCGAAGCATTGGAATTCGTAAATACTATTTGCATAATACCATGTGAAGTATGAATCATTTGAATCAACTAAATAAATCTTCATTCTTTTTTACAATGTATAAGTTAATATGATGACCGTTTATTGGGCTAAATTAATTTATACGCTGAATGATATCTTCTTCACTTTGTGCGTCCTCTTAAACCACTAAATACAGAAAAAACTAGTTGATGATTATAAAGAATATATATTTTGAAAAATTTATTCCGTTAAGTTGAATCGAATCCAAATTTTCAGCACACTGGAACTTACCTAGCTCTCTTTAAGGTAAGTTCTATAAATATTTATAAGAAAAAAAAAGTTTAGCATTAAGCATATTATTGCATTTCAACAGAAACAAAAATTTGCATTAAGGTCCTATTCCTATTCCTCTAATGGAGTTTCCATTAATATCTCATCATTCATTCCTTGGCCAAAGTTTTGGTGATCGTACAAAAAATTTGAACCATGCTCATTTTCGTGCTCTCTGTTGCGGTGCATAATACCATCCCCATTGTCATTCCCAATCACAAATGTATCCGACTGAAATAAGTTCATATTTAGTATATTGTCAATTTCATCAATGCTGTCGTTTCTTACCCCTTCGTTAGGCTTTGATTCAAGATGTTGGTTGTTTTTGCCATTCGAGAAATAGCTAAATGGGTCTAACTCTATAGCAACCTCTTTGCTTATTTCAGGATCAAAGTGCTGATGAGCTGATCCGAATGCCTTCTGATCAAAGTGTGGAATATTAAAATTCGTAGGATAACTGGAACTCTCAAATGAACCATTCTTGAGATCGTTGAATAGATCAGTATTATTTTTCAGCGTAATTACATCCGGATTGAAAGCCAGTTGCACCTTTGCTTCCGGGGGCGAAGTTCTAGCGCTTGTATGCCCATTTAACAGATGATTGAATGGCCTCAAGACACCATGTAACTTATAAAATAAACCACATGCGTTACACAATAGATCCCCATTATTAGACCTTCTCCAGAGTGGAGTAGTTTTCGTGTGGCAATTTGTGCATTGTAAATATTTTTTATTAGATGATGGGGGGCTTGTTTTGACGGAACCTGGAGCTATCGTGTAATCCTGTTTTAAAGTTGATTCAAGGGAACTGATATAAGATGATAGAAAGTTTTCTGAATTCTTGCCATTATCTGGCTGTTGGCTCGTATTCTGGAACAAGGTCGAGTTATAGACAGATCCGCCATTAGACTTGACATTGGTGCTGAAAAGGGAGGAATTTGAACTCAACGAATTGGAATGCATAACTGAGTCTGGAGAGCTGTTCTTAGTATTCATAGCTGAATTTGGGATTGCTTGGCCATTATATTCTTCTTGGCTGATTCGTTTTATATGTGCTACATAGTCGAAGTCATCAACAGGATTTTTATTATTTCCATTCTTTATTGGAGCCCTTGTGCTCACACCAACATTATCAAGGCCCTTTAATTTAATACCGGCTAATGGCTTAGTTCTTTGCATTTTGTCAGCTCTCTTTTTATTGTGAATTCGCCATGCTATATTAGATATTCTCTTATTGTTTGGCAAGTAATGCTTGCTGTGATACATTTTAAATATCATCATAGAGGTATCATCGTCATCTTTTATTAACTCCTGAATGCTGATCAGTGGCGTTTTGTCTTGATTGTGACTATACGCTTTTTGACCTTTACGATTTTGAGTCAACTCAGGCTTAGAATAATTAAACTGATTTTTTTTAGTCCTTTCATTGGTTCCATCCATGTTTTGTGGAACACCTGAAAATGAATTCATTTATGCGATCAAAAACCGATAGGATCCTTATTTTTATTTATTTAGTATATCTTGCTTTATTTCACAGTATGAAGGGCTATTAGTGACTATTTTAATTAATTGGCCTGGATAAAATTAGCCACCGCACTACCGATTGAGTAGATGCTTAATCAATGACCCAGTATTTTTGTACAAGTATTTTTGAACTATAACTACGGCTTATTTCTGCTACTGAAATTGCCATCGTACTGTGGCTAATATTGATACTTGATATTCTGTTAAGTGTAAAGGAAAAAGTGTTGATTTATTTTGTTCTAACGACCGTTTGGTAATATAGACTCGTAGAAATGGCAGATAAAGTAAAGGAAATAAATGAATACAACCAATTAAAATCTAAATATGGATGGCTTGGAAACTCTGATACTCTGCGACATGAGTTTTTCGTCAATGCGAACCAAGATATATATGCTTCCCTAGCACAGCATGATAATCTACTCTACTATAATTCAGTGGCTTTGAACCAACATCCTGAGATCACTAGGCAGGAAACAATCAAAAAAATTTTAACTCCCATTAAACGAAGAAATGACCAAGTCTGAGCATTTAATTTCATAGCTAACACATCTATAAAATTTTACTACATTTAGCCTTAATTAATATAATTTCTACTTCATAGCGTATATTTAATTGTCTTCCTTCGGAGAAACTAAACAAAAATGTCTCGCACCAATTTTATCCTATGTTAAAAGTGGAGCAGATTCACTATCTTCGATACTACCACGCGCTTTGAAAGAAGGACTAAATGCAACAATAACCGACAAGAGGAAAACCAAGGATCCAATTATCAACGCAAATATCCATTGTAAGGCAAATAATTTGGTGAAGAACTGACCTAAAGCCAATGCAAAAGCAATATAGGCAGAAGTGAATCCAACTCCATAATCTCCGAAGAGAATCAAAAACATACCCGGAACAAGCAAGAAATCCCATATAAGAACATTGGATACGACTCTACCCACGAACTTATGAATATGGAATAAGACCGCTCCATTCCAGAAAATAGCGTACAATAACCAAGACAAAGGAAATGCGCATATTGCAACATGAACTAAGAACCAAGTCTTGAGCGGCTTCATTTTGTAGGTCCTATGGGAAAAGTAAATACCTAAGACATTAAAGAAATTCAATAAAACAACAATTTCACTCAAAAACCAATGCTTATGCGCAAATAAGTAATTCCAAACAAATTGCAAGATATTGAACATAAAGAAATGAACTGTAACTTTTCTTATTTCTTCATTTCTGAATATTGCTTCTTCTGCTGGAGCATATACTCTAAATAAGAAAAAAAATTGAAGGATATACATCATTGCAAAGTAGCCTATCATCATAAATACGTTAGTGGTGAAGGGTCCGCTTGAAACTAAATGTGAAGCGTGGCCCCTCCCTACTACATATTTAATATTACCATAAATTGTCAAGATAAAAGAGGCAACAGTAGCTACCTTGAAATCTTGAGGCAGCCTTTGTAAATTCAATTGATCAGCCATTATTCACAGGTTCTTGAAGAATAAAATATTCAAAACTTTAGATTTAAAAAATGACCATGTAACTGCAATTTCCCATAGCAATCAAGATTCTATGAGATCTTACTGTGCGATACCCAATTTCATTTAGAGGCATACTTAATACTAGAACATATTTAGGTCTGCATATTTTATATAGTATGTTTTAACAAGTTCCACGATAAGATCTTTGGTTGCCTTTTGGGTGAGATTTCTCAAGTGATTTCTTCTTTGCTTCTCCAAGCTCACCAGAATCATTTGAAGTTAAAGCTAACAACATTTTGTAGATAACATTTTTACTTTCTTCATAACCGAGATCTTTATGGTGAAGCGCATCATAAATGGTATTGAAAGATTTGATTAATATTTCAATTGATTCAATAATATCAGCCATGAGCTTATCTAAAAGATTTAAGCTTAAAGAATCACGAACCACAACTCTCAAGATTTCGATTTCAGTTTCAGAAGGAGGAAGTTTATAGTTAGGGACGATAAATCCCTTATTTCTTAAAAGCATTGAAAAGATTGCCTGAGGAATACCTGGATATTTCTCACGAACATCTTTAGAAAACCTAAAAGCGACTACAGGCAATCCAGGCATATAGTCTTCATTAGGGGCATATTCACCACTTTTATCGCTCAACTCATAAAATTGTGGTCTTTCTTCTGGTTTTATTTTTTCATGTATGACCGAAAGACACTCAAAGTAGCCAGATTTGTCCAAAAACTCAGATAATAACCTAGCATTGTGAATACAAGATTCAAAAATCTTTGTATATCCTTCGTATCCTAGTGTCAAGAAGTTATAGTATTGATGAATTACAGGGAACCCAGGCCTTGAAAAATTCAAATTGAATGTCTCCTCAACACCACCCAAATAGTCCAACTTGAAACGAACTTCTTTTGGTAATAACTCATAATCTTTCCAAATTATCCACCCTAGACCTGCAGTAGTCATACCGTACTTATGACCTGAGGTATTAATAGATACAACTCTATCAACCGAAAAGTCCCACTTTAAATGAGGGTACACAAATGGAGCAACAAATCCTCCACTTGCACCATCTACGTGGATATGAACATCATTTCCTGTTTCTTTTTCAACCTCATCCAATATCTTTGAGATCTCAGTAACAGGCTCATAAGAACCTGTAAATGTAGAACCTAATATCACAAAAATACCAATTGTATTTTCATCCACATTTTCTTTAATTTTACTTGTATCCATGAGATGATTAGACTCTGCATTTATGTCAATGAGCCTGTTTTCAACGTCGAAATATCTAGCAAACTTTTCCAAAGCAACTTGGACGCAAGAAGCCATAATAATATTTGGACTATCAGTTGGTTTTCCTTGGCTTTTACGCTTAGCTTGCCAGTTCTTCTTCATTGCCAACCCTGCAAGCATAATTGCTTCCGAAGACCCTGTAGTAGCAGTTCCAACGGTATTGACATGCTTTTTACCTGTCTTGTGGTCATACTTAACAGGTGCATGCCATAAATTGCTTAAAATTGAAATACATCTCTCCTGGAATGAAATTAACGATGGATATTCATCATTGTCAGCCAAGTTCTTGGTTAAATTATCTTGAATTAGCTCCAAAGCAGTTTGATCAACCTCTGTAGTAACAAAAGAGGCTAGGTTCAAGGTAGGGGTACCATCCAAAGTCAACTCCTCTCTAATATATTTCGCAACTAATTCACCATTTTCGCCCTTCCTGGGAAGTTTATATTTTGGTAGAGACTGATTGGAATCATATCTAGAGATATATTCCTCATTCTTATTCAAATGCACTTTTTTGAATTGGCTCAAGATTTTATTTTCCAACCTTTCTGAATCCACATGTCCTGTTAAAGTCATTTTGAAGCTATTGCAATTGTTTTAATTTTAGAGAGCTTTAATATGGTCAAATCAAAAAATTCAATTATAAAATTCGAATTGTTGTCTAACTTTTTGAAATAAAGAATCAAAAGGTCAAGATTAAATCTGTCTATGGGACCTCTATTTAAGAACCCTTCTGCCTTAGTAGCCTTACACTATTTTAGGTTGCGGAATTGGCGGTACACGTACGTAGGAGTATGCACACAATGTTTAATGCGAATGTCAAGAATGTCAAGAATGCATTAGAGTTTGGTATTATACCTCGGAAAAGTATGCAGTCGAGTATTATTAATTATGTATATTGCACGTTAATAGTGGTGAAGAATTGAACCAAATGGTCCATTTTAACTACATTATTGAAAATTATAATCTTTGCCATTATCAATATACAAGATAATGTTTTACATGATGTGAAGCAATCTAAAATCACCATTGTAATGACATAACAATCTTTATATACTTAAGTCATATCCAAATGAGAGAGAGATCTGCGTCCTATTGATGTACTTACTCAACTTCATCAAATTTTTGGCCATCGATGAGGTCAGGAATGTCTTCAGTGCCCTCGGTTGGGTTTCCTTGAGGAACTCTGCCAGCTTGGATTTCTTCTGCCAATTTTCTCAAGATTTCTAAATTTTCAGCACCCAATTGTGGTAAAATTTGGGGTATCAACTGAGTAACATCCTTTTCTTGTGGGTAACCAGTGAAAGCAAACGTGTTGTGTTGACTAGCGCCTTGAACACCAACTCTGTTGAAGTGCAAAACCTTTCCATCTTCTCTGAAAAAGTTGGCTTCTTCAATTCCTTCAATCTTTTGAGCTTTGATCTTACCTAAGGCTTCAATCAATTTAGTGTCATCTTGCTCAGACTTAACATTCTTCTTGGCCTTAACTCTTGATCCACCAACCTTCTTAGCAGTAGCCTTTTGTAACTTAGCTAACTTTTCCGGGTCAACTGGCATTTTATGACTGTATGGTTATTTGATTAGTCTGTACTGAATAATTACCAGTGAAAAATGTAGGAAAATTCTCGACGTTCTCGTATGTTCAGTACACGACACATAGCAAATATTCTTGGATATGTATATCACGTGACGTGTTCATATACAGCGTCCCTATGCTACTGCTAGTTTGATAACTATGAGTAAAAGGCCCTTGGATATCGAGGAAATTCTTGTAAAATCCAAAGACCCTTACACGTCTAAGGGTATTGGATTTTTGTCCAAGAAGATGAGGGAAAAAGTAGAAGAGGAAAATTCAGCCTCAAATATCAAAAAGAAGGTATCAAATAATGCTCTTACAAAATTGCAAAAGCCAAATAATTCAGATAATGTGGATGAAAATAGTGTCAGGGCTGCTGCTAGTACTCTGAAAATTCGAAAAAAGAAATTTAATTTTGAATGGGATGAGGAAGAGGACATTTCAAACAAATATGAACCTTTGGCAATACGACTGACAGAACGAGCACGATTCGACTTAGACTTTGATAGCGCAAAACATTGGTCTGAAAAGAAGGTAGAAGAGATGACAGACAGAGACTGGAAGATATTTAGAGAGGATTTCAATATCATAATAAAAGGGGACCAAGAAATTGCTTTGATGAGATCATGGACTGAGTCGGATATTCCCTCTCAGTTGAAGCACATTATTACAGAAGAATTAGGCTATGAGGTACCGACGCCGATCCAAAGGGCAGCTGTGCCCATTGGATTAAGGCACAGGGATATCTTGGGCATTGCTGAAACCGGTTCCGGTAAAACTTTAGCATATTTGATTCCTCTCATATCATACATTATAAATCTTGATAGAGCGTATCTTTTTCATGAGCATTATCAAGAATCAAACTACAATAAACCTTTGGGATTGATTGTTGTTCCCACGAGGGAGTTAGCAAACCAGGTGACTAGTGTTGCCCTTAGCATATGTGCACAATTATCTTTGAATGTTGTAAGTATAATAGGAGGCAAGCTGTATGAAGAGACTATCAAATCAATATCAAACGCAGTACACATAGTAGTTGCTACCCCTGGACGATTAATTGACTCGATTGAAAGAGGTTTAGTTGGATTGCTGAGTGCTCATTTTTGTGTTTTAGATGAAGCAGATAGAATGATAGAGATGGGATTTCAGAAAGACATGTCAGTGATATTTGATAAACTACCAAAAATAGCTCAGTTTGGAGATGAAGGTTTGACTAAAGTTTCGCCCTTAAATGGGAGGATTACAATGTTGTTTAGTGCAACTCTTTCTAACGAGATACAGAGCATTACAAAGGAATACCTTGCGAATCAGATTGAAGTTTTCGTAGGAAGTCCAGGAAATATTGTTGCAAATATAGATCAAAATTTCATATTCAATAGTGAAACCAAAAAGAGTGTTGATTCCAATTTCAGGTATCATAGTTTATTTAACATTTTAAAGCAAAAAACTCGAATGCCAGAATATTTAATAATTATATTTGCTAACTATAGAAAGACTTGTGATGAAATATTTGAAAAAGTAACTGACAAAGGCTACAAAAACGTTTACCTTATTCATGGTTCCAAATCGCAAGAGTCCAGAGAACAAGCAATAGAAGAATTCAGGGACCAAAAGAAAGCGATTCTAGTTGCCACTGATGTTGCTGCTAGGGGAATTGATATCTCTAACATTAGTACGGTAGTAAATTTCCAGTTCCCAAACAAATTTGAAGAATATATCCATAGAATTGGAAGAACTGGAAGAGCTGGTTCAAAAGGTGAAAGTTTCGCAATATTAGATTATAATGACTCAGCAGTATTCCCAGATTTAAAAAAATATCTTCTTAAGGGAAAAAAGAAATGCCCTGTATGGCTAGAGAATTATAGCTAGTCGAAATAGGCTTTCTGACTAGTATAATACAACTATAAGTGCTCATTCGTCATCGCTACTTGCATATGCTAAAATTGAGTTGATTGATTCCGCATTTTCTTGTTTTGCTTCTTTAAAAAATGGATCAACCTTCTGCGAGACATTTTTGAGTTTCTTCAATGACACGGAATCAAAAAAGGTGTTTTTATTTGTGGCTTCTAAATCATTGTCTTTTTTCTTGTATCTTTTTTCCTCTCCCAGAATATGATCTTCCCTAGAACGCTTTAGGTTTCGGTCAACTTTTTTTTGGTCGACACTATGTTGTTGAAGTTTACTTGATGCATTCTCATTTAATAATGCTTTGATTGTATCAATTGCTGCTTGTTCTCTCTTTATCTTATCCTCCTTCTGGGCCTCACGGTTAGGATCCTCATTCGCCCATCTTACGTGAATAATTTCATTATCATCAAGAGATTGAGCATTCATAGCTTCCTTTGCAAATTGTGCTTCAGTCTCTAGTTTATACGTGATAAATGCGCATGCTTTATTTCTAAGAACCCGTATTTTTTCTACTGAGCCAAATTCTTCGAAATGTTTAGTCAAAATTGCCTCCATCTTATCACTCACATGTAACCCACCAACGTATAAAGTCCTGTTGTGCCTATTCAATGATCCGACGCCATCCATGTCATCTCTGTAGTTGGTCGTTTTGTCCCTTCCAAAACAATCTTGCGTAGGTATAAAGTAATCATCAAGCTTGGGCAACCTATGATAATAATTACATTTTTTTCCCAAATAGCAGCAACCTCTGGCAAAGAACAAGCAAATTGGGCTGCCTGCTCTTGCTCTGGTATAACCTTGATCTGTGCTAATGCTAACCCGAAATTTCAGTTTTGTGATATTTCTTGATGAATCCCCCCCAGCCCATTTCAAAAACCAAATGTTGAATGTATTTCCAGTTTGCGGTGGCTTATCATCCGCTTCTACAGTATCAGGGTCTACCTGGAGCCTTGCTGGACGATCTAATGCAGTCATATAATGATTTCTAGATCTTGCATTCTAATTTTTCTTTAATTTGAAGTAATATACAGGAGAAAATAAAAACACAACCTTTTATTATTATAACCTATAAACCAAACTTTTATTCATAACTAAAGAGCGTTGAAGATGAAACTGAAACCTACCATCCCAAGGAGCGCTAATCCTTTCTTCATTGATCCCGTCTGAAGCAGTGGAGCAGCAGCAGATGAAGAAGAACTGGACAGAGAACTACTGCTTGAACTTGTGCTAGAGCTACCTGATGACTTGGTACTAGACGAGCCCGATGCTGCTGCTTGGGTCGATTCTGAATCCCCAGAGGAGGCACCTGATTCATAACTAGCAAGACCACTTGCTTCTGATGATTGTACAGGGAGCGTTTGGCTAAAGTCAGTGGCTGAAGATCCCGCCAAACCGGTGGCTGATTGCATTACTCCCAAGGAAGATTCTGCTACTCCACTAGTAATATCACCAATTAAGCTAGGTTCGGTAGCGCCAGCGGATTCTACAGAAGCACCAGCAGATGCTACCGAAGCAGTTACTGCTGCAATATCAGAAGCAGCTGTTGAATCTTGAGCGGCAGCGGCTTTCCCAATTGTATAATGAATAGCATTAAGTCCCATTTTATGTTTTGTTGATTTCTAAATACTTTTTTCCGAGAATATTTAGGCTGAAGTATTATGCTACAATTTAGACTAGTTAAATCTATCTCTTTAAATATTATTTGAATTTCAGTAATTCAGGGCTAAGTTGCTGTACACCATGGAATCATAACACACACCAGCGCTATGTTTAACATTAAGAAGATTGTTCTATATAATTTATGTATTCTTGCATATGGCTTTTGCACCACCTGTAATTTCAAAATGCATATTATTAGAATCAAATCTGATTTACATCAGATATTTGGCCAGTAGGAATAGTTCCCGGGGAGACATTTGAAGTCACAGAAGACTAAAAAGGTCTAAAATTCATAATCACATGTTTACAATAAGAATACTGGGCTATGTGATTGTCCTTCATATTACACAGAACTGGGATTTTCTACAACTAAACAGATTGCTGGAAATAAAATTTTAAGATAAACTAGAATAGAAAATTAGACAAATCAAATTACTGAACAGCTACTGTATTTCTATATGTTGTAATGTACATCCTCGAAGGATAGTGATTGAAAGAGTTGCTATCAAATTTACTTGGCTGCAACTCAGTTCTCACTAGCTATGAAAACTTGAGAGTGGAATTTCCTTTTGTGTTATCTTGTTAATAATTTTAAATGATTTCCTATTTTGGAAATTTCAAACTTTGTACCTTTGTATCATATACAGGTGGATCATACAATGACGTCGGTGTCCTCAATAAGTTTGCTTATATGTAGATTTAAGGAACAAGACGTATTGTTAGCTCAGGTAGATATATAATAGCTTCTTATAGCCACAAATTGCTGGCTTGGTTGTTGAGCTCGTTATTGGATAACAGCATACCGAACTGCTCATAAGATCACCACTTAAAACTGTGTATATGCACTTAGTATTAACATAGTAAATTACATCATCATAATCTAATTCTAGGGAACGGTTTACTACATATGGGTCAATTATTGTTAGCAGATTTTAGGTTCTTGTAGTTACAATAAAATAACCAAATTTGCGAAGTTTCCTACTAAAATTTTTCTAACAAATGTTATATATCTCTTAGTGCACAAATTCTCAGCATACCAGCCAACAGAGGTAGGTAATATTTGCTCTGCTCAAATCAGCGCACAAAAAGATATACAAAAAGATAGCATGTTAGCCGCTAACAGTATCCTATTTAGGAAGTTATAGCCTACCGCAAAAATGTATTTAAGGTCATCACTATCGCGTGTTGGGATGTGAGAGATCAACTATGTGCGGTCAAAACACAAAAACAAGTTCGAGCAATAGCTCAGGGTCGGTACTAGGATCAGGATCAGGATCAGGATCTTGTTGTGGATCTTCATGTAAATGTGGCTCATCTTGCCAATGTGCTTCCTGCAATACTACCAAATTATAGGAAAATGAATTATCAATTTTATAATAAATATCATCTATTATAAGTCATTAGTACTGAATACAATTTCGTTAGCTAATTTTACAAGAAATCTCTCATAGTAATTATATTAAACGCTAATTACAGGGTGAATCTTACACTTAATAAAAATAAGTATCTAGACAGCAAAAATGAAAACATTTATCTAGCTTAATCCCTTGGGGATAACTTCAATACCTCATTCCTAATATTAGCGCCGAGTTCTCCATTAACCTTAGAGAACATCTCGATAACCCTGTCTTGTATTTCGGGCCTAGCAGCCGCAACATGAACAGAGACGTTATGAGCCAAATTCTTTTGTTGATTTGGATATCTTTCCAAAGTTTTATATAATGCTCTTGGTTGTTCATAATCTGTTTCAGTAACCTTCCAATGGAATGGACATGCAGCACCATGCCATACCTCCTGATCTTCTTGCAATCCGAATTGTCTGAACTCAATTGGTTTATCAGAAGCTAAGTAATTAGGATGGGAACCTAAGTTACCATTAACAGTCATAGCTCCATCTCTCATGTGGGGGGTGAAAACACGACCAGTCACTGGACAGTTAACTGGGATTTGGGTGTAGTTAACACCTAATCTATGCCTGTGGGTGTCAGGGTAAGAGAATAATCTCGATTGTAAAACAGGATCAGCAGAAGCCTCCATATATGGAATTGTATGTGATGGAGAGAAAGCAGCTTGCTCAATTTCAGCAAAGTAGTTTTCAGGGTTCTTGTTCAACACAAGCTTTCCAAATCTTCTCATAGGATAATCTTTGTGAGGCCAAACCTTGGTCAAATCAAATACAGAAAATGGTGCGTTTTTAGCTTGCTCTTGGGTCATGGTTTGAATGTAACAAGTCCACGAAGCAGCATTCCCTTTGGCGATATTTTTGAACAAGTCTTCTTGGGCATGGTCTGGATTTTTCCCCGACATTTCACCAGCTTCTTCAACAGTAAAGTTCTTAATACCTTGGTCAGTAATGAAGTGCACCTGCACGTAGTGCCAATCGCCCTTCTTATTACTCCATTTGTATGTATGTCCAGAGTAACCATTCATTTGTCTGTAATTTGCAGGTGTTCCACGGTCAGAAAACAAAATCATCACTTGATGAAGAGATTCTTGGTTACTGGTTAAATAGTCCCAAAACATGTCTGCATCCTTCAAGTGGGTTTCTGGGTTTCTTTTCTGAGTGTGAATGAAATGAGGAAACTTAGAAGGGTCTCTGATAAAGAAAATAGGAGTATTATTGTAAACCAAATCCAAATTACCTTCTTCTGTATAGAACTTAGTAGCAAACCCCCTAGGGTCTCTAGCGGCATCAGCAGAGCCCAGCTCACCACCGACAGTGGAGAATCTGGTCAAAACCTTGGTTTTCTTTCCTATCGTGTCTAAGAATGCTGCTCCACAAATATCTGTAATATCGTCCGTAACCTCAAAATAACCGTAAGCCCCTGACCCCTTGGCATGTACCACTCTCTCTGGAATCCTTTCCCTATCAAAGTGGGCCAATGAGTCAATAAGATTAAAATCTTGCATTAATAAAGGTCCATGTTCACCAATTCTTTGAGTAGCAAATGGTTCTGGGATTGGGCATCCGTTAGAATTAGTATATTCTGGTGCCATTTTTGATAAGTATTAGTTGATTAAAAAAATCTGATTCTGAAACTTTTTAAGAGTTAAGGTTTAAAACTTTATGAATTTGAAGAATAAGTCCTCAAATATATACTATTACAGAAATTTCAAGCAAAACGCTTTTTTAGCGGGGAGATTATTAAACTATAAAAATCCAGACCTGTCTATTAAATCACTTCGCTTATCGATTACTATATGGTTGTGAGAACATGATTAGGAATGCACATAGTTAAATTTTAGTTACATGGATTATTTAAATCTTGATTTTTATTGGATGATTCAAAATCTCATGCCGAAGCAAACATGAACAGGGCAGTATATGAGAACGTAAAATAATCGGTGTATAATTAAATATTCGTTGCGAAAATGACATCGTGTCGACCAATTAAATTCGGAAGAGAACATTTGAAAGGGTGTAATGTACCATTTTCTGATAGCTTTTATAGAAGTGATATTTAAATCTTATACCCAGAGCAATTAAATGCTGTAAATGTACAGAAGATATGTAAAATACTAAAGCTGTAGCAGTATGGAGTGTGTAAATTATCCAATAGTCAGCTTACAATACTACATGGCGTTAATGTGGAGAAGTCATGAAAGCAAGCCGAGGAAGAACACAGTTTTGTGTAACAAAACCTTTAATGACCGATAAGTCCACTCGCAAGAAAGGCAGACCACTTGTAGACTAAGGTTGCAGATATGAGTTTCGTTTTGCCTATTTAGAGTACGTAGCAGCTGCTAGTTGGGATCTCCAATTTCTAAAGCTTTCAGGGATCATACTTTCAATCAGTTGAGTAGGATCAATGACTTCTTGCAAATACATGGTTTGAGTGCTTGGATCATATGTTAGGTTCCATACTGTTTTCAGATCTTTAGGTATCTCTCTAACTAGCCATTCTAAAATAGCTCCGTACCATTTTAAAGCGTTCATGCAAATTATTTTTTGATTTTGATTAATGGAATTTTTCAACATGAGAGGAATTTCTTCGGTGCTGTAGAGTTCAACATTTTTAAGAATGAAATTTCTATCTCTAAAGCCATAGACGATACGTCGAGCACCGACGAGGAAGCTCTGCGCCCACGCTTTAAATAATTTTTTTTCGAATGTAGCAAGGTTACCAGGAGTTTCTATCAAGTTAGTTGTTTTAAGTTCCACATAATGTGAGACTACATCCTTATCTGGGTAGTAGTCCCAAATGCAATCTACCTCACCAGCAAGAAGTACTTTGACGCTTCCTATTCCAGTCCTAACAGCAGAAATATATTGTTCGTAATTATTGACTTCTAGATTTGTACGGCCTTCTATTGAACTCCTTGAGCTATCAGCCCATATTTTCGGCAACGTAGTCACTTTTTCAAACTTGTATCCAGAATACTCGCATCTTTTTGTATAATCGTTCTTTGGTGAAACGTCATTCGACTGCTGTTCTTTCCTTCTTGCTAGCTCGACTTCATTATCATTCTGTATAAATATTTGATCATCAAATACCGCCACCTTAAAATTTACTGGATCTTTTAAGTTATATGGGAGAACGAGAAGTCTTGTCATTAAACCTCTAAAAGTGATAATATCTACATTTAACCTGGAGCCCGATTCTTGTTCATATCTCATAATTCCTTCTAAAAATTTGTCAAAATCTCCTAGATTCTCCTCTTCTGGAATTTTTTTGAACGATGCAAAGCCTGCTTGCAAGTCGATTCCTCTTTCTATGTAAGAATCAGGAAAATAGAAATAAGATAAATGGTTTTGTTTTGCAAGCTCAGAATCTAATTCATACTGTCCAGTTTTATCCCTTGCGTAAGAGAATAATTCCTTGGGCTTTTTCAAAGCAGTAGCCTCCGATCGAGACGTCAATGGGAATGATTTAATCATCTGTTGGCTCCAAGTCCTTGCAAACAAATTTTCGAAAATAAGATGTCATCGGGTCACGTGATCTATAGATTAAGATTTCAAGATAATAGTGGGTTGTAGTAGAACCATAGATAAATTAATAGAAGCCATGTCGTGGTCATTTAGATCATTTAACCACTGGTTATTTTTTATAACTTCGCTATGGATCTGTATGCCAATACATATAGGGGCCGCAACGATGATAGAAAATACAGCTAATGCCAATAATGTCAATAATATCACCGATTCTTTTTCAACTTCCCATAAGTGTACTCTGGCATACGTTTCAACTTACAATGAAAGTATACTGTCAACTAAAGTAGAATACCTGGATAAGGTTCCAGAAGCTTCTTCATTACTTACTGAATCAGAAACTATCCTTGAAGAACAGAAACTGATAAGTACTAATATTGATTATGCGCATGTTAATACAACTACACACATTACATTCAAAAACAATCAAGATTCAAGTATCGGCAGCCCTAACATTGAAACTATTATTATATCTGAAACATCAGTGAAAAATATTAGCAATAAAGAATACAACGAAACACCTAGAGCAAATTTTTCTTCCGAACCGGATTCTCTTATTGAGTTGAGGCACCACCTTAACGAAACAAAAACAATAAATTCAAATTCTGCCCTGAATATACTGGAGAGTGATGACGAATGTCACTTCCTTTCTTTCGAAGAGTGGAAAAAATTAAAAGTTCAGGAACAGAAAGATAATAATACATTTACAAACTCTGCATCCCCACAATCGGAGTATCCAACTCTGAAAGACCAAATAAAGGATGTTCTTGCTAATGCCACGCAGCTTGAAGAGGATCAGGGCAAGTTGTACAAAGACAGAATTAATTATGCATCTATCGATTGTGCCGCAACCATAGTGAAGACGAATTCTGATACAAAAGGTGCCTCAGGCATCTTAGTGGAAAACAAGGATAAGTACTTACTCAATAAGTGCTCCTTAAGCCAGAAATTTATTGTAATTGAGCTTTGCGAAGACATCATTATAGACTCTATTGTTATGGGAAATTTTGAATTTTTTAGCTCAACTTTCAAAGAAATACGGTTTTCAGTATCTGATAGATTCCCTGTTAATAGTCCTAATGGCTGGAAATGTTTAGGTGAGTTTACAGCACAGAACATAAGAGGTATACAGTCTTTTGATATCGAAAATCCTCTAATATGGGCCAGGTATTTAAAAGTTGAGTTAATTTCTCATTACGGTAATGAATTTTACTGCCCTGTTTCTTTATTAAGGGTTCATGGAAAAACAATGATGGAAGAGTACAAAATGATACAGGAGCTGAATTCTCTTCAATCGGAGTCACCTTTAGGATTGGCTAGTCAATCTGAAAATATCTCTTCAGATAATCTTGATCTATCTTCAATTGAATCTGAAGTTGACGAATGCAAAATAGAGCTACCCTCCTTGGGTCTAGAGCAATTTCTTTCAGGGATGAATGTTAGTGCCACAGAATATTGTGATGCTATATTTCCCTCTGAACCATCTCGGGAGTTTACTTCATCAGCAGAAAGTAACACTGCCCAAGATTCAATTTTTAAAAATATAATGAAAAGATTACAACTTTTAGAAGCTAATGCTTCTCTTTCTTTGCTTTATATCGAAGAACAGAGTAAACTTCTCTCTACTGCTTTTTCTAACTTAGAAAGAAGACAGCGTTCTAATTTTGAAACATTAATATCATCTTTCAATGGAACAATGCACGATAGAATACACTATTTTATGAACCAAATAATTCAATTGCAGCAGCAATCAGCAGGATTAATTGACTTTCAAAAAGAAACCAGCAAAGCATTATATGATGATTTTGTGGACTCATTAGAGTACCAAATTAAATTTTACAAGCAAATAACGATTTTCAATTCATTAATCGCATTTGCCATCCTAATCTATTTTATTTACTTGTGGTTCAATAATAAAAAAATGGCTAATATTAGATCATTTAATGGTCGTAAACGAGATAAAGGTGAATACATACGCCCATTTGTAAAGCAGAAAAGTGCGTCTAAAGCTAAACGCAAGGCATCCAAGAGGAAGTAACTATACTGAAGAGAGAGCTTATTTCCATTGATCACTATTTACATGCATATAAACTATCTATACCAATTAAAATTAATATTATATCTATTTACAATCATATCCAGATGATTCTTGATTTAGCCCACCCCATTTTAAAGCCTATTTTCAAAATGTTTACAGCAAATATCAAGATCAGTATCTCTTCTTCCTATAATTCAGTCTCAGCGAATATTTTCCCTGGTTAGATCCCTGGAAAGAATTCATGAACGTCATTTTAGACCTTCTATTATTACTTCTTCTATCGCCCATTGAAGGGAAGTTAAAATAATTTGCAGCTTCTTCTGGGTTCATGCGACAAATTTCACGAATAAACTTCGTAGACATAAAAAGTTTGGCCGTGGGATCTTTCATTAAGAACTTGTAATATTTAGAAACCCCATCAGCATAAGTTCTAAAATTTATTTTGTAAAGCGCTGAAAATTGACCATATGCTGCCAACAGCTTTTTCAAAAAATCTTCCATACTTTCTTCGCTGCTATTTAACAGCTCAAGAGCCTTCAAATCTTCTTCGTCAAATTTACAATCATGAACCTCACTAAATTCAACACCCCTTTCTTCTTGCAAAGTTCTCCTAAAATTAATTTCTGGTTTAGATAAAAATAAAATTGCCTTCCCAGATTTACCAGCCCTAGCAGTTCTACCAATTTTATGTATATAGTCAGCATGAGAACTACTTGGTCCTAATTGTACAACGTGAGACACATTTTTAATATCCAACCCTCTCGCAGCAACATCAGTGGTGACAAGGATACCACTTCTTGCAGTCCTGAACCTTTTCACTATCGCGTTCCTTTTCAGCTGAGTCATATCCCCGTTTAATAAAAAGGTTTTTGCATTAAAACTGTGATCCTTAGTAGGGCATAAACTGTCAAGAGCATCCTTGTACCAAGTTGTGGCACTTTTCGTTGGTAAAAATACGATAGCTTTGAAATTTTCATCATCAAACTTTTTCTGTAAATACCTAAGTGAGGCATTGAAGGACTCTCCAACATTATTTGTTAAAACTAATGATTGATAAATATTCTTGTGTGCCTCTGGCTCATTTGGATCCACTGTATTGATAAACTTATAACTTTCTCCTATTTGATCTTTGGCAAATTGTACCACTCTATCATCAATAGTCGCACTGAACAAAACAGATCTAAATGACACTTTCTCATTTCCTGATTGAATTGCCCTCAAATTCTTATCTATAGAATCCAATTCTTCGGAGAAACCTTGATCTAACAATCTATCAGCTTCATCATAAATTCTGTATTGCAAATTCTTGAACATACGTGCGTTATACTTATCCTGAAGAAGGGCATTCAATTTTCCTGGAGTCGCAATTATCACACTGGGAGTAACATATTTATTGAAATTAAACCTGACCTGACCAATGCACAAAGCAATGTTGAAATTTTTAAGATATTTGCGGGGAATAAATTTAACAATGTGTTTATATTCATTCTCAATCTGAAGCGCAAGATCCCTAGTAGGAGCTACTACTAAGGTCTGCACACCAACACTATTGGTTCCCAAATTCTCTGTTTCGATGGCTTTTTGTAATGAAGGAATAATAAAAGCTAACGTCTTACCTGTTCCTGTCTTTGCTCTACAAACAATACCAGATTCCAGCTCAATCATTGGAATGATACCTTCTTGTTGAATTTTTGTCATTTTGACAAACTTTGCTTTGGCCAAAGCTTGAGTTAATACATTTGAAATTTTACCACTGGAACCAAGATCTTTAAACAAGGCTTCCTTTTCAGCATCGCTATCATTTACTACTTCTTCTTCTTCCACAATTTTGGAATCCTGTACTTGAAATTGTTGCAACTTCTGGTTTTCAAAAAATCTCTTGCCTGAGCAAAATTTTCTGACTAAGGGAGTAGTACCATATTTAAAAACATTTGATGTATGAAATACGCTTTGACTTTTTCGACCAAGAGATACTCTACAGTATCTTAACAGTTTCATTGAAGTCCTATAATATTGCGATGGCCCACAGAGTGAAAATTTGGCGCATTTTGATATTGTGATTACGTAATGAATCCAATGGAAAACGAATGTGGTCTTCTGTCCTGAAACACTAATTGACAGCATCTTGAGTCTTTTGTCTGTGGTTTAGTGTGCTGAAATTTAAATCTATATCAGTACCTTACTTTAGATAGATTATAGCTGGGATTTTCTGAGGTCAATCGAAAATTACAATGGAGCATAAAGGTGAAAAGGTATCTGGAGAAAGACGCAATTTCTTTCTGAAGATCAAGGAGAATTATTCAAATACATTTTCGAAACTTCTGATCTCTAGTGGCTTGGTTGATTCTTATGCTAGTAGAGATCATGATGGAGATACTGAAGATAATACCTTAATACATAATGCGATGGTTACTTATTATGATCTGCTACATAAACCATATCCGGAATGGCTCGGTGCCAAACCCAGGCTTCACAACAATGATAATTCTATGAGGTCACTGAGCTTGTCTCATGATCCCAGATTCAACTCGCAATATAAAAAAAATGATGCTGCAAAGGAATCCTTTGTTCTGCGTGACAATTCCCAGAATCCTATACCCCAACGATCTCAGAGTTTCGATGTATCTAACCAACAGCAGTACATAAGAAGATCATCCAGTCGTTTGGATGCATTACATAACACGAGGAAAAATTCTTTTCAGGGGTATTCTTACAATTCGCAAGTTTATTCTGGTGATCCTTCTAAAATCTCGACTTCTGCTTCAGTTGGATCCAGGCTAAGAGATAGGATTCTAAACAACAATAGCAGCAACAGCCACAACAACAACATCCATAACAATAATATTAATAATAACAATAATCTGATGATGACTAACCAGCAAATGAACTATACTAACAGTAGTCATTCTACAAAACCTCTGTGGTCAGGCAGGTACTGAACTTCATATATTACGTGTTTCTATTTAAAATACGATATGCATGTTCCCAGGAATTGCGATTTTGGATGAACCAGTCTGGAAGCTTGTCTTCTTTCGGTAACTTTAACTTTATGGCGCTGATCCCTTTATAAGTCTCTGGATATTGTGAAAGATTTTTATAGAACTTAAACTCAAAAGTTTTTCTTAATTCCATTTTTTCGTCCTCTGTTAATTTGAAGTTTCCATTAGAATTCTCAGATTCGAATCTATCACTCATCGAATCTCTTCTGATAGAGTCTTTGAGAGAGAGTTCTTGTAAACTTGTGGATGAATTCTTAACAGATTTCGCAAGCGCATTAGACTGAAGTAAGGATGAGCCATTACTACTCAAGAAGCCGTTATTTGAAGGGGAATTCATAAACCTACCATATTTGGAGTCCATCGAGGACCTACGCCTCCCCCTTGCTGCCAATAGTATCATTTCATTTGCATAGCTATTTTTACGGCTCCCTATAGCTCCTGGTGATGTTCCAGGTGAGTGTCTGGTCTTTGTGGAGGCCCTCGAACCGTTCAGTATATCATTATTTCTCATCTCAACAAGCTTCAATAAGTTATGTGGTATCTGAGGCGACACTGAAAGTAGGTCGTCATCTATATCTTCATCTTCCATTTCCTCGTCTTCAATGTATAAGCTTTCCTTATTTTCACCGGTTGGTGTCAAAGGTATGTTGTTATCCTGGCAATTCAATGGGGCAGCTGGAAAAGTCTGATCCTGAGAAACTGAGTTTTCAGGTGGTGCGGGATTAACTGTTTGGTACATATACAGCTGATTACTAGTTATAGCATCTTGTGTCTTATTGGTGGCTGCATTTGATGATTGTTCTCTTTTTTGAAGATGGTTGAGTTTGTCAATCTCATACGCCACTAACTCTATAGTAATAAGTTCCAAAAAAGTCTCGGCAAAGTAGTTACTCTTATTAGCGTTGCTAGAGAATATTCTATATTCATTCACTATCGAATTGAAATTCCATTTTTGAATTTTCCTTAAAATGCCAATCAATGTAGAAGTGGAATCCACAAACAAAACGTTATACCTAGTTTTATCAAACAAGATTTCAAAAGCCTTAAGTATAATATTCTTTTCGATCAACATCCACTGATCATTCTTATTGTTTTTGCTTTTGGTGGTCGTAATAGGTGCTACTTCCAAATCATGCATTAAAATTTCTTCTTTCGGAGGTATTACTTCTTCGTCTTCTTCATTATCATCTTTCTTGGTACTAGAACTTGCTCCTGTATGGTTATGGTTTGATATCTTAAGCCCACCTAAGTTGTAAAACTCAACTTTGTTCGTTACTAAGAAATCCTTCAACAATCGAGGAGGTTTCTCTGCATCAAGCACAACGATGGATTTGAGACATAGTGTTTCTAAAAACGCTAAGTTCTTTGATTCTAGCTGCGTACACCTGTATACACCCTTTTCTACCAAACCAAAATTATCGGGTGGTACTAACATTTCGTTATATAGCACAGCTCACTGTTGAGCTGATTTCCATGTTGTATCATACATGTGCGCGCACTAAGCAAAATAAAGGCATAAAATTCTACTACGTAGTATGTCTAAATAACTATCCACGAATAACTACATCTATTGGAATGCCTTCATATTCACTGTAGCCAGCTGCTAGGTTGATGTTTTGTAGGCATTGGGTTGCTGCTCCTTTTAATAGATTGTCGATTGTCGCAACAACAACAACTCTATCCTGTTTTGAATTAACAGCAAAGCCACCAACAACTACGCCATGTTTTCCACTAATATCTTTCACAAATGGTGTTTCGCCACAAATATTAATAAGCTTCTCACCAGCATATTTGTCTTGGTATATGTTTCTAATTTCTCTGGAGGTCAATGAACCAGCTTTTATAGGAATAGATATTGTATGTGAGATACCTTGAAACCATTGCGCAACATGAGGAGTAAAAGCAACATCTATGCCTAATTGAGAACTTATTTCCTTTTCATGAATGTGATCAGTTAAGGAATAAGGAATTAAATTGTTGTTCAAAAACTTCACATCATTTTTTGGAGATGGTTTTGTTCCAGCTCCTGAATATCCAGAGACACCAAATATAGATGGAACACCAGTAATGTAAGATACAAGTGGCGAGATAGCAATCTGAGCTGCAGTAGCGTAACATCCAGGATTGGATATTTTCCTTGAGTTTGCAATTTTTTCATGATTATTCAACTCAGGTAAACCATAAGCCCATGCACCAGTAGTATCAAATCTATAATCCGCAGATAAATCTATAATCTTCGAATTAGACAGCTCGACTCCATCGATAGCGTCTACAAAAGGTTTGCATACACCATTTGGTAAAGCCATAACCCAGATGTCAACTTCGCCAGAACCCTCAAGCTCCTTGATATCATCTACCTGCAAATTAGAATAAACAATGTTGTCTTTGTTATAACCCTGCAATTTTTGACCCTTTAACTCTCTAGAAGAAACATGAGTTAACTCTAAGTATGGATGTTTATCTATCAAGCTGATCAAATTTTGGCCTGTATATCCTCTAGCACCTATTAAAGCCACTCTAGATTTACTGGTATTGTTGCCTTTTGTTACCGTCCTAAGATTTCTCGCACTGTTGTGGAATCCTCTCTTTTGACTTGCAGAAGAAAAAACACCTGACTCCTTGTCAGAAGACAAGGCCGAATTTATTGAAGATGAATTGAATTTCTTAATTAATTCAGATGCTTCATCTGGATTTAATCCATACCAGAATAATATCTGACCATCTTTGGAAAAGCTACCATCGGATTTTGAGAAGTACCAAGGCAAATTAGAATCATTTTCGCTAACAATCCAATGAAGTTTACTAAAATCTTTCTTTATGGCATTGAAAATATTATCTGTAACATTGTTTAACCATCCAGTCTTAGAAGATAAAAACTTATCAAGCTTTGGGAGCTCATTCAGTTGAGTTACTATTGCTAAAACTTCCAATGGCTCATCACCATAGGACTTAAATTTAGTGGAACTCAAAAGCTTGAGATATGATGCGACTGATAATTTACCAGATTTAATTTCAGGGTCTCTAAGCAATGCTGCTCTTAAAAGGTCGGGATTTCCAAAGTCCTCTAAAGTACTGCGGTTTATTAATTTGTATCCTCTTCTTATTAAAGTCCCGGCCCCCGAATCAGTGAACAACTCTTTCTGAAGATCATTCACATCAATAATGGCTACAGACGATGACCTAGGCAAGTGCTGCAATAAATCATGAATTTCTTTGATCTTCAACTTAGTACCATATTTAACCCAGCTTTGATTCATCAAGTCATCATACTCCTCATCTAGGTTGATTATGCTAACCTTTTCACCTGTACTTCCATTGATAATTCCTCCTTTTTCATTCAAATAAACTATCTTCAAAGGCTCAAATTCCCTGGCTAATTCACCAGCTGCAACATCAGCATTGACATTAAGCATTTGACCTGAAGCTGTTTCTGCAATGGAAGTCAAAATTGGAAGATATCCTGCTTCAATTGCTGCTTCAACAGATGATTTGTTGACAGATGAAATTTTCCCAACAAGTTGATATTTTTCTTTATCTAAATAGTCAGCAAAAAATACACCTGACGTTATAGGTCTAGCTGGAACACCCATCTTTTCTAAAGCAGTAACAAGTTTTAAGTTCTGTTCCAAAAAGCACAGTCTAACAACTTCCATGGTCTTAGGATTAGTTATTCTGATACCATCGATATACTCTGGTTCAACACCTTCATTCTCAAGAAGTTCATTAATCTGGGGACCTGTCCCGTGCAATACAATAGGATACAAGCCAACATGATATAAAAATGCTAGACATGATGCCAACTCCGGTAATTGTTGAGTAATAATAGCACCGCCAACCTTAATGACAGCAAATTGCTGTTGTGACACAGAAGTAAAATACTTCAAATATTGTTCTACTTCTCTCTTCGATCCAATATTATTGAGCAATTGGATAACAGTTGATCTAGTAGAGTAATTTCTATTACCCCATAAATGACCCGTAGAAAGTTCTATAGGAACATTGTTCTTACAGCGAACCAACTTCCATAGCCTTTTGGAAATGATCGATCTTGAAACTGTCCTCAACATAGATGCGATAATACAAATTATTCACTATACTGAGAAATACTTCTCTATATATATATATATATTATCTCAAATTAGGTAAAACTTTTTTTGCTGAATTCATCACGAGGACAAGAGTCATAATCTTATCAGCCAATTAAAGTAATTATTAGGTTAAGCGCGGTCTAAGATCTATACTTATTAATTGTCACAAAATCCAATTGGCTTAAATTTTTTAAAAAAAAAGACTCAAATGTCATAATATGGTGTATAAGTCATTATTTCGGGGTTCCTAAGTCTTTGTAGATCCAGTCCAACAAAGGAGAATAAATGTCGCATATATTTTTGGAAAGATGTTTTAATTCCATCAATACTTCCCGCACTTCTGATTTGCAAAAAAAAAAGTTTCCACGCAATAAGTTGAAAAAAGGGTTTGAATTTTCGCATTCGCTCAGCAACTTACAAAGCTTCTTTCCCGTTAATTCTATAATAGTGGACACTTCTGTATCAGAATCAGGTCGTAGTTCGTTCTTCAAGTAGCTCGAAAATTCTAAGTCCAAGAAATCAACTTGGGTGGTAACTGATTCTTCAATAAAGTTTGAAATTATGTCGACAATAGAGCCGTAGCATGTATTTGGCGCGTTGAGATAATAATTCCTCAACATGCCAAATAAAAGCGGGATTTTATCATAGATCAAATTCGTCCTGCCTATTTCTCTATTTTTGAGATAATTTAGTAGAATTAAAGTAGTAGCGTTTGCATACAAAAGCAGCTTAATACGCCTTAATAACCCAACTATCTGAGAAGAAAAAAGTCTAGTGAATTCAGTCTGCGCAACGTTTTCATAAGACTTAACGTAAGGTTTTTTCGTCAGCGATAGTATCATGGTGTTAGATAAAAGATTTGAGAAATAAGTGATTGCCTTGTCAGATATTTCAGAGGAGAAAATGTCGGGATATTCTAAACACGCATTTGTAATACACTTATAGTTGTTGATATTGTCTCTGAATGTATAATTTTTCAAGATTATATTGTTGTAGAATATCGGGAATCTGAGCTGCGGGAAATTTAGTCCTCGTTCAATACTGAAATGGTCAACAGAAACAAGCTGGCAAGTGTTTTCAAAAACCTTGATATCTTTCCTGTTTGCAAAAGCACATTTGTCACACCAATATAGTAACACAGAGATCTCCAAGCATTTCAAAAACTCAGATAGTAAATCTATGGCTCTGTACTGATAGTTAGAATAGTTATTAAGTCCCGAAATAATATCAGAAACCTCTTGGCTGAACTTTGAGAGCGCGCTAATATCACTGAGAATCAATAAATGCTTAAAACAGTATAGTTTCAACTTAAAATACTGTAAAAACTGGCCATTAAGGGTTAAAAATTCGCTTTCAAATGATTTACGTACGTTTGTAAAATTTTCCTTTATTGATTCCGCCTCATTGCTTAACTTTAGATTATCGAAATTCTCACAGAAATTAAATAATAGTTCAAAGACATCATTTGAAATATTATTTAAGCATTCGATTTGATCCTTCCTCAGATATAGAGCTGCTAGATCATCATACTTTTTATAAATATGATCTAGATTAAGTGAATCAAAATTATGCGATCTAGTGGAGCCTTTAACTTCAAGTTTCAATAGAAACAAACCAGTGGCTAATCTTTTTGGGACGTAATCTTCATTATCAGATGACGAGAAATAAATATTTGCCCAAAATTTCCTCCATTCAAGTGGTCTTATTAGCGGAGGTATTTTAAATATCATTCTCTTCGATCGTACCTGTGTTTCCAGTTGCACAATTAGATCTTTTATAATTACCTTGGACAGAAGAATGCTCCCTTCTATATCAAGTGGCTTACTCTCATGGTGCTTCTTTGTAGTTTTATTAATGTCAGCCCAGAGAACTGCAGACTCGATTCCAAAATAAGTCCAACTTCCATTAACCATTACATCCTTTGAGTTTTTTTCCAAAACTTTTTCCTGAAGCTTAATCAATTGATTCAACTTGTTTATTTCTGGATCCTGAAATTTCATAATAGCATTATGCTGATCAGATATAAATAATGCATGCTTTATTATAGTTAAGCAGTTTAAAATGTGCAATTTTCTAAAGATAATGAAAAGAAAATGATATATTATCCAATCTTTCTTAAAATCTTCAATTAGTGATGACATGTCATTTGGCTTCCCGATATCATTGATTAAATTCCTTAACAGTTTAATCAATTCACAGCCCAGTTTGTACAAAAGAATTGATATAACGTTCACAGCTCTATCGTAATCTCTCCTACCGGTATTAGTATTATAACTAGAATAGAGAAAATTCTTAGGAGCGCTTCTAAAATCATTTGTAAAGTAAAAAATCCATAAAAAGCATTTATATCTGTCTCCGGGCAATATATCAGGTAGCGATAATAAGGTTATTATATCCAATAAAAGCAACTGCACATCAGAACCATTATCGATGTAACTCAATATCTTCCTAGGAGCTATTGATTCAAAGGTTTCTAAAAACCTAGTTTCTCGTAATTTTAAACTAGACTGGACTAATTCTTGGATCCTGGGTGCGCAGTTGATCTGATTTGCATTGTTAAATGGTTGAGGACAGTGGTCAATGTTATTCGACGCATCGGAAAGCTTGAAATGCGATCTTAAAAAACTTGAGCTACAATATTTAGCTCTTTGCCTTTTTTTATGCAAAAACTCTGCTCTCCGTGTTTCTGCTAATTCGAGGCAAGATTGCAAGTTTTTAGCCAACGTTTGAGAAGCAGTCTTTTCCCTCATGCGGGCGAATTCAACCTTTTGCTTTACCATCTTAGACCTCTCTTGAAGCCTTTTCTTCCTTTCTTCCACTGTAAGCTGTTTAACGCTATTATGACTATTGCCTTTCTTTATTGCTCTCACGGGGGTCAAGTTCTTCAATATATAATTTGGCAAATTGAAGACCGTTTTCGCTGCGGCCGCTTCTCCAAAATCGCTTTTCTCTTTGGTATCTTCTTTCATTTTCAATTTTACTGTGGATTACATATATTTCTGTTTCTCCTTGAAGGTATTATGGAGTGGAATTAACGTCCTGGGAGGGCTGGCTATTGAGTCGCACTTTTTGGCACCCAATTTTATCAGGAGAGAAATTACTTAACATGCGCAAGAGTATATTCAATAAGAAAATGTTAAACCCCTTAAATTATATCATTACCCTATTAAAAATTAATATTTAATTTTTAAATTCTCTATTAATTCTATCAAAACATTTTTTTAGATTTCCATAACTTTCCTAATCTGAAGGATCGCTCCTCCTTGGATATGTTTCCATTAGTACCAGATTCCAAAGACAGTGTTTCACTTTCTTTCGCCGAATCTGTTCTAGATGATAAATGCAATTTGAAGTTTTCAAATAAATGAGTCAAATTAGATGCTGAAGAATTTGATGAATGTGGCTCACTATTAGAAGATGCTGAATTTGGAGCGTTCGGAAAAAAACGCCTTTTTAAACTTGATGGCCTGCTAGAATATGAACTAGAATTCAATGGTGATAGTGTTGGAGAATTGCTTACCGAAGCTGCTCCAAGCTTGCTCATTTTCTGCTTTGAAAGGGAATGGCTACATCCCTGACTTGGGCCTGACTTAGGGGATAACACCCCGTCACAACGTAGCTGCTTTTGCTTGTATTGAGCTGAAAACGTGCAAAATGCATTCTCCTCTAGCAAACCGAAAATTTCACTTCTTGCTTCGCTCAACTTTTTTGGGCTATGTACATCTTGTCCATTGGTATCTTCTTCGATTAACTTGGATCTCGTGATATCGTTTAAATTAACTTCAAATTCGGAATTAGCAGCAACATAACTCTGGATAATTAGTTTCCATTGCTTCCCTAAAAACTCTTTCTCCTCTGAAGATATTCCTATTAGTTTTTTACTGCTCTCCGAGCTGCTATCATCCAATTCATCATCCTCTAATGATTTGTAGATGCTTACATCACGGAAGCTTTCCCAAATGTCTCTCTCGGTGACTGGGCTCTGCGGCGTTAACAATTCGGATTCGCTGTTCTCGGATAAAAATACAAGTCCATCCAAGTCCAGGTATGTCTTCTCCATCTGAGATCTGGTACTTGTTAATGAAGCAGCGGATGTATTTGTTGGAACTCTATCAGGAATCAAATCCAAACTTTCCGAAACGTGTGGATTTAGGTAATTCTCCCAATGTTTGTTCGAGGCATTGGCGTTCTCGTGGAACTTTTCATAATAAAGCTCGTAGCGGTATATCTCCATAATGAATAAAAGATTCTCAAGGCTATGTACTTCCTCAAGATAAGAAACAAAATCTAATATGCGCTCCTTCTTTTGAGGTGAACTGATTTGGCCAAGTGTGTATTTGAAACAATCATCTAAGAGTTCCTCCAACTTTTTGGTCTTGCATGATGTTAAACACTCATAACATGGATCATTTTTTTGTAGGTCAAATGATGGGGATTTTATAAGCTGTGCAGTACTCATTTCCTCCAACAGATGAACCTCACCAACAATGTATCAACTACTTAATGTATAAAGATTAATAGAGTCAATAAACTGGGTTAATGATGAATGCTATTTAAGATTTTTGTTTTTCTTTCTAAAATCAAATCTAGGTTAAATAAAATCTTGGAGATGACCGCATTAAAATAGTAAAATAGTCTGACTACAAAAAAAAAAAAAACGTTTCTGTGGGTCCTATTCTGTACCTCCAACAAAAACCTCTCTGCATTATACATAACGCAAAATTATGTTCCATAAAAAATCATGAGGAGCTCTACGGCATATAAAAGGTTAGAGGTATTTTTTATCTACTATCTGCCGGATTTGATGCGAAAATAATTTTATGTATAGTCTTCAGGGCAACCTAAATTCGTTTTTGACGGGTCAAAACGCGAGTGTAAGTATTTCTAAACGAAAATTTTCGAGAATTATTTTTTATTATAGAACAAATTGTTATTTCAAGTTTTTAAGATAAGGTTATGGTTATATACAGTAAATTTCTAAGGTACCTTTATTGGTTTCTGAATTAAGGTACATAAAACAAAACATGGGTATTCAAATTTTATTTTAGAAGATAACTTACTATTCCGTTGGGCGACAAGCGTTTTAAGATCACTTGTAGGGTCTTTTTTGACCTGGAATTGTCTAACTAAATTAGGAAGTGGAAACCATTCCACAATAGATACTTAGAACTAACGGTATTGCTCTAGACTGTATGTAGCAATCCTTCTTTCTCGCAACAAACGCATAAATACCTGAATTTCACGTGATTATGCATCAAAGATGTGACCTGGTCATCACAACAGGAATGACCGAGCCAAAGTTGCTTGCAAACGGGACGGAGTAAATTAATTAATTCTTAGCAGACGGCTTTTCTATCATTTGCTATCCTTTTGCAGAATTTTTGTATATAGTAATTCTTTCAAACTTGAAAGGCGGTATATCATCCTGTAATGATCCTGCTGCATAATACGTACTCATCTTAAGCATTCGCTCCCTGTTTGTAGAAATCAGGTTCTACTACTTAGCTTTTACCTACATGACAACGCTTTGAACATATCCTCAGGACATTTCGCAATTTTAATTATTGCTATGGTGGCATAAAGTCTTGACGATTTGTTGTTCCATTTTCTCTCCTCTTTTTAATTTTTTACCTAAAATGAATAATTCTTCCAATTTGGAAAAATTTATAAATTTCTCATATTGAAAAGGCCACCCGGATGTTTAATATGCAAAGAATGATTTTCATCCGTCATGATTCTATTTTCTATCACCTAGACATTCTAGAACTATTTAAAAATATTAAAGTGTGTATGTGCTGTACATCGTAGCTCTTAAAACTCTAAAGCCACATATCTTTAACCCGCAACTAACGGTTACTTGCTAAGGTTTTCATCCGAAGAAGAGTAAAAATATTTCAAAATTTCAGATACATAAAATGCAGTGGTTCATGAGTCCACCATGAAGATCTGTAAGAAGTTTAACGTTCATATTGAGAAGCACAATAGGCATAGATAGCTCAGTAGAATTGCGAATCACGGATTGATAAGCAAAAGTAACACAAAATCTAATCCATAATATTGATCCCTAAGCAAGGCAAGTCTCATTTACAATCCATTTACAGTTGGTTCTCCAAATATTAGAAATCTCTTACCTATCGAATTATTTCTCAACCCTTTTATTTATCAGCGAGATTTCCTACAATTAAGCAGTTCATTTAGTCTTATTCAGAGCAATGTTGCTTATTAACTTTCAGCGCCAACTCATGGTTGGCTCGCTAATTGTGAGGCGAACTAGCAGATCGTTTTTGGCTACATCAAGTAACATTAAAACGGAGAAAGATTACGAGATTGATCTCATATCTTTGAAGAAAATTCCTAAGAAGGCCGAATCTTTTAGTAAGGTGGACACCACAATAAAAAAACTTACTTTTGCAATGGATCATTTGAATAGTTTAGATCCTAGTGTTGTAATGAAATCAATCGACGACGTAAAAAAGGATCCATTAGAATATCAAAGTTACCCAGAAAGTGATTCAAAAGGTTATATGGATTTTATTGTAAGGTACCAGAACGAATTGAAGTCGTTCTTAAGTTTTATCAAATCCTCTTATCGTAACTTTAGAGGATTTGAACAGTTGACTTCCAAGCAAATTTTTACAGCAATTGACTTATTTAGGAGAATGCACTTGAATGAAAAATTGGATGTTATAAATAAGTACAACAATAGATCTTATGATTACATGTTTAAGTCACTTGTTAAACTTTTGAAACAGGATCCAAAATACTCTCAATTCTTAGGTCAAAACATTGAACTAAACTTTGAAAATAATAAAGTTTTGATCGACTTGTATAAGCATGGCATAAGTAAGTACTATCAAGAGTTGCAGAGTCTCTCGAGAAAGTTCGATTTTTCCAGGTTGAGTATACCAGAGTTATCAAACGCAATAGGCCAGACAATCGATCAATTTGAGAATATGATCAAGCAAGGTAACATTATTATTGATGAAACATTTTTCAAGGGATATATTCAGATCCAAAGATATAGGAACTTGAAGATTATTTTTGATACTTTACCAGTAAACATTGAGCACCTCGAGTTTATTTTGATAAACTCGGACGCACGCAGGGTGGCTGCGAATATCAATGAAGTTTTTGCGAACGAAAACAATTTGGACAATTTTATATCTCATAAGAAAAAGGAATTGACTTTTTTGTTTCACATTTCACCTGAACTGTTCAGAAGTTTCTACAAATTACTTGAATACCTATATGCTAATGTAGCAAAGGATGAATGCTCCTTTGTTGCGCAGGTTTCAAAAAGCGTCTGGCATGAATTGATTCCTCTAGTTGTTGATCGTACAGTTGAACCTTTTCAATTTGAACAATTGAAATTGGACACTATAAAACATTTGTATGCATTTGGTAGCCCTAAGGCGGATTTTGAAATTTCTGTTTTGTATTCATTTGGGCTTGATAAATATGCTAGTCATCTACGGGTGCTTAAAAGGTTCCTGGGTAAGAATTATCAGGATATGTCTTACAAAGATTTGGGAGAACTTATTTCTGACTTTATAAATTCCTTTGAGGGATCTGATTACATAAAGACAAGCTTCCAAAGGTTTGGTGAGGCTTTGAATGAAATGAGTCAAAAAACGTTAGTGGAAACAAGTATTTTTGATAGAGTTTTATATAATTATCAGATCCTTGAACAAGGTGAATTAGTTCTGAGCTATCCTCTGACAAATCAAACACCTTTGGATATTCTGTGGGCATTGAAGTCGGATCGCAAATATTTTCAGATTCCCGAAACTCTGACCATCTTCAACTATGTAAAGGAATTAAGATTATTTAGAGAAAGAGTCTTGGGAGGATATGATTATAATTTATTTTCGAGTTCTTTTTTATTGGAACTAATCGACAATGAATTATACTCAAGTTCAGAATTATCCAATCCTTACTTCATTGCATTGCGCTCGAATTTGACCGAATTATTCAGCAGGAATGGAAATCAGACCAATATTTTAGATGTTCTAATACATAACCGGGAGGTCTTCGATGAAATGGAAAGAAATTTGGAGTCTACTAAAAGATATACCCCAATTCCTGATGATTCGGACTTGTACAGTTATTCTGAGGAGTTGAAATTATTCAGGGAAAAGGATTTAGGAGAAAAATTTGCATGCTTCTCAGCTTCTGAAATATTGACATTATTGGATAAGCGCATAAAAGCAGTTCTGGGGAATAAAAAGAACACTTCTAATTCTTCTGTGGGTGAAGATAATGTTTATAAATTTACGAGATTGAAATTTATTCTACAAAAGATCTTAGGAGCAAATGGAGGTTTTACGCCGATTTTGGATACCTTATTGCAGAGTGAAGAACAGTTCAGGTTGTTCGAAAACTCAAAGAAAAAAACTTATAAACAAATCCCGGAAGATTTTCGTTTAGATCAGTATTTCTATGAACTTGTAGAGTTGAAACTTGAAATGGGAGTTTCTAAGTTCAGTTCTAGCTCAGCTCAGGGTATTCTCATGAAGCTAAGGGCATTAAGTATGGATCATAAAAAATTTAACCTTGAAAAAAGGAAGAACTTCTCAAAGCTTTACAAGAATTTGCAATTTTTGTTTGATTATAACAACGATGCAACATCAGTATTGGATAATGTTATGATTAGTCTTGAAGTTTTCAGTAATTTCGAAGTGAATTCAGAAGCAAAAAGGCCAGCAACTAAGGTGAAAGAAGAAATGCCCTCCAAAGCAGAATCTAAATCTGAAGTCGAAAACAAAAATCTTTATAAGCAAAAAATCTCAGTTCCATTTCCAGATCTGTCGAATAAGTTCAACATCGATGAATTCAAAAATGATCCTCATAGGGGAGGTCTCAAGTCTAAATTAAATTTGAATTCCAAATACCAGGAAGCTCTTAATTTGAAAAATAATGAAAACATAGATTCTGATAATATATCCAAGGATAAGGATACTGAAACTTTTGAAGCTATCAGATCTCCCGAAGATGGGGAAACTAAGAAGTTTAATCTGGGACTTGGTTATAGTAGCTCTACAAGGCAGATTGGAGATTACGAGGGAATTGATAAGGAAACATTGGCTAAGTTTTTGCGGGCTGCAAAAGAAGAGGAAATCTTTGATAAGGAATGCAAATTCAGAGAAGAGAAAGCATATGAGTGGAGCAAGGAAATGTATAATTCCAACAGAAGCCTCGAAAGCAAGAACTTTTTTGACCCAATAGTAGCAGCAAGTACTGTTAAAGAGACTAATACCAAATCCGTTAAATTAAGATCTGAATATTTGCTTATGACATTAAATGGAGACACCGTAATTCTGGGCTCAAATCCATTTAGTGCTATGAATCAAAAAGATGATGCTTACGAGCTTTTAAATAGATTACCTTATTCATCTTCTAAGAAAATATTGAGAAGAATTAAAAGATTACAAAGAAAAGGGTGGAAGCTTATTGGTTGTGTCGGCGACTCCTCAATTTTAGTATTCAGCCGTATTCAAGGGGTAAGGAATTTTAGATGGAAAGCAGCTTTAAAGCGACTTGTTAAAGCTACCCTTCTATTTTTCGGTGTTTTTGCCATATTGGGAACCATTAACAGAGAAGACAAAGAAGCTAACTTGGACTACCCAATACTTAAAACCAACTCAACAAAGTCCTTGAACGCATCCAAGGAATCTCAGGATAATCCTAAAACTGATTCACCAAAGGCGAGCTGGAAAAGTTTATTTTGGAAAATCTGATCGAGCTGGCTACTGTCTGTTTCCAAATTAAATATTATTCTCAGTGCTAAATATGACCTTAAGGTTTTAGTAACTAAATAAGTCTCAAAAATATGGATCTATGTAGATTTTTGAAAACTATTTCATCTCTATTTCCTCGGTGGGCAATTCGTTAGTGTCTTCTTTGATTTCGAAAAAGGTCATCGCAGTCAATGCCCCACCGGTGCCATTCCAATCTTTCAACCTTTCTCTCACGACTTTCTTGTATATTTCTGGTACCTGTATGCCGCTTCTATAGTTTTCTGCTTCCTTTTTATTAATTTCCTCAATTTCCAACTGTCTTTTAGATGCTGGACGGCCCACTCGCCTCTCGGATTTTAATTCATCCAATTCCTCGTCGAATCTTGTGAGATACAATTTTATGATATCATGAATCCGCCTTATACTAAAATCAGTGTTATCTGGATCTTCTTTCAAAACATCTTGAAAAAAATATATGATGGAGAATTCTTTTTGCTTTCTTACTTCATGATCTAGCTTTTTTCTTTCCAACTTCTTAGTTCTTCCTATGCTTCTTCTCAATTGGTGAAATTTAAGAACCTTCCCGGTTCTTCCTTTTCCTTTACTACCACTTTTGGTAATTCGCCCTAAGTTCAGCAAACCCTTCATCTTCCTCTAGAAGCTATATAGTAGCTCATCGCATATGAGGATAAATATATTAATGTCATGTGACATTAATATGTGTGCAATTATCAAACAAATTATGATTTTTTTCGACAAAGACTTCGGTATTATAGACTAAACCTGTTTGTAGGCGAAACCTTGTTAAGATAAGCTTTGCGACTTTAATCAAGCTACCGGATCTTTGTAAGTCAAGAATGAGTAAGTACACCGAAGAGCAATTGTTTGAAATAAAAGAGGAGGCATATGTCCCTCAACCTCAATTACTAGAGGCATTTAATAAAATGATTGATCAAGTAAAAGAGCATGCCGCAATAGAGCTTGAGAAAAGTAAAAACCTGAAGTGGAGTAATGGAGATACCTATATTGACGAGCATGGAAATGAGAGACCTTACCATCATATGAATAGAAGAAGAGGCTCGCGTACTGCAGTGAAGCCTAGTAGTAGAAAGAAGGTGGGAGAAGTTCTTCAATTGGATGACGATGGATGGACAACATTGACAAAAGTTAAGAAGTCTTTTGGTGCTGAAGAAGGGGTTGATGAAAGAATTAAATTCAGAGAAAGTTTAAAGGACGGTGCGGTAAAGGCGAAACCGAATAACAAGAACTTGGGCTCTTCGAAGGCTGTTGACCCAAGAGACACCATTGCAGATAAACAAACTATGACTTTCAATGCATTCGAGGCATTAGGGGATGATGATGATGACGCGTAAGTTTAGTAAGTACATTTTTGAATTATACGACCTGAGTTATTCGGCTACTTTTTTTATGCTTAATTATGGAATTATTTTCTAAGTAGGATACAGTAGGACTTATATCCAATCATAAACAAAACTGAGGCAATAAATGTAATATTTTGAATAAGTCTAAAATACAGAAGTTTTTTACTATACAGGTACTAGTTCATCATCTAAATCTAATATGCTGAGGAAAGCGGAAACATCAACAGGGTCCTTTTTTTGAGCATATACTGTAGTATCGCTTCCAACAGCCGAGAACGGATCTTTTGAATCTGGAGGAGAAAACTTTTGTCTTAAAGATAATGTGTTCTTAAGATCTGATACCCGAGGAGTCTTCACAGATTTACCACTATCGGAATAAAAAGAATTTAAAGATGAATCAAGATGTCCTTCCTCATCTTGCAATCCAAATCTGCTGGCTAGCAAGTTGTGCTGTAAAATCCCAGAATGGATAGAAAGTACATCATTGCTATTCCCGAGGCCTAATATGCTTGCTTTAGTAGTGCTTCTCTCACTAAACATGAATGAATTTTGCGACATATTGTTCATAGATTTTTGATTCGTGAGTTCGATTGATCCAGAAAATGCAGGATCTAGTATTCCAGATACCAGCATTCTATTCAAAGGTATATACTTCAGCATAAAATCATTACCAATAACAAACTCCTCTATGTCTGCCAGGGTCACGTTATGTACTGATATTGTCTCATGACCTTCCATGTGTTTGAGATTATTCAACTCTGATTTCAAATCTTCAAATTTTAATACATCAAGCCAAATGTTGTGGTCAATTCTATCCTGAATAGAATTTAGCAAAAGCCTATACAACGGCGATGAAAGAACATACTTTAGAGAATATGTTTTCTCAAGTTCCCTCATAGAATAAAAGAGCAAACAGTAGCCCATGTTATCTTTTACCTGAGCTGGTTCATTGGAATTATGATTGTTATGAGAAAACTGCCAACCAAAAAAAACAGGAAGGAAATTATAGAAAAAATTAATACCCAAAAGGGTACATAGGCTCCTCAAAACATCACAAAGTTCTAGTATTAATTTTTGAGATAACCCTTCTTGCAGCAAGAAAGAATTAACGTTTAAAAACATCACAGAAAGAAAGTTTTCAGCTTCACTTATATATAAATTATAATCAGGATCCACCGATTGTTTAGAAAGATCTTTATTGCCAGAAGAGCCAACCTCAATCAAGTCATCAGTATCAACAAATTCTTTGGCCAAAAATACTTTAAAAGTCTCCAAATAATTCAATTGGATCAATTGAGATTCAGATGTTGACATGTAATTCTGAGATTTATCTTCCTCGTGTGCTCCAATGTTGAATAGAAACAAGCTTGAATTCCAATGCTCCAAAGTTACATGCGACCTTTGAATACTCGACGGTTTGGTTTCAAGATCAGAGAAAATACGTTTGATATTATCTAATAAACCATTAATCAATCTAACGCTGCCTTTTGAATTTGACTCCCCTAAATTGCTGGAGTGTACCAAATTATCTATTTGCAAAAATATTTCCTGAATCGAATCAGGAACTTGGTCAACATAATAAATATGAGTAGATAGATTTTCTATGCATCTAGAATAAAGATTGTAAATATCATCAACTTCAAGCTGACTTAGATGCTTTGATTGTTCCATGACCATATTAGTTTGTAAGGATAGTAATTGTTGCGTGATATCAGATATAGACAATCCTATCAAATTCACATCCGATGAAATTAGGCCCAAGACGTAGGAAGCCAATTGTTTCTGAGTAGTGTAAAGAGGTTTACTCTTGCAACTTTTTTTCAGGTGTGCAACTAAATCCTGTAAAACAGTGGATAGGGTCACAAATCTAAGTTGCACTGGTATTAAAGTGGTATACATATCAACGTACGCAGACCCCCATTCAATATCAATTGCCTGTTTCTGCAAATAATCTAAAATTGACCTCGTTGCTTCTGCAATCTGGTTAATCAGGGTTGTATTGAATAAATTACTAAGAGCATTAAATGCCTCCTCATTTAGTTTGTCATGGTCAACTGGATCGGTATCAGAATCACTTGGGTTCTTCGAAGTTTGCAGCATTATCTTACCAGAAAAAGATTTGACACTCTTAGATGTATTCCCATCTTCTACATTCATTTTGCTCTTAACACGTACTAGAATACTTGATCGTGAGTTTGACGAATGAATGACATCAGTTAGTAATGGAATACACATGTAAATAAATTTTTTAGTCAATTTTGAGTTATAGGAAAGGCAGTTAAACAAATGCTTTGAACTTGTGATTGATATTAGCCCCCAATCTAAAGCATTCGGGTTTTTGGTGCCGAGAGTCTCTTTTTTCACACCTATCAACTTTTCAGTTAAGTCGCTAAAGTTATCAACAAATTTGACATCCCCAGAAAACAACCCACCATCCAATTTTTTGCACAAGTTACCGTACACACGAACCAAATGTCTAGCAAGTGCTATATCTCCTATAAGAAGTATTTTCTTCAAAATTGAGCAGACTGCAGAAGCAAAAACATTCAAGTTTTCACTACACCTCTCAATTAAAGCATCAATGATGCATAATGTAACCTCCAAATTTCCTAACCTACTTCTATAGCAGTCTGAAACAGTCTTTTTCTCAAGGAAAACCGAAACTTTCTCGAGCTTGATACGTCGAGTCGAAGCGTAATATAACAAATAACTTAGCTCCGAAGAATTGGGCTTCTTATCAACCCCCTTGCCTGCGGGATAACATCTCAAAATTAATTTCTGATGCTTCGAGCGAAATACTGTCATATCCTATAGGTAATCTAAACTTACGACAATTGTAACCCTTCTTGCAGACGTGAAATTTTTAAATACGTTGTGCGATTAACGTTAATACGTTCACAACTTCTATACGTTCTTCGCGCTCTCCATCTCGAAAAGCATATGAGGATTGTCAATCTTAAAGCAAGCAAAATTTGATTGTTGTTATGCCACCAGTTTATGTCAAAGGAGGAATATGGAGTAATGTCGAGGATCAAGTTTTGAAAGCTGCCATTTCAAAGTATGGTTTAAATCAATGGGCTAGAGTTGCATCTCTTCTTCCAAAGAAGACTGCTAAGCAAGCCAAAGCCAGATGGAACGAATGGATTAACCCTACCATAAATAAAACAGATTGGAAAAGGGAGGAGGATGAAAAGCTTTTGAAACTTGCTAAGGCATTACCAAATCAGTGGAGGAGTATTGCTCCGATAATAGGGAGGACAGCGACACAGTGTGTTGAAAGATATGAGAAACTATTAGAGGCAGTACATACAGATGAGTTGGAAGATGAGGAGGAAGAGAACTTAAAACTTATAGGACCTGGTGCTGAAGTACTTCCATCTCAAGGTACTAGTCACCTAGAGGAGCTTAGTATTGATGCAGAAACTAGGCCGTCAAAACCAGATGAAGATAATATGGAAGATGAAGAAAAGGAGATGCTAAGTGAGGCTAAAGCTAGGCTAGCAAATACCATGGGAAAGAAAGCCAAAAGGAAGATGAGAGAACGTATGCTTGAGGAAACAAGGCGTATTGCCTTGCTTCAAAAAAGACGAGAGCTTAAAGCTGCTGGAATACTGACGAGCCTCGAATCTAAAAACAAAAAAAGAAGGCTAGAATTTGACTATAATGCTGATATTCCTTTTGAACATGCGGTTCCGGAGGGTCCGTACGATATTTCAGAGGAGAATGTAAATAATGAAAATGAAAAGATCTCTTTTTTAAAAAATGCATCGAAGCAAGGAATACAACTTTTAGAACTGAGGAGAGAAATGGCAAGCCACAAAGGCGAAAAACCCATGCCTAAAAAAGCGTCTAAAGGAACTAGCTCTATTGCTTCAGAAGAGATACTTTATGATAGAGCCACTACAACTAGAGGGATGCTCAATTTGCCTCCGCCAACTAATGATGAAAATGTTAATCCCACAATTCATTTGGAGAAGAAGGTAGATATTGATGATAGAATAGCTGATATGAGCAAAGAATTGCTAAAATCCAAGAATCAAACTAGTTCTCTTCTTGCTGATGAGAGCTTAACCCACTCAAGAAAAAAGCCGGAACATAAAAATAAAGCTACATCTAATGCATCTGTGGATTTAAGAGAAATTTTTGTTGAACTTAAAGCGAACCTTCCAGCTCCAAAGAGCACGAAAGCAAATTTTATAACAGATATTTCCTATAACTTTGATGCCTCGACCGATGGAAAGGCGACAAAGGGTGGAGGCAATGAAGAATCTGGCACTCCAATTGTTGAAAATCCCATAATTGGAGATGGGGATGGTAGACTATCCGGGTCAATTAGATTGGCTGGGTCTATAAATTCATTACAACTTTCATCTTTGGATAGTATAATAATGAAAGAAGCTGAAAGACTTTCAAATGGGTCTTCAGTAGAGATAAATAAGAGCAAGACTGAGGATAATAATATTGAAGATAATATTGAATATATACTGATTGCTAAATCGCAGGTAAAAAAAGAACTTGAAGAAAGGTCACCTATGGTTGATTTTGCCGCACCTACAAAGGTGGTTCACTCCACTGAAGAGATAGCTAAGGCTATATCTCAAATCCATGCTTCAAATATAGAAAAGGTTCATGAATTGGAAAATCTATATTTGGAACTGTACGATTCTCGAAAAACTTGTAGTAAAAGGTTACAAGCGCTTTTTAGTGAGCTTTCCGATGAAAATCACAATTTAAATTTAGCGAAAGTATGCATGGAAGAGGAAGATAAAGCTGCAAAGAAGTATTTAGATCATCTCGCTTTGAGGATTGATAGGTTTCGTAAAGCTCAGTTGCAATTAGAGTAGGGATTGCAAAGTTGTAGACCACATCAGATAAATAAGTAATGATAGCATATATACAGGTCGTGAATTAATGAACATTTTAGTCGGAGAGTCTTCGATTTATTTGCTATAATGGACCAAAGTCTATTGTCGATCCCTCTAAGGGAGACAGATACTGTGGATCTTAACGAGTCTATCACAGCTATTATAAAATCAGATTTTGTACAACCACTGGTTGGTTTCCAAAAGGACATAAATGAAGTGAACAGTACAAGAGAAGCAATCAGAGATGCTAAATTAGACAAAGCAAATCTAGATATTGCATTAAAGAACCATTTCAAGTACTTTCATTATATAAAGCAGATATCTGGTCGCTTTCCAGATGAAAAAATTGAATTCGTATGGTACGGAAAATTAGGTCATAGAAAAGGGGAAGCATGTCTGACCAGGTCATTTCATATGGAAATTATGAATATTGTATTTCAAATAGCTGCTATATATTCTTACCATATTGTAATATCTCCAGGGTATACGGATTCAAATTTTAAGTCAACGTGTATTAGCTTGCAGAAAGCAGCCGGAACATTATCGTATCTTCGGGAATGCTTAAAAAACTCATCGATATCAACAACTCACATGACAGGAGAGCTTGAAGAATTATCGCTTTCATGTCTTCAGTGGTTAATGATAGCGCAGGCCCAAGAAATTGCATTAGAGAAATCAATCTTATTCGGGTCATTGAAAGATTCGGCGATTTCGAAATTGGCAATTGAAGTCTATGAATGTTATAAAAAGGCTGAACGATTTGGCAGAGAGTCTGATTTTATAACTTTAAATTGGATTAATCACCTTACTGTAAAGAAATATTATTTCAAATCTTTTGCCTTTTTAAAAATGTCACTCATCAAACAGAGCAAGTTTGAGCAAGGTGAACAGGTAGCATATTTAAGGTCTGCTTCGGCTTATTGCAATTTAGGATTGAAAAGCACAAGGTATGTCAATAAAAAGGTTTCAAATGATATTAATGAACTAGATGTACTAATAAAAGACTCTTTAAGGGTTGCTGAAAAAGATAACAATTTAATATTTTTAAAGCAGGTTCCTGCACCACAAGAGATACCATGGATAGATGGGTTTTGTATTGTTAAGCCCATTGTTCCAAATGAATTCGAAGAGTTTGAAATCACACCTTTATTTCAAAACCTTGTACCGTTCAAGGTTTTACAAGTTGCCCAAGCACATAAAGAAAAGTTGCAAGAATTTGCTCGCACAAAATTCCATGAACCTTCAAATGCCTTAAATAATATGATTTCGAGATTCTTAAAGGAAAGGAAACTAAATTTGGTCGTAGATTCGCTGAACCTGGAGGGTGTTCCAACTTCTATTATGAAAAATCGCACGGAAATAATAGAAAATGGAGGTATAGAGGAAATTAAAAGCCGCATAAGATATATATCATCCCTAAGAGAAGATTCGGTTCGACTATTCGAGGCTTGCTTAGAAAGGCAGAAGATGTGCAAGCATGAACAGGATTTAATCCAAGATAAGCAAGTTACGCGGAGCATTCCCCAGGTAGTGATAGAATTGGATGAAAAAATAATAAAAATGGGCGAATATTTGAACACAGCATTTCTGGGAGATGAGACGATTTCTAGTAAGTTTGAGGAAATTCTCCCGATCTTGAACTTATATTTATCTGATGAATCCGAATTACGCTCAATGATACCATCTGGTAATATTTATGAAGTGAAGCCAGAGGTAAGCAAATTAGAGACCACTCTTAAAGGAGATGTTTTTGCTATTCAGGAACTAAAATCTCGCAGGAAAACGTTGCTAGACAGAGTGGACGTGAAAATTAATTCAGATTCAATTTTGCCCTTAATCATTGATTATTTCAAGACTAATCAGGAAAAGGTACTTCAAAATGGTAAAATAAATACACTAGCTTTTGAATTTATATATGATGAAAGTGTCAAGAATTTGTATGGCGATTTGAAGGAATTTGAAAGACTTAAAGATGCTCAGATCTCATTAGAAAATGATATAGAAACTAAGCTTGAGCAGCTTCACAATCTTAAAGAGGAAAGCGCAGGGGAGGATACAATGCTAAGGTCACTGGCAATAGAAAAGTTAGAAGTTGCATTAAATAAATACTTGGAACTAAGAATAAACTTAGATGAGGCAGATAATTTTTATTCTACTTTCATGATTAAGGGAAGACTTGTACTTGACCAATATGACCTGTACCTTTCTTCTATTAGCTCAGATACTAGAGCAAAATCTTCACAATGAGGGTTTATAGTTAATCCATAATGTCAATGATGTATAGTTCTTATTATTCATTTATAGAATGAATTTTTCTTCCTATAAAATAAATCAACAAAAATTCGCATCTCATCTAATGGGATAATGATCATAAGGTACCTTAAATATATCAAGAGCTTATTAATGTATACCCCCAAAAAAAATGTCATTGCTATTGTTGGGACGACTGGGGTAGGCAAATCACAAGTATGTATCTGCTATGTTCATAATATTACTATATTTAATGATCAAATACTCACTCATTGAAGTTCAGTATTGAACTCGCTAAGGCTATAAATGGTGAAATAATCAATGCTGATTCCATGCAAGTTTATAAGGGATTAGAAATAATAACTAATAAGCATCCCTTAAATGAAAGGGAGAATATAGAACACCATGTTATGGATCATGTCAATTGGGACGAAGAGTATTACATTCATCGTTTCGCTGAAGAAGCCAACTCAGCAATCCAGAGAATACATAGCCAAGGGAAGATCCCTATAATCATCGGAGGAACGCATTATTATCTACAGACCTTGTTATTTAGAAATAAAACAATTGGAGAAATGGAATTTAATAATCCTAATATCACCAAACGTGAGCTACTGGACGAACATTTCCAAATATTGAATGGGCCTACTGATATTATGTTTGATAAGCTAAAGTCAGCTGATCCCGTTGTTGCTGAAAAATTCCACCCCCAAGATCGGAGGAAGATTCGTAGAGCTTTAGAAATTGCATATACAACTGGTATGAAACCATCCGAGCTTTATCAAGAGCAGAAATTAACGGAATTGGAAGATAGTTCATTAAAGTATAACACATTGTTTTTCTGGGTTTATTCTAATCCCGAAGTGTTGAAAGCCAGACTAGACAGAAGAGTTGATAATATGATGGAGAATGGTGCGTTGAAAGAGATTGAATCAATGTATAATTTCTACCTGACCATAAGTCCTCAACCAGAATGCACCAATGGTATATGGCAAGTCATTGGATTTAAGGAGTTTTTGCCTTGGCTCCAAAGTGATAAAAGTAATACATCTTTATTCGAAGAGGGAAAAGAACGCATGCAAATAAGGACAAGACAATATGCAAAATATCAAGTCAAATGGATAAAAAAATTACTAGGCGTTGAGCTTAGCAAAGAAGCTAGATTCAATTTTAAGTATGGAGGAAAGCTTTATGTACTAGACTCTACTGATCTAGACAACTGGAAGAAAAATGTTGCAAATAGGGGCACAGATATAGCTTCGCAATTCCTTTTAGGAGGGCCTCGTTCAGTCACTTTGCCAGAGATACCACAACCGCTTGAGTCTTCATTGTCAGACGTATCTGGAAGATCCCTTACAGAGAGCAACAAAGTTTTAGGTGCAGAATCTAACTGGAAACATTATGAATGTGAAGTCTGCAGAGACAAATATGGGAAACAGTTGGTGGCTGTGGGTGAGCGCAATTGGAAACTCCATCTAGAAAGCAGAAGACACAGGAGATCTAAATATTTACTAGACAAAGCCGAAAAAGGTAAGAAATCCAATCTATCGGAGCAAAGTTCAAACTGAACTCCTTTTTCGCAAGGGTCGTTCGTATACCAACTATTGATGCATATAAAAAAAAATTTTTTTGGAGATTCAATTTCTCACCTCAAGCTTCCCATTCACTGCACCATCTACTTCCATAGATGAATGGAGGGGAAAGGGAAGCTAGAAAAAATCGAAATACTTCCTCATACTAAGACTGCTCTATATAGCATTATTTGGATTCTGAGTTTTCGATACATTCCCTTTTTGCTTTTTAATGTCTAAAGAACCTTGACTGGATGACTACCTATGAATAACATCTTGTCAATTGTTCAGCATAATTTATATCGAATACTGTGATATATCTGTAATGTATATAAATCTAAAATGTTAAGCATTTTTTGTAAAAAAGTGGAATAGCAAGCTTTCCATTTCGTTCGGGAGTAATTCTTAACTGAGCTTAGGAAGCATTCTAGATTTTTACTCGCTACATCATGAGTTAAAAATTAAATTTTCTTACCCTATTTGCTCTTTATAATCTATATAATAGCAAATATCTAATTAAACCAAAAATTCGTCAAACGTGAAACTCTAGCGCATTCCTGTAAAACTTTACAGTGAACCAAATACCTTCAAAGGATACAGTACGCCAGTTTCATGGTTTACCGAATACGAATCAGAATTATAAATTGAAGCACCAAATTCTATATTTAACCGCTTCTCTATTTCCAGAACCTTTCTATCAATTTGGGCTAACGTAGAATCCAATTGAAATTGTAGGTTGTCCAAGTCTTCTCTTGAAAACCAACCACAGTCTATTAATCTATTTTTTGTTATTGTATAAGCATCTATCACTTCAGCTTTCAGCTTATTTAAAAACTCCAGATAACCCATCAAGTCTTCCAACGAAATCAAATCTGAAATCGACTTAACTCTTGTATAATCCAAATTGTGAACTGATTCGAAGTAACGCTCCTCAAGTTCTTTGATGTTCTTCTTTGAACTTGGTAAATTTTCTGATAAAGTAATCACAGGAGAAGCTATTAGTGGTGTTAGGGATGCGTAATCAACTGAAGTTTGTGTACTTGACTTCGTACAACTAATCTTAGCACTACAAGAATCCATATTCGAGTCCAGCAGTGATGAACTATCCTGTTCTGCTGAAATATCTTTATTTGTTGAAGAGATCGATAATGATAACGAAAGTTTCCTGAAACCTCTCTTAAGGGACTTCAACTTCTTTAAAGGAGAAGTGCTACCAGAACTTGTATTATTATTGTTTGGAGTTTCAGGAACATTAGAAACAGCAGTCAGTGTACTCACCTGACTAGGTCTTTCTTTGAATAGTTCATCCATGCTAATGTTGTCAAAATCGTAATGTTTCATATTCTTACTGAAGTTCGTTAAAAAATCTTCCTCCACCATAGCTGGTACCTCACCATTCAGCAGAATGGAAACTGATGAAAATCGATGTCCAGACTCCTGTGAATTGGTAGGAAGGGGTGGCAATAGCACTTCTTCTGTTTGCTCCAGTCGTTGTATCATGAGCTCACCTTCTTCCGCAACTATATCTAATCCACTTTTAGACATGTTTCGATATAACTGTTAAACTATTCAGTTGTTTAATTTAATGGTTCAATACTATTATTTTTCAGCTCTGATATTTTTGTTAGACTGCGATTTTTCACTTTTCTCTTCAGTTTACTTTTCAAATTCGAACAAGACACAATTATTGTAAATCTAAATTAATTTTAATTTTCAATTTTTTTGAATAAATATATTGTTAGCCTTGACCTAATTTGTTTATCTGTTTTGAAAAAACTCCTGCTGAACTATTGTGAAATATCTTAATATATATTTGTATATGACTGTGTATCCAAACATCTTCGTGCGCTGTTCTGAAGGATGGCTAAAAATGCTAGCACCTGTGAGGCCTATTTTTTTTGCATATTTCAGCGCTAAATAAAATGTAGCTTGTGCGTAAAGCCGACAATGCGCCATGTATTACCTTGTTAATAATAATTTTATCCTCTAAACAAGGAAGTGAGATGTGTATACACTATATTTATGCACCTTTTCGGTTTTTTGAATTGAAGCTAAACGGCTACGTACAGAAAGAGATATGTACTGTCATTAAAACAATAATAGTAAAAGTAAGCAAACGCTATATAATGCCTACTAGACAATACTTCACAAATAAAAAAAATTGGCTAATATTTGGGATGTATGACAATTTAGGTTGAAAATTGTAATATCTTGCACTTATTGATATGATTTTTCAATATTTTACTCTATGTGTTTATATTTTTATTTGTGGTAGTCGATTATTATTCATTATGTTTACTTATCGGCTTACTATCACTATGGAGAAATAGGGGCATTAGCGCGCATTTACCATCTAGGAATTGATTAGGATTTGCAATTAGTAGGCAAACATTTTTTTTGGGACGCATGTTCTAGATCGTCAAAAAAATAAGTTCGGGATTTTTCTGTAATGCAATATAACTTTGTGCAATTTTGCCGAGGTTGCAATTTTATTGTTATACAAAATTTACAGGTGATAATTGAAAATTATTACCACAACTCTTGATATAGTAATAAAATCGTAGATGCCCGAGCTATTCTCGGAGAGGAGAACATTAAAATCTCTTAGTATGTAAGTAGGTGGACTATTGCGAGACTAAAGCAAAGCTTAGAACATTGAAAAGTGGAAAACAGTAATATTGCAAGATGATGTGCGCTGATGTAGGCCTAAGTAATCGACAACGGTTACGTGAGATATAGTTGCACAGCTTGCGCATTATCAGCATTTTAAGGTGGGCGAAACGTGTATTTAATCAGATCTCTGAAGATTAGAAGCTCTATATTTCCAGTATTTTCGACGAATTGGATCGTACTTTTCGGCTAACAGATCGAATATTTTGTTCGCTTTTTCCGGTCGATTCTCTAATTCAAATAATTGGGCTTTGAGTTCTAATGCCTCTACACATTTAACATTTGATTCGGAGATGTAGTCATCACAAATCTCATGTAAAAGTGAAGGCTCGATATTAAATTTCGATATCATACCTCTAAGATAGTTCCAAGAAGATGCGTTTTGAGGAGAAATAGAAATTTGATTCTTCACATAAGCAAGTTCGTTGTCTATGATCTCATCATTGTCAGACAATAAATTCGTGAAAATAAGGAAATATCTATGAGTCCAGGCACTGTTATTTCTAACATCTTCTTTAATGCATTTGTCAACAAAACCAATTTCTTTAGGTTCATTGTATAACCTGTACTCCTCCACTAGCCATTTTCGGTAGGACCATACATGGTGATTTTTGGGGTCGAGATCAAGCATGGCTTCAAGTAAAGGAAATTCTCTCATTGGATTATAATCTTCTATCAAACGCAATATCCTTTGCCTATAATTCCAGATCTGATAATTTTTTTGATTTTCTAAAGCAATTTCTTCACTCCAGTCCAATTCTTCAAGTAAATCCTTGTTAAGCTCCTTTATAATGTCATATCGGTAGCTCCACAATGTGTAATGAGATGCTAATAAGTTAATAGCCAAAGTATTCATATGAAGTGCTCTCTCTGAATATTCGTTCTTTTGAAGCAATGCTAGAGTGATCCCTAATACTTTTTTGTACTCATCACTGTAGAGTATATGACATAGCTGGGGTTCTTCATCATTTAGTTCAAGAGGAACGATATCATCATAATTAAAATCCTCCATGATATTTAAGGAATGCCGTCTAGCATGAGGTACTTTTACTTATGGAATCAAATTTTGTGTAATCATCTACTAAGCAAATCGATTTTATCAATCCGTAACATAATGAGTACCCTTGTCATCCAAAAGTCTGATATAATAGTCCTTTGCTTATCATTGCTATTATTAGTAATAATATTCACTTTTTTCAGTGAATATAAAATATTGGGTCTTCTTGTTCTTAATATGCTCTCCAGATCGAACTATGTGAAATCATTGATCAACAAGTATTGCAACAAAACAGCATTTGGTTCAAGTAGAGGCACGGGTGATAAAAGTTTTCAGGAATTAAGTGATAGTTCAAAGAAAGAGATCATCAGCGCTATAAATTCGTTGAAGGCATCTTTCACGAATTCAAAAAAAGTCAATGATAGAAGAAAAAAGTTGTTCAGTTTGATGTCATGGAGACAACAAAAAATAAGTAAAGAAGTGGGATATACCAACAAAATCTCGAGGATAGATACTTGCTTGCGTGAAAATCAAAGTCTTCTTGATGCGATAGCTAATTATGGTATCGAAAAATACGGATTGGATTACCGTGATTTTAGTAACGCTTCATCGGGGACTAATGCATCGTCATCTAACTATAGAGTTATTGAATCTTTGGAGCACTATTTAAGAGATTGGGACCTGAAGAGTTGTGAATTAGAACCCATCCTATCTTATGTTAAAAAATATTTAGAAAAGATTATTCCAGACCTGGAACTTGCCAATACCAGAATAATTTTTCCAGGTTCAGGATTGGGAAGGATTGCACACGAGATAGCTAAAAGTAGGAACTATGAAAAGGTTTATGCTGTTGAATATAGTGGACTTATGCATCTTTTCAATGATTTCATTTACAATAACACTAATTCATTTTCTTTATATCCCTACGTTTATTCATGTTCAAATTTTACCTCTGTTGAATATCAATTCAGAAATACCATTTTTAGAGAGAATATTGAAAAGCCTCAAAATTTAGAATTGGTGCATCAAGATTTTAGAGAATTTGAACTCGGCAAATCATCGACAGAAACAAATGTTATTTTAGTTACTGCATTCTTCATGGATACAGCTGAAAATATGTTAGATTACATGGATTCCATCAAAACTCTCGCATCCAAAACTAAGGATAATAACGTAAATGGGTACTGGATCAATGTAGGTCCCCTTAAGTATGGAACGGCAGCAAGGGTGGAGTTCAATGCAGAAGAGCTTAGTAAAATTCGACAAAAGTATGGTTGGTTTGATATTGACTATACGAACACGATAGCAAATAAAGAATCTATTGGTGATAATGGATTAGTGGGCTATATAACAGATACAAAAAGTATGTGGCAAGGTTTCTATGGACTTGATATGTGGGTCTCATCGAGAAAGGAAAACACCACTAAACCCTGTAATAAAAACTTGTAATTATTAAAATATATTATTTTGAGAAATGATTTCCAGTATTTATCTGTACCTTCTTATCTTGACCACCACTAATGATGCCGATTTCTTTATCCCATGCAACTGCGAAAACCTTGTCAAGTCCTTTTTTAACGTTTGCGTCTCTAAAAATGGTAAACATTGACTTTTCACTTCTAATATCCCATATCTTAACAGTACCATCGTGTGAACCAGATGCAAACATATAGTCACTATTAGGGTCTTTGGCAAGACTAACAACAAAATTTGAATGTCCAACAAGCTTGATCGAGTTCGTTTGCTCTCTAGATGTAGACGTAATTCTAGGATCATAAAGGTTAATATGACGCGCAGACGAACCACATGCTAAAAGGTTGGCTTCCGGCAATTGCAAGATGGATAATAAAGAGTAACTAGTGTTCCTTGTATCGATACATTTAGAAGTCACCAAGTCCCAAGTTTTGACACTATGATCTTGAGACACTGAATATCCAACTGTGCTATCATGCTTATCAAATATAACATCCTCAACAGGTTGTGTGTGACCCTCTAAAATGGAGAGCGGCGAACGACGTTTAATACTAGCATCCTTGAATGCCATTTTTCTTCTCTTCTTTGAAGCAGTTGAGAGTGTACTTTCATTAACTGCCGGTACTTCTATCAAGGGCATTTCTTTTTGATGCGTAGACCAAAAGCAAACATTGTTATCATATCCAGCAGATAAAATTCTATTAGTTATGTAATCGACCGCAAGCCCCATGACAGGCTCTTTATGGCCCTCTAATATTGCCAAGGTCTTTGTTGCGTCGGAATTTTCCTCCGACTCATCAATAGAAGCCTTCCATAATCTCAATGTTCTATCATTAGATGCCGAAACAATTCTTGTTGGAGTGATCCATTTCACTGCAGTGACAGCCCCAGAATGCCCACTGTACATTTTTTCTATTCCTCCAGATAAATTATACGTCCTTACAATACCATCATAGGAACCTGACAATATCTTGGCTTCTAAAACTTTTAAATTAGAGCAGGTCACTGAGCCAAGAGAATTGTTAATTGAATCCAAAGATGATATCCAGTCTTCATTATCAAAAGATGCTAAGAATGAGGGAGGCAAAACTGCTCTAGTATATTCGAGGGTAATAAAAGCTTCGCTAGACAATCCATTCTTTGTCAAGTAATCTTCTATTGAGCCACTCAAAATATGCCCATCGACTAAAAATTCAAATGGTATGACATTAGACTCTTCCTTTTTCTCTTCAGAGTTGAGTAAATGATTGACTATTTCCGACAAACCATATCTTTTCAAATTCACTGGAACATGCAAAGGAGCATCACTTATTTTCAAGTTTTCATCTGCTTCCTTCGAGATTAAGCGGATCTTAATCTGTGATATGGTGTCTGGCATTTCTAACCTGTTAGATATTGCTAAATCCTGAAGAAAAATTTGGCTCATCGAAACCCAGAGGGTCACGTGCCATATAGGTTGCATACCGTCTCTAAGAAATCACCCTAGGTACCCTAGAATTTTACTGTAAGATGCATTTGGTTGGAGCTTCGACCAAATGGTCGAACCAATGGCATAGTTGCATTAGCTGCCATTCGACAGACGAAGTTTGCTGTAGCTAGCCCCAAACTGGCTTTACTACCGATCACATTTTCCTTAGGTCTTGCTTTTCGATATCGAGAGAATCTCGATTTCTTTATAATAGATATTGACCTTTTTCGGCAACTAGATGTGATAAGAAATGCTCCTGGATCTGTAACGTATCCTTTTTCGAAGAAACCTTTGACTGCTCTCTTAATTCGCATCCATTTTCTTTTTCTAGTCTCCCGTGGTGGTGGTAATGATCTCATATTGAAGTCCCTTAAAAGCTTTTGGATTAGATATAAATAAGAATAAATATGTATAGAGATGAATTTACAAAATTATTACTGCCTAATATATTCCTGAACTTTGTTTTTGTATATGCTATTATATGATTCATACTACCTCACTTATTAGCTATGGGTAGATTTTGCTCCGCGGAAGTATTTGTGGATCTACTGTGATTGTTAGGGGATATTAGTCAAGCGGTGTGAAACTTGATATGATAATACGTTAGAAGTTATACAATCGTAATTAATGTTAGCATTTATAAAAAGTTAGATTTTGATACATTATAAATAATATATGACAGTTCCTGATTTGACTCTGTGCTAATTTCTTGAGATAAAGGGCAGGTCGCGGCGATGAGGAGGAAAAAAAAAGTATTTAATCCTACCGTTAGCCATTACATTGGACAATTGGATAATTCACAATCCCCTAGTTTGGTAAGGTTATTCACGAGCAAATAGAAACCAAGGAAATAAAATGTCTACTGAAGCATCTACCCCAATAGAAGTATCCAAGGTATTTGATACGATATTGGTTTTGGACTTCGGTTCTCAATACTCTCACTTGATCACTCGTCGTTTAAGAGAGTTTAACGTTTATGCTGAAATGCTTCCATGTACCCAGAAGATCTCTGAACTCACTTGGAAACCAAAAGGTATTATTTTGTCAGGAAGTCCTTTTTCAGTTTATAAGGAGGGTTCTCCTCATGTTGATACTGACATTTTCAAGTTAAATGTACCAATTTTGGGTATATGTTATGGTATGCAAGAGTTGGCTTGGATTAACGGTAAGGGTGTCTCCAGAGGTGATAAAAGAGAGTATGGACCTGCAAATTTGAATGTTCAAGACAAGGAGTGTCCATTATTCGTAGGTATGGATCACTCTCAAGTTTGGATGTCCCATGGTGACAAACTTACCTCGTTACCACCTGGATTCGAAGTAGTTGCAACCTCTGACAACTCTCCATATGCTGCCATTTCTAACCAAAAGGAAAAGATTTATGGTATCCAATTCCACCCCGAAGTTACACACACTACTCAAGGAAAGGTTTTGTTGAAGAATTTCGCTGTTACCATCTGCGAAGCTCAAACTAACTGGACAATGAAAAATTTTATTGAGACTGAGATTTCTAGAATCCGTCAATTGGTTGGACCATCGGCAGAAGTTATCGGTGCTGTTTCTGGAGGTGTTGACTCAACTGTAGGAGCTAAGATCATGAAAGAGGCTATCGGTGATCGTTTCCATGCAATTTACGTTGATAATGGGTTGATGAGATTGAATGAGACTGAAAACGTCTACAAGACTTTGACTGAAGGCTTAGGGATCAACTTGACTGTGGTTGATGCAACTGATCTCTTTTTGAGCAAACTTGAAGGAGTTACAGATCCTGAAAAGAAAAGAAAGATAATTGGTAACACATTTATTCATGTGTTCGAAGCCGAAGCTGCCAAGATAAAGCCTAAGTCTGGTCAAGAGATTGAATATTTGTTACAAGGTACCTTGTATCCAGATGTCATCGAGTCTATATCTTTCAAAGGTCCCTCTCAGACAATCAAGACTCATCATAACGTAGGTGGTCTTCTTGAAGATATGAAATTGAAGTTGATCGAGCCATTGAGAGAATTATTTAAGGACGAGGTTCGTCAGTTAGGAGCAATTATGGGTGTTCCTCATGATCTTGTCTGGAGACATCCATTCCCTGGTCCAGGTTTAGCTATTCGTGTCTTGGGTGAGGTTACCAGACCACAACTTAGAATTGCAAGAGAAGCCGATGCTATTTTCATCGAAGAAATTAAGAAGGCAGGCTTATACAAGGAGATTTCACAAGCTTTTGCAGCTCTCTTACCAGTTAAGTCTGTGGGTGTCATGGGTGACATGAGGACATACGAGCAAGTTATTGCTTTGAGGGCTATTGAAACTGTTGATTTCATGACTGCTGACTGGTTCGTATTTGAAGCTTCTTTCTTGAAGAGGGTTGCTTCTAGAATTGTGAATGAGGTTGATGGTGTCGCTAGGGTCACCTACGATATCACTTCTAAACCACCAGCTACTGTTGAATGGGAATAGAAAACTTATTACTATTTAACTAAATAAATTTATTTACTAGGTACATTTTTAATTTTAAATTATAGAAATTTTTGACGTAAGACTGTTGCTATAAGTAGATCATTATCGTGTGATATGCTCAAGAGATATTCATTTGCATCATCTTGCAAATTTGAACCCACTATTGGTTTTCCATGCGCATCATGAATACGATACCAATCCTTGAATTTAAACTTGCTTTGTAGACTATTATCAAGTGTTTTGAATACAGCTTCCTTAGTAGCCCACGATCCAGCTAGAAGGAGCTCACACTCTTTATATTTTTTTTCATTGATCAACGCATTAAATTTGCTTAATTCATAGGTAGGATGCAATATCCGTTGAGAAAATTTAGAAGTGAATCGGCTATTGAATCCCCCTTTTTTCTGTATCAAGGAACCAAATCTACTAATCTTGACAAGATCTACTCCTATTCCTAGTACTACTGAACTTCCCCTCCCTTGTGTCATGTAATGAGTCGTTATCTATTCTGATGCGCCCTGAAAATTCTTCTCGCAGTAAGATTCAGACAAAGACGAAATCCATCACACATATACCTGTTCTGAATTATAGTGTAAGAGAAATAATCTTGTAAAGAATCATGGCATCATCTATTAGTGGACCAGTACCGCTTCCTCTATCTAAGTATGATTTGAACACATACTGGGGAAGAGTAAAACACTGTGCTGAAATTTCAGACCCTACTATGTTACTCAATACCTCAAAAGATATAGAACATGCAAAGCTAATGATATGGGAATATAAAAATGGGGTTAGAAGTAAAATGACACCGGATTTATGGCGTGCTAAAATGGTTCTTGATTCTTCTATCCATCCTGACAATGGGGAAACTGTATTTCTTCCATTTAGGATGAGTTCTTGCGTGCTATCAAACCTTGTTGTGACTGCTGGTATGCTCACTCCAAACCTAGGAACGTTTGGAACTTTATTTTGGCAAGTAGCCAATCAGTCGTTAAACGTTGCAATTAATATTTCGAATGCCAACAAATCACATCCTTTAACTACTACTCAGGTAGCAACAAATTACACAGTAGCAGTAACGGCCTCATGTTCCGTAGCTCTTGGCCTTAACTCTATAGTTCCCAGATTGAAATCACTCAGACCTGCCACTAGAACTATATTAGGTCGCTTGGTTCCATTTGCTGCTGTTGTTTCTGCTGGCATTGTCAACGTTTTCCTCATGAGAAGTGAGGAATTAAAAAAGGGCATTTCAGTGTTTGATAAAAACGGTGATGTAGTAGGTAATTCAAAGAAAGCAGCTTTTTACGCTGTAGGGGAGACCGCAGCCAGCAGAGTTATAAATGCTACTCCTATAATGGTTGTCCCGCCTTTACTTCTCTACCGTTTGCAAAAATCGAAGCTCTTGCGCAATAAACCAAAAAGATACGAAATTTTAGCTAACATTGGACTAATATTTATAACTTCATTAGTTGTTTTACCATTTGCTCTTGCTGTATTCCCCCAAAGGCGAGTTCTACCTGTTTCGAAGTTGGAAGAAGAATTCCATGGAAGGAAAGACAAAAATGGAAACAGCATTGACTACTTAGAATTCAATAGAGGAATTTGATTATTTTTATTATAAAAGCTAACTAAAATAAATCTTAATGCTGTAATTTATTATCTACCAAAAGTACCAGGAATCGTGTAGTTTCCCTTTGAGTACTTGCTCAATCTTTTCTCTTGTATCAAGTTTTTTAAACTCTTCTAATTTTAAGAGGGTAGAGAACTCGTCTGGAAGATTTTTCTCTTGCAAGATTCCAACTCCCCTTCCACCTAGCTCAGTTTCATACATCTCATAGCCAGATTTCTCGAAATCGGCCTTAGCAGCAGCAATCTTTTCTGATGCTACGTCTTCATTGACCAAAGTGATTGCACATCCACCACCACCAGCTCCTGTTAGCTTTGTTGCACCTATATCATATTCTTGAGTGGTGACCTTAATCTTTTCTAATTCAGGGTGTGATACTCCAAGAGCTACTAATAATCCATGGTTTACATTAGTCAATTCGCGCAACTTAGAACTCTCCATTTCACCAAAGTATGGTTTCAGCATAAGCTGATATGCATCATAGACCAAATGATCCATCGCGTCTAGTATAGACGCACAACATTTTGGATATGCCACGTTTAATTCCGCCACTTTACCAACTAAAGCTGCTGTACTTCTTGGAACCCTCGTATTTGTAAGGAGAAGATTTATAGGTGGAAAATTTCTCATATGCGTTCGTACAGAAGGGTTAGACGGAATACTAGATCTTTGGAACAAAATAGCACCGCCGTAGGTCGCAACAGCATTATCGATTCCTGATGGATTTCCATGGTAGCTTCTCTCACCTACCAAGGACCAACTATCAACAAATTCTAGGCTCTCAGACTTAGATGCCGAAACCTTGTCTTTATACGAGTAGGTGGCCGCATCAATATGACCCCCGAGGAGAGCCATTGACGTTGCCAAACTAACGGATATTGCAGCAGAAGAACCTAAACCAGCACCGATGGGCAATGTTGATTTTATACAGAATGTCATTCCCCTCGTATGTTTTCCACATAGATTAATGTACATGTATAAAAAACAGCGACACGCACCGAAATGCAAACGGTTATCAATATTTGAAAGGGCTCCTGAAAGTAAGTCATCTAATTCTGGAATAATCTCATCAGTAGCCTGTGGCCTACCATTCACATACGTAATGTGCTTTTCTATTTCATCCCACGGTATATCACTTATCTTCCATTTATGAGAAAGTCCAATATCTGGGAAATCAAGCTGAATGCTTCCTTCTTCAGAAGGAGAGACAAGTAAGTAAGCTCTTAAACTAAGGGCTGCGGCAATAGCAGGCTTACCATAGACAGCAGAATGCTCTCCAAATAAGATTACTTTACCTGGTGTGCTTATAACAAATGGAGCTGTCATTGCCATTAAAAGAAAGAAACGCTGTAAAAGAATTTTGTTTTAGTTCGCGGAAAACTGTTGATGTTCGTTTGTAAATATTAAAATGTAAATTAAGTTAAATTATATACTCTTTTAAACCTCTAATATCGCTTATTAAGTCACTAACGTAGTTAACATATGACTGATCACCCTTTTCAAATATTAACTCTTCTTCAGGGCTTGAAGGAACCACTCTAGAAGTCAAAAATTTGGGGTGCTTTAGCAAATTATCAATGCAATTCATTAAATGTGCCCGTTTCGATTCTGTTTCTAACCCAGGTAGAATTGCCATATCAATTTCATCTTCAGAAAAATTCAGCCTTTTCGATGGTAAAATATCTTTTAACGAACCATCAATGTTTAGTTTTTTGAGAATGTTTAGAAGAAGTAATATCTGAGCTGTTTCAGCAACCATTACAGAATTTATTTTTATGGTCGACGAATTTTGAGACCATGACTCAACACAAGATTCGATTTGCACTGCAAAAGAACGTAATGAAACACATACATCGAGCACGGCCGAAAGCCCAAGTTTTGAAAGTGCGATTAAGAAAATTGGTAGAATACCATTGAGCCAGATCCTTTGATATTCTGTAACACTGGAGCCTCTAAATCTTTCTTTCAGGATTACTTCAGAAATTTTGCTTTGCGAAAGCACAACGAAAAGACCAGACGATATAATCAGTTCGCATAAAACTTCGATACACATAAACTCCTGAACAAACATTAAACTTATCTGAGCAAAAATGTACTCATCGTTGACTTTAACAAGATGAGAGAAAGAATAGAGATTAAAAATAGTGGTAATCGTATTATTCTCTTCAACAACTTTTTCCATACGGTTGTATAGTTTTGAAGGAGTTTCAAGCTTGCAAAATATTTTTAAAAGAGATAATATCAATTTCAAATCTTCGAGCGTTTCTGACATGACATTGTTCAAATCTCTATGTTGAACTTTTGATAAGTAAACCTCGTTCTGAATTCTAAAGATCAATTTTTTCAAAAACTTTGCCACAACTAATTCAAATAGGCTGCTAAAAATACTGATGTTTTCAGCTATTTTAGCTGTATTCGTGCTTATTAAATGTAAGTTGCAATATAAGGTGCGCAAAATAGGTCTATAATAAAAGCTATTATTGTCGCTTTCACATAAAAGGCCTCTATTAGAATCATTCAATAATTCAGAACAGGAACGAATAGCACCGATTATGTCTGAGTCCGCTTTGGGAATAGTTTTAGAACCATAGAGGGTGTAAGTAAGAAAAAAAGATAATTCAACCCTCTCTAGACAAATGTCAGACAAAGGATTAAAATTCAGGATCTCCCTAGAAGCAGCATCAAGTAAGCTAACAACAAATTTCATAAAATTACTGGTCAAAGAGCTTGGAAACTTGCGGCAAAGAGCAGTAAATAATGCACCAAAAGACTTTGCAACTTCAGCCTGAACTTGCACAAACTGGAAATTAATGCTACATATCTCAATTTGCTCATTTAAGTCTTCCCAGTGTTCACTAGTACCAAAAAGACTTTTTAATAAAGAAATATTGTAAATATTTCCATAACCAAATCTATTTCTCTTAATAAGAGCTGACCTAAATTGATCAAGATTGAAGTCAGGGTAATGCTTCTCAAAATTTTGTTCTAGTCTTTCATGAAGATAATTTTGAGCTTCACGAATGTGAAAATGTGACTCAGCTAGTTGAATAAATTCATGAGATGTGATAACTTCCAAAATTTTATTTCTAATCAATTCGTTCTCAGTTGAAAATAAAACAAGAGAAAGAATTTCTAAAGTTTTTGCCAATAGTTTATACTCGTAGCACCTAAGAAGATATTGTTCACCATTTTCAGGTAATTCCTTGCCTTGATAGTTAATCTGAGCTATCAATTCGCTTACAAAATCATTATCATTTTCATCATTTCTCGCAGTGGACCATGAGTTTATGACCAACAGCAAAGCATCAACTAGATGCAAGCTTACTGCAGAAGGAAGATATTTTATATCCTTTACATTATTCTTCAAAACTGAAAATAACGAATGAGACGTACAATCATACGCCTTTTTGCATTTTGAAAAGTCCATAAATACATCTCTCCCATTAATAAATGTAACAGCTAATCCTTCCTGGTTACTTTCCATAACAGCACAAATAAAGTCGTATAAAGAAATCTTAATGTGATAGTTATCAAATTTATTCTCTAAATCATATGTTAATGAGCTTAACAATACCTGGGCATGGTCTTTTCCAAGATGTGACAAGAGAGAAGGACATGAATTGTTCGGCCATTTTGCACTTGTTAATAAAGTCATGAGATCCAAAATATCTTTACGGAGGTAAACAAATTTTGCATATGCATTTACCAATTCAGGAAGTTTTGTGAAAAGTAATCTTTCAAATGCAGAGGGGGGCATTGATTCTTCACTACGGATAAAAAGAAGCAACTGGGAAAAACCTAAGGAGCATCTAATCCAATTATCAAACCAAAAACCTGATATGTCATTAATTTCGCTACTGATGATATAAGATTCAAAAACATCTAACATGGAAATTATGGGCAGAAGCGTTCTTGAGACATCATTACCATCCACCAAAAAGGACTTGATTATTTGTTTGGAAGCTGGAATATATACAGCAACGACTTTATTTGGATTTTCATTAGTCTTACTGCCGTACACAGTTGCCAAAATGTTTGAAAATATATCCAAGATAAGCACACCTATCTCCATTCTTTGATAAAAGTGATTAAATTTGCAATGTGCAAACCCTTCGAAAATCATTCTCAAATGAACGATCATTTTTTCTAAGATGATACTCTTGTTCCTTAAAGTGTAAGTATCATCTAGAGACATGCAGTTTTGTGCTAGTGCATCAATGAACTTAATCAAATTGATCGTAAAGCTGTATTCGCCGATAACCATTTCAATACTACCAAAAACAGTTGCGGCTTGTCCTTCTTTCCCATCTTTTGTAAAAAGAAACGACTTGTCCAAATATTGCCAGATCCTACCTGCGATAAGTGCAGTGGAATGAGTCAAAAATTCTAATATAGAATTTAATATTGTAATATTTCGTGAATGCAATCCTTGTTCAAGTAAACCAAATATTACTTCCACTACATCAGAATTGTCAGTAAAAGCAGACATTTCTTTCAATACAATCATAGCTTCATCCACAGAACAATCAGTAATAACTTTATTCATAACTGAGAGAACTGAAGAAATAAGGTTAACCTTCTCAGGATCGTTGGAATCAAACATTCGAGATACATTTTGTAATACTCTTCCTAGGAAGGCCCATCCATTATAATTATGAAAAAATGTAACCATAATAGCATCGTTATTTGTCCCTGGAATAATTTTACCCTTTGTGCCCTCTTTCATGTAGAATGAAGCTTTTTTCATATGCTCAAATGGAGGATATAGATCAATACCTTCTTTTAATTTTACGAGTTCAGTATCTTGATCATCAATGACATATTTGCCTTCAAACTCGTATTTGTCTAACAAATACATATAGGAACGGAGGTTCTTAAATTCATGATATGCAAAATAACCATTGATAGAACAAAATCTTAAATAAGGTATCAAGGATAAAGGAAACTTCGCCCTGGCTAAGATAATAGCATTAGAGGTTGAATCTTCGTTATAAAACTTCTGAATGATGCTATTAGGAGCAATTGATGTAACGCTTGAAACAGTTGTTGCAATATCTGGAGTAACAGTAACTAGAGGCATGGCAGAAAGAATTAATGTAGTTAATATTGCCAGATAAATATTATCGAATTTAAGCATATCATTAAGTTTTCGAATATCTTCAAATACGTTAGTCGACCTTACTGATAAATCGCTCATCTGCTCGTTAATTTCATACAAATTTGTGGATTCCAAAATTTTCTTTGAAACAGGATGATCTGAATGTTCTTCAATTAAAACTGAAACTCTAAGTAATACTATCATCCAAGCGCGTATGACAATAGAGTTTGAATTATTTGATCTAGTGATACATTGATGCAAAGTTAAAAAAACCTCTGAGTCTGAGTATATCGTCTTTGATTCATCCAATCCGTAAGGTCCTTCCAAATTTAAAAATAGTAATGACACAATTGTTGCTAATGCCTGCAAGAAAAAAAGTGATTGCATATTTTCTATACGTGAGCCAAGACTAGAAATAAAATTATACTTCTCCATGATCTTGAACCAAGAAATGACAATTTGATATTTGTGTTTTTTACGAACAGCCAAGATCTCAACCAAAATCTTCATTTGATCTGTGATATAAAGAATAAGTTCAGAGCAAATCAACGAGTCTATACTTTCAGAAGAGTGGGTGACATAACCTTTGGTGAAAAGTTCATCCACAGAATTTTCCAAGCAATTCAATAATCCTATCAAATAAGAATCAGACATTAAAACTTCCTTACCTAAGTCACGTACTAACTTTGACTTCGTACTGTTTGAATTATTATTTATTAGCTCTATCACTAATTTTAGAATCATTCTTTTTTCTCTTAAAATAATGCCCGAATAGTTCAATAATCTTTGAGCCTCAAAATCCCTGTCTTTATTATCAAAAATTTTTGAGCCTAAATTACGATAGTACTGCTCATCTGCTTCAGGTGCTCTAAGACAGCTTTGGTGTATCATTCGAAGAGCCTCTAATGGGTCGACTCTTAATAATTTACTTAGCTTTTCTGCATCTTTTATGTTGCTAAGTGAAATCTTAGAATACAAAATTCCCCTTAATGTGAATTCCCCTGCATTTTCTGAGAGGGCTTTAGCCTTAATAGCAAGTGGTGTAGGGTCAAGTATGAGATTTTTGTTCAATGTCAAAAACTCATCTAATGCATCAGCTAAAAGTGAATCTGAGTTTTCCTTTAATAAGGAATATGCATTAGCAAATGTCCAAAGCTGAGTAGGCTGAAATGGTTTTACTAATTTTATGTTAGTACTTTTAGCTTTTGCTAATGAACTTGACATTTTATGCTGATATAGATCTTCATGTTCGAAGATTTATTTTGATTTCTACCAAGAATTCATTTTTGTGTAATTAAAATATATCAAGAGGTATGGTCCTCTACAAAAACATATATACAATAAACATATTTACAATTACTGATGGATCCCAATTAGAAAATGAAATAAAAGCATTAGTCTGAGCTATAGTAATACACTTTACTAATTTCAGGATCAATTGAGCCCTCTTCGGTTGAGTTCAAGCTGAACTTTAATAAGTCTGCGTCACCAAGATATCCCGGAGTCCCGACTAAGGTTCGATTTGAGGTCAAAATCTTAGGATGTTTCAAATCACCATTAATTAAAGATTTCCAAGACTCGTGACATTCTTTTATTATTTCTAAAGTTTCTTCCTGGCCCTTATAGATTCCATTAAACGCAAATTCATTCTTAGGCTTCCCGTCAGGTAATTTATAATCACGGAACCATTGCCTCGTAGATTCTAGAAGTCCAGGGCATTTCACAAATACATCATGAATTTCATAAAGTTCGCTCGCCAATTCATCGTTTATATCGACTACTATTATCTTCCAATCAAGTTCACCATCGTCAATCAAGGCAAGAGATCCCAATACCTTAACTTTTTTCACATCACCTGTACTTAAAACTTGGCTTCCTATTTCACATACATCAAGTGGGTCCCCATCACCTATAAGCCCAACGTCGGCATTTTTCTTAGTAGGATCTTCCCAGGTTTGAGGAATCGCTCCATAATTATGTATATAACCCTTGTAGGGAAATATGTTTTTTACAAATCTCGGTTTATTATTCTTCACATCCTGAGTGATAGGATTATCCAACATTGAAGTGTTGATTTCGAATTTTGCATTAGACCATCTAGGAATTTCAACTACCATATTAACAGTTTTTTCAGCCTCATTTATTTCCAATGGAATATCATGGAAGTAAGAGATAACCTTACCACTAGAGGATAATGCATAGTTTTTATAACTGGAAGTATATTTTGCACCTTGACTAATATTGGTAATTTGCGAAGGCACGTTTGTAATATCTGCCGAAACAAAACTGGAGGAGAGATGCTTTTCAAAAATACCAAGCCTGTTAGTGATAGAATTTTTCATCTTGTTCACAGCAAATAAGGAACTTCGTTTAGTGATCAACATTTTTTTGCGTTTCAGTGCCCCCACCTTTGATAGTTGGACCTCGTATAAGTGGAGCACTAAAATGGAAGTTACACAAAGCTTCTTATATGTCATGGGTACTGTTATTGCAGATTATAAACTCTATAAACTTTATATTATATAGATTAGACAGGCGGTGCGCCTGTAAATATTATTTTCAGTCTTTTATTCAACCCAGCATTTTCATCAGATATATTGATGTACTTGGAGTGCAATTCAACTTCTTTAGCTGATACACCCATAGGATCTTTTGGTATCCAAACACCTGGAAGGGGAGCCGAAGCATCAGGGTAATCATAAGCATGAGGATCATCCTCATAATCGTAATCATCATAGTAATAAGATGGGATTAAATCTCTGCAATGAGCGAAATTTAGGTAAAAGTCAGGTCTAAAAAACCTCACAATAAAATTATTTGACCTTACCTGTGTGTTGTTCCGGTCAGCGAGCAATGGAACAAAAATGTTCGATTTATCAGACTTATCGCTTTCATCATCCTTTAGCATTTCCGTAACTTCATGCTGAAGAAGCCTATTTTTTTCGAGCTTCTTTGTTGTTCTGTTTTCAAACCCTGTTGACTTTAAAGATGAAGGAGTTTGCGATACACCATCCAGCGCTTTCATACAATCAGTAGGTAACACTTCCATCAAATGATTGAACGCAGATGATAGTTCCATATGGCAGAAGATCGTAAAGCCAAGTCCAATGGCTTGTAAGACCACAGGACCCCATCCTTTTCCAACAATAAAAATACCTAAAAGAGCAATTTGACCAATATAAATCCCACTAAATAATTGCAACAATGCTCTTGGATAACATAAGCCACGTAAATCTGTACTATCACCAGATACGTATAAAAAGGTGTAGGCGTATGCAATGTAGAGAAGAAAGAATGCACAAGATACGAAAAACAAAATCAATGGGGATATGATACAATATGCAAGACTTATAGCAGCCAAGAGAGTGTAAAGCGGGTACAGCGTTCCCCAAAGATTTCCACCCAATATGGAGTATCTTGCCCATTTTTTTCTCGGTGTTGAGTCAAAAAGAGCGCCTAATACGTAGTATATGATCCACCCCACAACCTGACCCAATGTACTTGATGATACTGTCAATCCTTGCAAGACAATGTAAGATATGAAAAAATTGGAAGATTTTGGTAAATTTTGGGCCAAAAGACTCATAGCATCTTCTGGTTTTGAAATAATTTGTGTCACGACTGAAGTGGCAGAAGAAGCAAACGCAGTAACCAAAAAAGTGTTCACAAGCATGAAGATGAAAAATACTTTTTGGGTATATAATTCAATATGTTGAGCAGAAGAATTACCAGCTACTTTGGCACCATACCTTATGAATATAGGTAAAAAAGTGTTTAACAAGGTCAACATAATTGTAGGAAGCAATCCTGTGATTACACCTAATAACCAAGAAGGCATATTGTTGATCCAACGCAACCAGTGTAACTTATTTGTCAAATATGTTATATTGGAAATCAAACCCACAAAAGCTACAGGTATAGCCCAAAAAATAATAAGTGCACTTATGCATCCTGTGCTAAACAGCCTTCTCACAAGCCTTTCCCACCAAAACAATCTCAAGTTAAGCCAATGAACATCTCCCGGTTCAATACCGACGAATGCAGGAGTCATTCTCGATGGATTATGATGCTGAGCTGTCTGCAAGGCTAGCTGAGCTGTATACTGATCCTCAAACTCTACAAATATAGAGTTCATTTTGGGATATTTTCGATACTTTCTTTGGAGCTCTTTCACTTCTTGGTCTATTTTGGGGATCTCTTGCATACAATGTTCAATTATGTCAACCTTTTTGAAAAGTCCCTTACGTGGTCTTTTATTTCTTGGCACATAACTATCAATATCCAGCGGATTCTCAATAACTTTGCCTTTCTTTAACGCTTTGTTATATGCTTTCACCGCAGTTCTTATTAATTTACTCTCTGCATTCTCCAATTGATTCACTAAACTTTGTCTCACTTGCACTTTATGCGCGAGTCTTCTAGACTCTCTTGCAATATAGATTCTTTTGACACCAGAGAATAATTTAAAGAACTGTTTTCTGTCCAAATAATTATCAGGGACGCCTTGAAATAACACAGTTCTTGATGACAACTTCTTAGCATATCTTGGAGTAGAAAGGACCGCACAGCGTAAAGAATTATAAAAAAACAATTCCCGATAAATCACAAAGATCACGACTCCATAATATACCCAACCCATTAAGGCATGTGCGTAATACCTTTTGTGGTATTTCACTGCACCAATAGCTAAAATATCAAACCCTTTACTAGTACTCCTTCTATCTGAAGCATTAACAGGGAATAGGACTACCCAAGTCAAGATTCCAAAGAAAAAAGTCAAACCAAAGACTCTCAAAAATCTCAAGAACAAGTAACTATCTAATCCAACACGGCTAAAAATATACTTATCTGATTTGGCAAGAACAATAAAAAGCCAAGAGAAAGGATCTCGGGGTGGCCTTTTAACTCTACTTTCTTCCAGAACAATATCTAAAGCTCTGGGGCAATATATCCTATCATATCTAGTCCTTAATAATAAGAAGCAACCCACAAAAACTCCAAAGAAAATCGCATTGGCGCTTAGCGTGGTGATAACTGCTGAAGTAGAAGACAGACTTGTCATATTTAATGTACCCTAGCAGACCGGCTATAAAAATACAGAGCAAGTCAAAACTAAGGTCTCTTATATTGGTCACTCAAAGGAGATGTTTCAAAATAATGATCTGGGTTATTACCGACTAAATACTAAGATGCCTTGCGACAAACAATGCATCATCAATTGCTTATATAAGCCGCGGGTTTGTGTACGTTATTTTGATGAAGGAAGCTGATTAACCACAGCTTTTTTATGGAACAATACAACTCCCGACGGAAAATTCAAATGTATATTTTTCTTCTTCTTACAGACACATAGTATAATACTTACAGAACCATAATATAACACCTTCATACACAGAAATAATCAATGTAATATACTAGAAATGAAGTTCTGCGCGCGGTATGAAGTCATGTCGCATAAACTGACAATTGAGGCACTACATTCCTGAACGCTCAAATGCAAGATTTAGAGGAATAAAAACAAACTTTAAAAATACCCAATAATTCTCATAGTAGTAATCAGATATTTTGTTTCAAAAAAGGTAACTTCAGTAGATCATAAAATTACATAAGTGTTGAGTCATATACTAAGAGAACTAAGGTTGACAAAGAAGCGCAATATAAGCCTAACATCTCGCCATAAAGCTTGAAATGACATTGTGGCCGAGTGGTTAAGGCGACGCACTCGAATAAATTGAGTTATGCGTTGGGATTTCCCGCGCAGGTTCGAATCCTGCTGATGTCGTTATTTTTTTTTTGATGACTACAATTTTCATATCATATATACATCATCACATCTCAAGGTTACGGTATGCCAAAAGTACCCTCTTCTAAAAGGAACAAGAAACCACCAGAAGGTTATGCTTTGGTTGAGCCCACTTTGAAGAAGTTATTATCTAAGTTGAAAGATGCACAATCTAAAAGCTTATTAACGGAGGATAAACATAAATCGTTATGGGCAGTATTTCAATTGAACCACCAAATAAATAGGTACATTTATACCATGTACTACGAACGTAAGAAAATATCAAAAGATTTGTATGATTGGCTTTTAAGTCAGAAGTACGCTAATCCAGATTTGATAGCAAAATGGAAAAAGAGGGGTTATGAAAAGTTGTGTTGCATCAATTGCATAATGTCGAAAGAAAAGGCCTTTCAAACTACATGTATATGCCGTGTGCCCAAGAAAACATTAATAGAAAATGGTGACACGGAACGAGTTGAGTGTATAAATTGTGGCTGTAGAGGATGTGCTAGCTCTGATTAAGTTATTAAATTCGAATAATTTTTAAAAATATATTTCCATACGACAATTAATGATTAGTTTTCTCTAAAAACTTGTAATATACAACTAATGTACAAAATTATAAGATTGTTTGAATGAATGCACTATTACTGTTCTTCCAATTCAGCGGTGGGAGATGACTTCATGTTCGAACTTGAAGTTTTGTGCTTATCGACGGCACTGTTCTTCTTCTCGCTGATATTTCGCAAGTTCGTTATTGAATCTTTCTCCAGGTTAATGATCGAAGGAACATTCACAGTTCTCTTCAGAATAGTACGGGGCAGCTCCAATGCTCGCATTAACATGTCATCATCGTCATAAGATGCTAGAGCACCTTGAGAAGATGATATTAATGGTGAATAATAGAATTCTTCCAAATATGACGGTGAGTGCCATATTTTCTTTATTATTGATGCTGTTTGTGGTGTTTTGAGAGTACGTAAAGGTGTTCTGATGCTTGTCTTTGGAGTTCTAATTGGATGACCACTTGGAACTGAACTAGTAGCCCCAATATGATAGGCCAGAAGTGAAGCACTATGATTATTACTGATTCCTGAATTCTTATAAACATTGTTAATAGGTGTCAATGGCTCCAAAAGAGGTCCCGTTTCAGATAGATGAATTGGAGAAAGCTCAAGGTTTGAATTGCAACTGAATGAAGAAGTGAAAGTCAAATTTTTTCCAGCCAATGTTGGCTTGACAGGTGACTCAGTGACAACAACTTGAGGTGTCAATGTGTGGTTGAGAAAAGAGTGTGCCGGGTCATATTTGCTATCATAAATGCATAGATGCTTCCCTGGGGTTGCCAATACATTATTAGAATCATCTTCTAACTCAACAGACTTAAATTTCTTCTTTGCTGGAAACATAACTTCAAAATCATCTCTTAAATAATGTTGGTTGATATTTTCCACTATGCCATCTTTAATAAAATCAACTTTCTCCTTGACTGTATATGGTACATTTGGAGATGAAGGGATAGAAGCAATTGATTTTTCTTTAGTTTCTGTTGATGAGTAGATGTTATCAATCACTTCTTTGGGGCCACTCTTCTTATTGCCATTTTTAACTTTCAAAAATTGCTCTTCACATCCGTCTTGAATACACCAGAAATGGCCTTTCCCATCCTTCGATTTCTCTCCTTTAATAAAAGCTTTATTTAGGGAAAGATTATGTCTAATCGAATTTTGCCAACCAACTTCGTCTCTCCTGTAATACTTGAAGGTATCAGATATCCACTGATATATCTGCGACAATGTCAACTTCCTGTGAGGATTACTGAGAATCGACATACCTATCAAGGTTGCATAGGAATATGGCGGTTTCTGATTAGAATCCAACTCAAAAGCCATCTCTTTCATCTGTCTTTTAGTTTTCTTGAGTTTTTTCTTTGGTCTGGATCTATCCTCCTCTTGGTCAGACTCAATATAACTGAAGGAAGGTCTTGGGGAGACCCCAAACCTACCACTTCTCTTGCTAAAGCTTTGCTGAGGAGAAGAAAACGCGGGGGACAAAAGAGCAGATTTTCCGCTCATAGATTCATCTATCACTTGTCCATTCCCTTGCACATAGTTTTTCATAGTAGGAGTCTCCATGATACTCTCTCGCTTACCAGTAGCTATAATAGTTTCAGGTGGTGTAGTTATCTTCTGTAATTTATGTGTTGTGGGGGTCTCGGTAAGGAGCAGGTTCTTGAGCCCTTCTCCCGTGTGAGGAACGTTTTGTATATACTTCTCAGTAAGAGGCATCCTTTCTATGATCTCACTTGCTTCAAACATGTTCAGAATGTTTCTATATCTTTAATTAGTGCTTATCTAAGAGCTAGTTTAAGCTTTCAATTTTTTGGATCAGAACTATATTGACGATCTAGTTCTGCTTTTAGCAACTTTCGAATCTTAATATGTAGTCTAAAGTAATGAGTCTCTCCGAAATTATACGATTTATTTAACCTCTTTAGCCTTTTAAATGATTATTTCCTATACGTTTAATATAATTCCTTTTTATTGCTAATTCTTCCTTCCTGATTATAAGAGTAGGGATTAATCTTTCTTTTAACACCTCTTCTCTAAATGCAGCACGCGTCTGATTGTTGTGCTTTGTTAAATTCGCGTTTCGTGTATTTCTATCCTAAAGAGGATGAAGAACAATTTTATACATTGGTGAGCACGATTTCATAAAATCAGCCCTTTTCTTCAGTCAATGCCCGTTTGAGATTAGTGGATTAACAATTACGGTACATTTATTTAATTGCATCTAGGTGTTTTAGTGCAACCGTGAGATATGATACAAAATTAATTTGCACGATGTAAGTAGGACTGCCAAAATATTTGTAGTGTGAAGTGTTCAATTAAAGTCTGAGAAATACGCTAATGAGTTTGAATTCTAACATGTGTGCGTAAATTTCATACTTAGAAAATTATCGATAGCCATATTCTAGTGTAAGAAATATTTCACCGTTAGTTCAAAGCATGGACGATACAGTCAGATCGCTAATAAGATTTGTAGCACGTGGATTTTATCCAATATCATGTGTCTTGATTATTGATGCTGTAATTTTGCATTCTGTCTTGTCAGAAGACGATTTGAATTACCTCTTGGGGATCCAGAGAAAAGAGCTTCGTTCGTTATGCAATAAGTTGATTGAAGACCGGTTGTTGTCTCAACATATCCAAAAGGAGGAGAATACACAACTGAGACTCATGACTCGAACCTACTACTACATCCATGTGACTGAGGCGATTGATTCTATAAAGCTAAAGGTTCATACTGTTGTAAGTAGAATAAAGGAAGAGATGACAAGATATGGTAATCCGCAAGGTTATATTTGTCCTAGATGTGGAAAGCAAATATCACAGATTGATGCTATCTCGCTTCTTAGTGATGATAAGACAAGTTTTATCTGTGATACATGTGGTGGCACCCTCATGGAAGACGATTCTAATAAACAAGCTCTGATAAGACAAGCAAAACTAGAGAAGTTAATGGATCAGATAGATCCTATAATTTCGTACTTGAAAAAGATTGATGACACCCACATTGAAGATAATACGTTTGAGTCATCCTTATTCAAGTCTGTTCCTGCTCAATCTTCCACGGCTGCTGCATACTCATTTTCTGGAAATATGTTGTCCAGAAGTAATGCTAACCTTTCTAATAGTACTAATAACGTCAAATCACAGGCTACTTTACATGTCTCTATTACTGCTAATGATGAGAACTATGAGAAAGAACAGCAAGCAAGAGAAGAGAGAAGGCAAAAGCTTCAACAGAACGCCCTTCCCTCCTGGCACTCCGCTGGCTCCATCCCTGCGGAGGCAAATGGCAATATTAAAGATGAATATAATAATTACGGTTATGAAAATGAACTGGTATCTGTGAAAAAAGAAAATGTAGACGAACAAGGATCATCACCAGAAACTAAGGAGGGTATTATAAAATCTGAAAGTACAATACCTGACACCAAGACTTCAGAAGTAAAAGATCAAGAAGCGCAAGATGCTTTAATGGCATACTATGATGATTTGGCCAAAAGAGAACAAGAAAATGCAGAAGTTGATCTTGGTCTTGACGATGATGAAGATGAAGATGATGATGATATATTTGAAGATCTAGATATATAGAAATCCTACGAAATAATGACTAGTCTTTTCTTGCACTGTCCCCATTTTTCACGCGATACGGTCGAAAAAAATTTCGACAAAACTTAAAGAGTCACATTAGCTTATATCAGTTAAACAGAATGGCCGCAAATGCAGAGAAAAAAGTAAGTAATTATAGATTAATATGTACTATTGAAATTCAGGAGATATCTTCTGGCTTAAATTTATGTGAGGGCAATGCTGACAAATTTAGAAAGTAGATCCATTGAAATCTTTTATCGCTGGGGGAACAGCCGGTGCAGTGGAGGGAGTAATAACCTATCCATTTGAATTTGCAAAAACCAGGCTTCAGTTGGTTAGCAAATCTTCAACTACATCCAGGAATCCGTTAGTATTAATTTATAACGTTGCAAGGCAGCAGGGCATTTCTGCATTGTATGTTGGATGCCCAGCGTTTGTATTGGGGAACACTGTTAAGGCATCTGTCAGATTTTTGGGCTTTGATTATATCAAATCTCTTTTAGCAGATAAGAATGGTAAACTATCTGGGCCTAGAGGTGTGATTGCTGGTCTCGGTGCTGGGCTACTTGAATCGGTAGTTGCAGTCACTCCATTTGAAGCTATAAAAACAGGTTTAATAGATGATAAGCAAAATGCAAAGCCTAAATATCAATCCGGAATAATATCAGGCAGTTTAAAGTTATGCAAGGATGAAGGTTTCCGTGGTATATATGGGGCAATTGTGCCTGTTTCTTTAAGACAAGCCTCTAATCAAGCAGTGAGGCTAGGATCATATAACGCCATAAAGTCTACAATACAGCAAGCCTATGGCTCCAGCCCTAATGAGCCTCTAAGCTCAGTGACAACATTTATTGTTGGCTCTTTTGCTGGTATAGTTACGGTCTATACCACTATGCCAATAGATACTGTCAAGACTAGAATGCAAGCATTGGGGGCATCTGAGTACTATACCTCAACTTTGAATTGTTTTGTAAGAATATTCAAGGAAGAAGGACTACTCACATTCTGGAAAGGCGCCACCCCACGACTCGGAAGATTAATATTAAGTGGAGGAATTGTCTTCACAATCTACGAGAAAATGATTACCATAATGACATAATTTCATTACCATCTAAATACTTAAAAAAATATTATATTCAGCTAAACTATTTCCTCTGGATTGTTACCAGTTTCGTTTGTTCCTTGTGTCTCCGTAACAGAATTTACTAGAGTATTTTGACTTGAAGGAGTCGATAATATAACCTTTTCCATTTTTAATACTCTATAATAATCAATGCATGCCTTTATCGCCACAAAAATCCCAAATGCAACAACTCCATATGCAATGAACGGTGTCTTATAATCTTCTTCGGTGATTTTAGCCAGACTTTTTAAAGTCGATTTGTAGGTATCAAGTAGACCAGATTTAAGTATCAGTGATTTAGTCTCGTCTATATCATTAGGATTTTCAGGTTCAATACGAGTTGGCACATCATCGGCGCTTCCATCATTTGAAGGAAGCAATCGGTAACCATACATTATAAAAGAAAAACCAAGACCCACCCTTGAGCCTTGTTTAGATGCATGAGAAGTATGAAGAAGATAGCATAGAACAAATCCAACGAATTGAAATGCTGAAGTTACTAAGATATTCCAGACGAAACTAGCGGTGTTTCCTACTGGGAGACCTTCCACAAACACCTCATCCTCATACATCGGAGAAAATACCGAAACTTCCCAATACTCAGGAGTTGCATCAGCTGCTGCTTCTTCATAGCTGGGAGGGTTAAGCTCTTGTTCAGCGCTTCTTTCAGATCCAGGTTTTGCCATTAAATTCCTAAAAACACCATCCGTTCCCTGCCCAATAAATCTACCGGGCCTGTTGCTTTGCATTCTTCCAGTCGATATGCCATTATTTAGACGATCATATGTTTGCCTGAATGAAAAAATATGCTTTAAAAAATTGCTAGCACGATGTTTAAAATTTATTCTGGAAATATTTCCATCCAGTCCTAGAGTATCAGATACAGTTGAAGCTTCTGCATTATTTGTTACGTTTTCTGACCTGTATTCCAATGGTTTGGTCTCCGCTAGTTGTTCTAAGTCATTATGGGATGAGTTTCCTTCTCTGATCATAGCGTCATGAATATTGCGTTGTAGTTCGTTGGCAGCTCCTAAGCCCTGATTATCCGCCTCAACTAAAAGTCTTGTATCAACTCCTATATCTCTTAAATTTGGATTTAAATTTGGATTATGTATATCATATGCATCATGGAATTCTGTACTCGTTTCTAAATCTGATCTTGCAAAAGACTCAAGCAATGAGTTGTCACTAGTTTCTATCCTGCTTAATTCCACCTCTTCAGCAGGTTGTAACTTCTCATACCGGGGCTTCATCGTATTATTCCCAAATAATGTTACAATTCAATAAACTAATAAATAACTATCTGTTTAAGATATTATACTTGATTAATAAACTTGTCTGTTTATTAGGAAGAGTTATGCTTATAAACGATGAGTGGAGCTAAGCATATTAATAAAGGAGACATAGCTAAGCGTAGGCGCAAATATTGTCACGTGATATGAAATAAAGTAGGAATCGCTAGCCTCGTATTCAGTGTTGACAAGAATTCAACAATTCAATTTATTCGCCCCAACGGATCTTATTACAAATAGTATATATTACCAAGTAGATAGATGTAGCTATGATTATCCGATCTTATATAAAAGGGCGCCTTTTAATTTGATGAATGCTTAAAGGTTGATAAAAGCCAATTATTAGGTATCATCTATATGACATTAACCTTCGAGATTTTATCTTGACATTAAAACGAGAAGCTCCATTATCGTGCGAGTATGTGACTATTTTTTCATTTGGAATTCGTTCCGCACTATGGGTATTATAGTGTGGATTTGGGATTTGAGATCGGTGTACGAGAACTTCATTATAAGTGTAAATATCAGGAACCCCAAGATCAACACCACCTGGTAAAACACTTGTCGGAACAGGAGTCCTGAAGGTCTTAGGAATATCTGTAAGATCGGGCACTACTGCGCCGCCTCTTCCAGCAAACAACGCAGTTCTTCTGGATGAAGACCCCCTCATTCCAGAACCTGGAGTCGTCCCTAAGTCTCCTCCTTCGTTTAAATTATGTCTACGCTTCCTCCTACTTTCTCTTTCTATTTCTTTATCTAACCTCTCCAATTCTAGCTGAGTGAGTCTTACCATAGTGGGAGTGAATTCAGGGACAATATTTGGGTTTCTTAAAACAGAGTAAAACTCACCCTCAGCAGCTTTATCATTACTAAAGCTGTCATTTACCCTTAGAGAAGGCAACACGTGGCTTCTTATCTCGTCGTCAAGGACAGGTGAGCCATCGAAACTATAACCAACCAAATATAAAGCCTTATGAAAAAGCTGCGTCTGTTCCCTTATACTATGAGAAATCGCTGTAGCAAATTCTCCTGGTAGGTTTAGTTCATCGCTCATAATACTAGCAAATTCTTCTGGATCATTTTCTTCAAAATTTAGTATATCCCATTCAATCTGATCTACAAGCTGTGTGTTATTTATTGTCACGTCTATTTTGATAGGGATCCTTAACTCTCCCATTGTTTTTTCAGGTTTATCACAAAAGTCCTTCAATTGATCCTTTATAGAAGATAGAATAGCATCTGCATGATTCTGGCCAATAAATTTATAATCTTCGACCATAGAAGCCACAAAGTCATCTAGCCTAAACGTTCGGTCATCAAGAGATAAAACAAATGTGTCTCTGAGTTGAAATTTATCGCGTTCTTGGTCAAAAAATAACCTTATTGGGACTAATTGTAATGGTTTTTCGGATTTTAACCTTGTCAATAATTGATCATTCACCTCTCTTTCGGTTAATTTACTATCAGGCAGATGCGCATGGCGTTTGTTAGAGCCTGGAAGAACCAACTTTGTAGAGTTGTTCGTTACACCATTTCCATATCCTTGGTATCCTTCTCCCCAAATGCTATTATTCAAATGGCCCTTGTTAGATAAGTTTATAGCATTCATTCTAAGTTGCTTGACTGCGTTATATGACTTAATGTCTTGAATCATTGAATCCATTGTTTCTTTATTTCTCCTGGATTGTAGAGAATTCTTTTCCATAAATTTAGATTCTTTTTCTATGAACAGTTCATATATTAGTAAATCCGAGGGGACATCCAAGTTTTTATCTTTCAAATTGTCACTCCATTCATGGCTTGATTTAAGCTCATCTAAAGGAATCTTAGATAAAAGTCGCTGGATTGGAGTATCAACTTCAGGAACGGGAACACCAGGTATATTTGGTTTGGGGGGATATGCTATCTTATGAGAATTAATCTGATTATGCGAAACTCCTGGATTTCCCGTTAGCTGAGGAAACTGTGTATTTTGAGGGTTGAATTCCAGATTCGGAGGACGATACACTGGACCTTTGTTTACTTTCACCTGTTGTATTTGAGCCTGGTTGAACGGAAGATGAGCAGGGAAATTCGAAGGTTGCTGCCTAGGAGCGGTTTGAAGAGTTTGTTGTGCAACACCTGGAACAAACTGATGTGCATTCTGATTTATTTGCTGACTAGCAATACTTGCCGGTGTTTGTTTCGGATTACCTTGTTGATTAGCTAGCTGCTGTCTTTGAAGATAGTTCTTCATCAAAACCTGAAACTGAGGCTGACTCCTCAAGTGTTGAAGTTGTTGCGAAGACAAGTTAGCAAATTGTGGAGGTAGCATCAGGAAGTTGTTTCTTGGCTGACCATTATAGTTCTGATTGTAAGACATCACGTCCAACTAGTCTTTGAGTACAATATACTATTACGATAAACAATCAGGTTCTCATTTAGATATTATATTTAGGTATATGCACTACTTTAGTCAAATTACTTCTATACTCTAGTCACATGAAGTCGAATATCTTTCCCATAGAAACATAACGTCTTCCGCAATCTGCCAAATACTTTTCAACAGTTTCTGTACAGTGGTGAAAATATTCTCTATTCTGCTCAGCCAAAGCTTCTAATTGACCAAATGGCAAGGATCCAGGTACTTCCTTTTCATTCAACAGCGAATCATATAATGATCTGAGCTCACCTTTTTTAGCCTTATCGACACTAAATATGGACTTAAAGTAAAGCAATTGATTGTAAAGAATCTTATCACTATATTTGAACCTCATGATACCTTTACATCCATGTGCCCTTGCAGATGAGCCTAGACATCTCCTACCGTATACCGAAATCTGTCTGGTTGATATTCCACAAGCAGAATCATCACAACATAACCATCCCTCATAATACAAGGCAACGTGACTACGAATTGTATATTCTAATTGTGAATTTACCTTGAGAACTGGAAACACGTAACCACATTTGTTACATGAAATTCCGTTATAAGTAACTTTATAATCATGAGAAGATTGTAATCCACCGAATCTGAATTTATTTCCACAACTGCAACTAAGAACTAAATAGCTGCACCTTCTAAATCTTTCAGCATCCGACACATTCGCTTCTAGTGTAGCAATATCTGCAGCACCACTATTTTGAAGTTTTATTGCATATTTCTTCGTATCGAGGTCCAAAGCTTTAGCTATCCTTATCATATCTGCACCTTCTATCTTCTCTATCAATCTCTCAACAGGAGCAAATATTTGCTTCTCTAGATAAAAGGCAGAATCAGGTTTAAGGTTCAAGCTTTTATTCAAGGCATCTTGTATTGAGCGTGCTCTTTCTGCTACAGATGTATGATCTTTTTCGTCCTTAGGGGATATAATCACATAAGTTATAACACTCCCTGCCTTAATGACTTTTCCATCTTTCCTTAATCTTAATGCAACTTGTACTGGAGGCATATTCTTACCATTAGGGTAACTATTTGGATCCTTTGATAGCCTCGTATTAATTTTGAACTTATCTATGGGTATTTCATTATCTTTTATCTTTTTAGTCATCTCCTCGAGATAATCATAAACTTCCAATAATGCATTTTCTGGGTCTGAATCAGATAAGATCTTTTTCAATACGAAAGTCGAGATATCTTTTGAAAGCTGACAGTACTCCCTCCTTCTCATGTCTAATCCCTTGACTTCAAGAGTATATGTTTCATGTCCGGTATTTTTATCTACAGTTGAGTTCATGGCGGCATATTTCTTCTTCGCATGTAAAAGCAATTTTCGAAATACATTATCAATATCAATTTCAAGTAGCTTATATCTATTGTTTACATGAGCTTTAAACTCCTCCCCAATCTTGATTGCTTCTGCATAATTATCGGCACTTGTATCTATCATAACTGAGTCTGTGTCACCATACACTACTCGAAGACCAATAGATTCTGCAAGTTGCCTAGTATCCATTAAAATTTCACGTCCCTTATTAGTCACCATCATCGCTAAAGGTTTAGCATAAAACCTAGAGTTGATGTATCCCAAACACCCATACATCGAGTTTGCCGTTAATTTCAAAGCCTGCTGCTTAATGTCGTACTGTGCCCGCTCAGTTTCAGAGATTTTTGGATCTTTCAATAGCTTCTTTACTTCTCTTCTTCGGGAAACTAAATTGCTAAGTAATTTAGGTAAAACACCTGGAGTAGCCTCTGATTCTGGTAAAGAAGGCAAATCCTTTTCTTCGTCATGAGATTCATTATATTTCTCTCTCTCCACCGTAGTAAAACATATGTTGAACTCTTGAATGATACTTGGATATAAAGAGTTAAAATCCATAACTAGCACATAGTTCTTGTGCAACCCTTTTTCTGGTTCGAAAACCAATCCACCTTGGTATTTTGGTTTCTTATTAGAAGTTACAGTTGTCGCATCTTCTTCATTAGACTCGACTTGTGTCTGTTGCTTAAAATTACTGGATTTATGTGTACGGTCGTCCTTATCCGGAACAATATAAGAATTTCTTTGGAATTCGTGTAATAAAATGAATTCGTTTCTTCCAGCTCTTGTTCCACTTAAAGTATGAGACCAAGCATTACCGGCTAGGACAGTTAATTGTTTAGATAAAGATAATATTTGAATAATGAAAGATATTTCTGCAATAATCTTCGTAGAAGTAGCATTCAATTTCAAGGCCATTAACAAAAGATTTGCATCCTCTGAAAATTTCTGATTTTGATAGTCAACGTCAAGAGTAGCTTGTTTTTTATGACATACTATATCATACATCTCGACCAAATCCCAGGACTGGCATTTGGGCGTTAGTGATTGGCCCAATTCATTAGCAATATCACATAATAATCTTCCCTGGAAGATCTCACGAACTTGTAAATTACTATTGAACCCGCCTTGGTTTCTGCCCATCCGTTCTGGCCATGCTTTCCTATTTCTTCTGCCGAAGGCAGACCAGGTTGGAACCTTAAGGTCATACATTCTATGTGCCAAAACATCTAATGAAACATTTTCAAGTTTATGCCCCATAAATACATCCGGATCAATGTTCTTGATCAATGCTGCTAAACAATTCAAAAGAGCCTTTTCGTGAGGAAAAGTCCGCAAGGAAATGCCTTGTTTCTCAGCTAATTTCTGTAAACCAGGTGGAAGAGATACAGAACCAACAGGTCTTACCAATGTCACTAATTCATCGGGTTCTTGCACAGAAATAGGTGAGTCCTGTGGTAAGTTTTTATATGTGGCAATTGAAACAGATACGATTTCTTGCTTGTTTTGCTTTGCATTTAAGATAGTTTGAATGGAAATAGAAGTAGCTGTAAGCGGTGGTGGAGTCATTTTTAAATCTGTTCTTACCGTGATATCATTTGCCGAATCTAAAGAAACTTCCAACTGACAATGAGAAGTGTTACGAATCAGATTGAAATGCGGGTTTTTTATTTCAAGCCAGCAAGGACCCATAATATTTCTCTGTAAAACAAAGGATTCAAATATATTAGCATTCGCACCAAATACGTGCTTAAATGTTTCTCCTTCAAGGTCAGCAGGCATTATCAAATGCTTGTTTTTAGGACACTGGAATGGCAATAAAATTTTCAAGTAGTCAGCCTGTTTTGGGATTCCGACTAGTTCAAATGCGTATTTTTTAGTCTCTGGCTTTGCTTTGATGTGATCCAATCCGTATTGCTCCATTAACAATGGAACAATTTCTTCATGCACATCCAATGGTGTAAGTTCTTTCAGTGTATCTTCCTCCCCTTCTACAATAGCATATTTCCTAGGAAGGAAGTATAATTCTTTGCATATTCCGTTAACCTGTACTACAGCTGAGGCAAATTTTCCTGTTTCTGTCTCTACTTTCCCGAAAAGAAGAATTGTGTCATTCACCTCTGAGTAATCTGTCCAAAACATTCTAAAGGATTTTTCGTCTGTATCAGCATTAATAATAGTACTTTCATCAAGTTTTTCTGTCAGTGAAATCTGTGAATAGGAAGATTGCGAAGAGAAAGATATGCTGGATTTTACTGCAGAGAAGTTGGTTCCATGATTCCTATTTGCAGCCAGTGCCCTTGGTCGCCTTGCTTGAATGACCTCATTTTCTGAGTCAGACAGATCAGATGGTTCATTCTTCACGCTTACCTTCGGGTTATCAGATGGGATCGGGTTTAGTTCTATATCCTTTTTAACATCGTCTTCATATTTGTCACTTGAATAATCATCCCCATCGACTGAAGGTTCTAAATTTGGCAGTAAGGAAGATTGGCCCTCGTCTATGGCATTAAAATTAGGTTCGCTGGAAAAATCTATGTTATTCGTTTTACGATTGGATTTTATGGTTGTATTGAAGTCATATGCATGGTTTTTTTGTGTCTCAGGAGCCTCCTTTTTAGTGCTGTTGAATAAACCTTCCATTCTCTTCTTCTTTACACTTCTCAGACCGCTGAAATCCTCTAAAATATCCTCAATATTCACATCCACAGTCTTATTTTCTGTCTTTTTTGTTGTGTTGAAGCCCGTAGGTTTAAAAAAATTTCTGATATTAGCAGTACGAGCTACCTTGACAGGCCTCTTACGTTTCTTCGTAACAGATAGATCTTCCTCTTCATCACTGTAATCATCTTGCTGGTCCCACTCATCTATACCATTATCAACATACCCCTCCCCGTTATCATCAACAATGAAATCATCGTTCATCATTTGATTTCTTTTATGTTCTCTAAAAGTATCTTCATCCACTTCATCATATATGGCTGTATCATCATTATCCTCGTACGATAACAAGCTATTACCATTTTTTCGAGCTTCTTTCAATTGTTGAAGTTTTAACCTTCTAGCAGCTCTAGACAGCATCCTCTAAATTTGGTTCAAGTGTAAATGACTTTAATAATACTGATATTATTTTTGTTAATCTTAAGAATTTAGAGCGCGTAAGCAGACGCGCAGTCCTATGTCTAATTTGGATGCGAATCGCATCAAAGAGTTATACCACTGTGTTCTGTACTTGCAATTGACTTCATCTATTAAGATCTGTTTAAATTTATCTTTCACCATTAATATGCATATACTTAGTTAGCTTGCTTTTGAAAGATAGGTTACAAATTATATGCTATTTTCTTTTTATTTATATAATTAGTGGATCAACGAATCTAGATAACTTACAAAAGGCTGGTCTTGATTTTTTCTAGAGAATTCGAATTCCGAATCCATATATTTATATTTATTTTTGTTTTTCTTATGGTTCAACGTACTAATTTTGTTATATATCATTTGAGAACGGAGGTTTATTGTACACTGATATGATAGGCGGGAGCTTCTGATCTTTTTACTATATTCCATTTACTTGAAATATGCTAGAATATCATTTTAGTAAGGATTTTGGCATTTTTGGAATCTAGCAACCAAAAAACCCCGAATGTGTTCAATAAGGTTCATTTCACTCATCAAGCTTTATCTTATCCGCTCAATGTTTGTTGTGACATTTTTTGGGATGTCTTAAAATGTCGCACGTCATTGATAACATCATGGAATTGAAGAAGACATGTTTAAATATCATGTCCTTTGCTAATTACGATCTCGAAGCCCAGGGTGGCTCCAGTACACAACCTCTAAAGTCTGCGAATAGTAAAAATTCTGAACACTTTCATAATAGTATTGACGAAGTTTTTGAAAAGGTGGCCAAACAGGTCCAAATATTCCATGATAATATAACGGAAATTGAATCTCTCAAAAAAAGAATAGGGTCGAGAAGAGATTGCATTGACTTAAGAAATAGCATAGATGATCTTATATATACAATTACGCAATTGAAGGATGCTATAAGGCCCCTCATTGACAATTTAGAAGTGGTAGTTGAGAAAATGAGAAGCAGTACAAATATCGATAAGGTTGACTCTAACCTTGACAAGTCAAGAAAGTATTTTATTATGAGAGATAGATTGAGAAATGAGTATAACCAACAATGTAACCAATTAACTACATTAATCAAGTCTTACAAGGATAAAAGTAGACAGTACGTCTTGCCTGCAAATGAGGTGCATGAAAGAACGTCACTCTTACATAATGAGGACTCAAGTCAAGAACAGAATCAAATTTTAGAAACAGAGCAAATAGATGAGTCTCAATTGCAGTATCATATTCAAATAACAGAACAGCGGGAGCAAGAGATCAGTAAAATTAATCGAGGCATACATGAAATCAATCTGATATTCCGAGATCTTGGTGAAATAGTACAACACCAAGGAGAACAATTGGATACAGTTGAGAACAACATGTCAAGGTTCCTGAGTAATGCACAAGACGCTCATAAGGAATTAACTAGGGCACATGAATATCAAAAGAAAAAGGGTAAATGGAGTTGCGTGTTCTTGGTGGCGCTAGTTATCTTTGTATTGATAGTTGTTTTAGCGGTCTTAGCCTAGCACATGGACCTAACTGATAGAATCTAAATAATACCATTTTTATTTTTCGGTGCTATATAATTTATTTAATCATTATGTTTGTAATATACGTCCGGCGTAATTGTTCCCCTATAAAAAAAATAGGAGTACGACCTATTTTAATTCGGAATGATCCGAAAACCTGGACCGACTAAGATCTTTTTCGTTATTGTCTTCTGTATACGAGGTGCTATATGCCTCATTATAGAGAATTTCGATATCAGAATCAGTATTCGGGGTTGACATCCCGCTAGAATCTTCTAATGAGTAATCGGGATTATAATACCCATCCTCATGGGCATCAGCAAAAATGCTTTGTTTCTTATTAAGCTTATCTAGCTTATCCTTACAGTAATCGGCTCCATTGCGTAAAGTCTTCTCAAAGTAACTCAATACAGCTTCCTTGTTTGCTAAGATGGCAACAGAAGCACCCATGAGGGCGCCCCCTGTGATGGCCAATTTCACAGTAGCTGGGACTTTAATGTCAGTAGGACAATCCAGATGTATTTTGAATCATCAAATAAATCTTACTTACTTATAATCGGCATTTAATTTAAACTAGGGTTCTAATTATAGTATACACTAGTAAGGCATTGATTTGCTAATCTATATCTTCGCGTAATATTTTATCTTTGAGCCTCATTAGAGTATGACAATGTGCATGAGTCATTGGACTATATAAATAAATAGTTCCAGGATAACATTTTGGCTCTGCCATTGATATGAATAGGGAATTTGGAAGAACTTTGCACTTGAATGAGAGGTTCTCGGTTGCTAGAACAATTTCTAAAGCGTATAACAATTTCAGTATAACTGGAACATATTCTCAAAACTTGACTAAAAACCTTCCCATCTTATTCAATGCTCTAAGGAAAACGTTTCTCGATGACTATGTCTTAGTTTGTAATGTTTTCGATGAGAATGGTAGTGGGCTTAGGTTTTATCCTCTTCAACGATTACGTTTCGGGGACATATTGTCTTTTTGGGACTCATCATACTTGGAGAACAATATCATAACTGAACGTTACTGTAAAACTGTAAGAAAGATTGCATTTGAGGTTAAGGTTCAGAAACCGCTTTTTCAATTGCAAATTGTAGGTGACAACAATTTAACTGCAATTTTTGAACATACAATAGCTGACGGTGTATCTGCTGCAAACTTTCATGGGAAGCTTCTAGAAAACATTGGATACGTTATCGATGAATCTAATAATACTGAACTAAAAGAGAGATATGGAATTCAAGATCTTGAGGAAGTTAATTTGGATTCTATTATCTTTGATTTTGAGAAAGATAAGAGGTATATTCACTCTGAGCTACCACTTACAGTCGATGGAGTAATGGGTGACTTGGATAGTGACTATACAGATGGTGATCCCTGTTATTTTGATAAAATGATCCCTGCTGTAACTCCTAATAAATGGCCTGGTAGGTTTCCTGTTAGTCGTGACAGAAGTATTGCATATAAACTAATCAATTGTACACCAGAAGAAACTCAGATGATATTAAGAAAGTGCCGGGAAAAGGGAGTTTCGCTTACAGCTTATTTTGAGGTTATTGAAATGTTAGCTCTTCGCCCCATTATCGGAAACGGACATTATGTAACTCACAAGGTGGCAGTAAACAGTAAAAGACATATTTATGCGAAGCACATGCCAGAAGAATTAACTAATGATAGCTATAAAGGAAAGTTGCTAGGTACTCATGCGTACCATGGGATTGCGCACAATTTGCCTCCGTTATCTGATTTTTCATGGCCTTTAGCGAAGCAGCTCACTGAATATCTCAAAATAACGATTAAAAACACCAAGTTGCAAAGTGCGATGCGTGGTTTTAAGATTGCGGAAGATAAAAATGAAACTAGTCTATTATTTGATAAAGTCGGAACAATTAAAGAAGAAGGCGTCAAAATATCGAACCTAGGCTTTTGCAAATTTAATATATATGGTAAAAAAGGAAGCGAATGGACCATTACAAATATGATATTTTTTCAAGACATAGCAGCACATGCTTGTGAGTTTGCATTCAGTATTATTTCCACTTCAATTGGAGGCTTGAATATTATCATGAGCTACTTCGATGATCAATTCCACGATCACGAACATGCAATATTTGCTGATCTACCTAACCAATTCAAACTTAATTTAATAAAGTATTCTCAGAAAGACTAATTTTTTTCTGAACTAATTCTTGTCTGAGAATCTTGGTATTTATAAACATAGAATAAATAATTACTTTCTTATTTAATTAAATATAAAATGTGCTTATCGTTATTGCAGCCTATAATAAAAGTGTATCACGTGATATGAATGGACATTACTTCGGTTATTAATTGCAAATAGAGAGTATATTTCGAGATGGTAAACCATAGTCTTGAGTCCAGCACAGAAATTAGGAACCTGTCAACGGGAGGTTGGCAAGACCAATCAAAAGTAAATAAAGTTAAAGGATTTGATGGTTTTGTTACTATTGACTGGATGGAAGACACATATCAAGAGCATGAACGACAAGAATTAAAAAATCGGGATTTGAAATCTCTGACCAGTCTAGCATATAAAGTCATTTCTCTTTCGCAGAGCTGGCTCATTTTGGCTTTAATTGGCTTTATCATAGGTATAATTGCAGGATCTATCAATATTATAACTGCTTGGCTTTCATCTATTCGCCTAGGAAGATGCTCGCATACATTTTATTTAAGTCGATCTTTTTGCTGCAGGGGCCTTGAAGAAGTATGTGATGATTGGATTAAATGGTCTTCCTTTGAACTATTCAATTACATTATTTATATTGGTTTTGCTTTGGTTTTTGCTGGTTTTGCTACTAAATTGGTACAAGTGTATGCTCCATATGCAACTGGCTCTGGAATATCAGAAATAAAATGTATTGTTTCTGGTTTTGTTGTTCCAAATTTCTTGGGTTGGTCTACTTTGATTATAAAGAGTATAGCACTCCCTCTTGCAATTGGCTCAGGTCTCAGCGTAGGAAAAGAAGGACCAAGCGTCCATTATGCTGTATCCGTCGGGAATTCTATTGCTAAATCTGTTTCTAAATACCGAAATAGTGCAAGTAAAGGGAGAGAATTTTTAACTGCTGCTTCAGCTGCGGGAGTTGCTGTTGCTTTCGGCTCTCCAATGGGTGGTGTATTATTTTCAATTGAGGAAATATCTTCTGTATTCCATTTACCTACTATTTCGAAGTCATATTTTTGTTCTTTAGTAGCTGTTACTACATTGAGAATGATGAATCCGTTTAGGAATGGACAATTGGTATTATTTGAAGTCACTTATGATACGAACTGGCATTATTTTGAGATTCCAATGTACATTTTTATTGGTATTTTTGGGGGCACATATGGAATATTAGTTTCAAAACTCAACATCAGGGTGGTATCTTTTAGAAAAAGGTATCTTCATAAAAGTGCAACAGTAGAAGTTATATTGCTCGCGCTATTAACCGCGAGTATTTCTTACTTCAATGAATTTTTGAGAGTTGACATGACAGAGTCCATGCAAATATTGTTTCATGAATGTAATGAATCTTTTAAGCATCATATTTGTAATAGGGAATCTGGGAATGTAGTAACTTTAATTTCTCTTATAATAGCTACTGTCATCCGGACAATTTTTATCATATTTACGTACGGATGCAAAGTTCCTGCTGGTATATTTGTACCTTCTATGGCTGTAGGAGCCACTTTTGGAAGAGCTTTAGGTATATTCACAGAAGATTTTCAGAATAAATTCTCAGGTTCTTTTCTTTTCAATACTTGTTCTGAAAAATCTCATTGTATCATCCCTGGAACTTATGCATTTTTAGGAGCTGCAGCTGCATTGAGTGGAATTACAGACTTGACAGTGACTGTAGTTATTATAATGTTTGAATTAACGGGTGCCTTACGCTATATGGTGCCTACTATGATTGTTGTTGCTGTAACTAAAACCATTAACGACAAGTTTGGTAAGGGAGGAATAGCTGATCAGATGATAAAATTCAATGGTCTACCATATATTGAATCAGAAACTTCCGTGGATATGAACTTACCAGTTCTTAATGCTATGACAAGAAATATAACTTTTTTTTCTGTGCAAGAAGATGAAGAATTAACCGTTGCAGAATTAAGAAAAATATTGCATGAAACAGTATTTAGCGGATTTCCTGTTGTTAAATCTTTTAAAAATCCGATTATATTAGGTTATATCAACAGAGTTAGCCTTATTTCAGCATTAGAAAACATGGCCTCCCTCGACAATTCTACAATCTGTAAGTTTGGCTTATTGACTTCAGATGATCATTGTGTGAATCTACAGGAGTACGTTAATTTCCATCCTTTTATCGTTGGGACAGATGTGGATTTGAAATTCGTTAGAGATATCTTCTTGAAGTTGGGACCTAGTTACATTTTAGTCGAGGAAAAGGGAAGATTGGTTGGCCTCCTTTCACGTAAGGACATTATAAGATATGAGTACACCTATGAAGAACTTCATTTAGATCCCAATTTTCACCTAAAAAGGCAAAAGGAGCAAGAGATAGATGAACTTATATGGAAAAGAATCTACCTTCTTTATGACAAGCTGCATTCGTTCTTCCTGAAGTTGATCTCAAGAGGACGTAGAGGTTAAAATACATTTTATAGTTATATATTTATTGATAATAACACTATCATGCATCAATCCACTTTCCATGGATCTTATAATCTGTATATAAGGATTTTAGATATACTTTTGCAGGCACATCCAACAATTTTGAGGCAATTTGAACCTCTTCAAATGAAAGAACGTCAAAAATGATGTATAATGCCATTGATAACTCTTTTGTCGTATCCTTGTCAAATGTCTCATTAAGCGAGACGTGTATGTAATTCTGTAAAAGAACAGGCAAATATTTCCTAAGTGACTTTTGAATATCTCCCACAGAATAGTTTAATGTCTTAGTCAGCTTCTTTAGTTTCATTGCACTGGGCTCACAGAGATTTGCAATAAGTCTTACATATGAACTAGAAGCTTCTGCTTTATATTTCAATCCAAAACCTCTTTTTTCATGGTTTGCTAGGGGCCTTAGTAAATTTGAGCAAATACATATTAACATGTGATGTCGTGAGGTTAAGCGAAACCGATGATAGAGGAGAATCAGTGAAATCACTTTAGTTAATAGTGCATAATTTCTACACTCAATATAATTTGATACAGATGTGTCTTGTCTGTTTGATAAATTTGAAATGAAAGAAATTAACATCTCTATTGAGTATTGTGTCATAATCCATGGTTTCTCGATCAACATTCTGTCAAGAAATTGCAAAGTATCACTCAAAAGCTGCTTATTGTTGCTTAAAAAATTCAAGGAGGAATAAAGGAATGACATTGTAGTTACGAATAGACGCTGATTATCTTCTTTAAAACTCTTCAGTCCGGTTTGAACGAGAAGACATATCAAGTGGATAACTGTCCCGTTATTTTTATCAGAATATTCATCTGCGACTGATTCAATCAAATATCTCGCTAGTCGAAGAAACTCAACAATATGATCTGACAATTTTTTAAAGTAATTTGTCAAATATATATCATATTCTCTATCAGATCCATATTCAGAGTCTGTTAAAGCCAAATATAATGCCAGTAAATATTTCAGGTTTGAATTGGATACTTCGGATATGAGGCAGGTAATTTCAAATAATTTATTCTTGAATAGTTGTTTCTCAAGTGTGTAATTCGAATGGAGAAGTATGTTACCTAGTTCTTTGACTAGGTTTTGAATTTTATAATTTTGATCTACCTGTGTCGAGTAATCAACTAAAGCCTCAAGCACCCAACTTATAATAGAGTATTCAACATGAAGATTGCTGGTCAATCCCAAAATTAATTCTTGAATAGATGAGAATAACTCGTCCCTAAATTTTGGAAGCATGCAATTTACTTCTTTAAAATCTATTTTGCGAAGATCTTTAGCTCTCAATACAATAATGCTGATTTTAAATTCAGCTGTTGCAATAGAGCTATTTTTCTTACTATGCATAGAATCAAGTAAATGTTCAATTAATTCCTTGATATATGCACCACAACTGCTCTTCTTATATGACCTAATATTTGCTTCCAATACTGATTCAATTATTTTAGAATCAATAGAATCAGGAAGATAAGAGCTATTCTCAAATAATCCGATGATGGCAGTAAAATCAATTTCTATTCTGGATCCGTATGATGGAACCTTCAATAAGTGTAGCATTGCATTTTTAATATCTAATAAAACATTTTCATTTTCAGCACCCAATAAAAGGGAATAAAGGCTATCAAGAATTTTCCGCTTTATGCTTTTCGAGAAACATTCCAAAGGAATTAGCAATATGTTTATGCATATTTTGCCTATTATTTCAGTGTTGTCAGGTTTTAAAATTAAATCTAACATGTTTCGAATTATCGAATCACAGATTCTTTTTTGCTCAAATATGTACAAATTATCTTGAAAAAAACATGAAAGATATTCCGTTGTCATATTATTGATGAACATTTCCGTGATGCTGTCAATATTTTGAACCGATGAAAACTTCAGAATCGTGACAAACCATCTACTCATCGTTATAGTTATAATTTCATTATTTTCACAATTTATCTTCAAGTAATCTACGAAATTAGATTCCACGTCAACAAGTTTATCTGATAATCCTAATTCGAACAGCCTAAAAATACAAAAATAATAGTAAGTATTATTATAATTAGAATTCCTTAGTATCTTAACCAAAGTCTCTCTTTTTCGCTCAACAATTTCATTTCCATAAATGTTCAAACAATAATAAAGGGGCTCCCAGTACTCAGAAGATATGTGGCATATGTTTTCTAGGTTCTCAACTATGTGCAGCATACATCTTGCGCTTGTATCTTTCTTAATGTTCGTAAATCCCTTTAGAATGTAAGTAATAACATTCATACATTTTGAGTCTAGTAGCAATACTTTAAGCAATTCTACAAGCTGAACGCTTGAGAACCCGCTAACCTTTGTCGCCACCAAACCTAGAATTTGGTCATTTATCAGTTCAAACTTGGGAATTATTAATGGAATTAAATATTCGGTAAAAAATTGCGGCAAGTTCCTAGTCCTTGTATAAGAATCTAAAAGTAAGGATGTAACCTTCATTATTACCTCACAATTATTAACAGGAATAATATTGCAAATGGTTTTAGCATATTCCATTGTCAAGTCTATATCTATTTGCATCAACAAAATTGTCAAATCCCAATCTATTTCTTTTCTTGATAAAACCTCCTCCAATGTCTTTTTATAAAACGCTTGGCTTAACAGGATGCCTCGCATCTGCGATTCATTCAATAGATCTATAGCAACGGATTGATATTCCTTAAAAGAAATAATTTTTGCTAACAATTCTTCTACAAATTGGAGATTTCTAGCAGCTGAGCTCGACAAAACTATTGCAAAAAAAACCTTAATTGTAGGAACATAGGTAATTTCTGGTTTCAGAATCATATCAAATTTCTCTATCATTTCCCAGTCATTTTCTTTAGTTATAAAACATTCCATAAAAATCTCTTGTATCACATCCTTGGTATAAGATAAGCCATCATCATTACACATGCTGATAACACGTAGGGGTAAACTGACTGTTTCGGAATACTCCATCAAGGCACTTCTTTGTAGTTTACCTTTATTTCGAATCTTCAAAAGCTTATACATCTGATGAATAATTGAAGACCATCGGTTGATAAATGTAGTGTTACAATTTGGAACAATGATATGCTGTAGAGCCTTACAGAAGCTCATCAAGAGACGAAGAAAGCTGAAATCATTGAATAAAATGTTACTACCAGTCAAGGAACGGTTTAAGATTGTGAAAGCTTGATCCAATAACAGAAAGTGCTCATCGTGATTCTCTATGTTCAAAATATGCTGAACCAACTCAATTGATTTAATTTTATTCATTACTCTATTTCGAGAAGAATCATTTCCCATTTGGTCAAATAATGTGTTGAATATTATCAAGATTTCAACATTCAGCTTCCAGTCATTAAACCCTTTCGTATCATTAAGTCTGTCACAAATCAATAAGAAAAGAAATGTTTGCCAATTAGGTAAGTACAATTCCTTGTCCTTCTCGAGAAATCTCTTCGATAGCCTTAAAATATCCGCTAAATCGGTGTCCTTAGATCTCAAGAATCTGGATATTCCTTCAGCTGTGGCCAAGTCCATGGGCGAATGTTACGATTTCTTAACGACGAGATGAGCAGTCTAAATTAAATTTTTATAATATGCGAATTACGAGACACGTCGAATGTGTTCAGATGGATTATTAACAGCCAAAAAGCTGCTCAAAATATGACTAACAAATGCTATGTACGCTACAATAGTGAAATAATTATTCTTTTAGAAATTTTGTATTGGTTTCAAGTATCTAACAAAATTAAATTAACAAAGTTTCAATCTTATCCTTAATACCGTAAATTTGGTTCTTGATGGCAGAGGCCTCATTAGAAGTGACAGAAGCAGCAATCACAGGTCTTGAAACACCACAGGCTCTTCCTAAGGCGGTCTTAGAAGGAACGAAAACGTAAGGAACATTCTTATCCTCACAAAGTAAAGGTAAATGCAATAAGATTTCAATTGGTTCGGTATCAGCGGCCATGATTATAAACTCAGAGATACCTCTGTTCAAAGTCTTGGTGGCCTCGTTTGCACCTTTCTTCAATTGCCTCAAGTTTTGAGCTTGTTGAACAACATCCAAGATTTGTTGCGTTAAGCCAGAATCAGCTAATGGAAATGCTTTTGGGTTTGGTGCTGACATTTTAATAACTTGCTATGATTTTCTCTTAATAGGCTCCTTGCGATAGCTCACCAGTATAGCAACTAAGTAGTAGACTTGAGCTTTTTTAATTATATTGAAATTTTCATTTACTCTCATCTCATCGCCGTTACCCGCATTTGATTCCCAGTCTCAAACTTACTTAGATACATAGTTAATTGAGGTACCTAGACCTGTATATAGTCTGAGAACACCAACTCGAGGAGTTTATCCCTTATACCAATAGTAAGACCAATATATAAGGTAATATAGGCCAATTAGCAAATAATTATCTCAAAACACTTAATTAATTAGTCAAAGATGTCTGATTTATGGTAAGTAATCACTAGTTACAGCAGACGTTGATTTTCATAACATTCTGAATTAGTTTCGACGGTCTGAGGGCGAAGAAGATTAGGGATGGACGAAAATCAGTTTCCTTGAATTTTAGCTTGAGCCTCTTTTACTAACAAATACGATAGTCCTGTTTATGCTCCTTTCTTTGGATCCATTGGATGTGCTGCTGCCATCATCTTCACTTGTTTTGGTGCTTCATACGGTACTGCTAAGTCAGGGGTGGGTATTTGTGCCTCTTGTGTGTTAAGACCAGATTTATTGGTTAGAAATATTGTCCCAGTTGTCATGGCAGGTATTATTGCTATATATGGTTTAGTTGTTTCTGTGTTGGTTTCGGATAGTTTGAAGCAACAACAGGCTTTGTATACTGGTTTCATTCAATTAGGAGCTGGTTTATCTGTTGGTTTGTCTGGACTTGCAGCAGGATTTGCTATTGGAATTGTCGGTGACGCTGGTGTCAGAGGTACCGCTCAACAACCAAGATTGTTTGTTGGTATGATTTTAATCTTGATTTTCGCAGAAGTCTTGGGTTTATATGGTTTGATTGTGGCTTTATTGTTGAACTCAAGAGCCACTCAAGACGTGATCTGTTAGATATTTAGACATTTGCAGGGCACTGGACGGATATTGCTAGCTAGCGGTTTTTCTCTCCATGGTTAAATATATATCATTAGGAACTCTTCTGCACAAAGATCAGCTTTCGTAAAGTTATCTCTATTTATATAGATTTCTTTTAAGTCAATTTGCTTAATAAAAATTACTGTAGAAATAAAAATATTTAACTCTATTAACTTTCTATGAAAACACAGCCAATTTTTGTAGTTATTTCTTCTCTGATATAACGGATAATAGAAGTAGATTTCTCTATTTTAGAGTGAGACCTTTTCTTCAAAATTAATCTCCAATCGGACTTATTCATGGTGTCATTAACATTATCCAATGCAGCTTCAATTATTTTGTCGGATTCGCGTGATTCTGACTCTGTTACTTCGTTCTCATAATTATCTATGAGTTCAATTATCACAATTAAGTCAGGAAGCAGGAATGTGAAACTACCAGATATGAGCAAAGGTAAAATCTGTGACAATAATGAAACAAAAAACTTTTTGGGTAAGTATCTAAACCTTAATAAATGAATTAGTTTCGAAAGAAGTTTTGAAACCGGACCGATCAGCGTTTCTTCCAAGGATACATAAAATTCATATAGCACGGCATAAGGTGCCAAACATTGTCTGATGGCAGGATTTATAGTGAATGCTTCATCTACGTTATCAGAAACAATATTGTTAATGAGATCATCTTCAACTGGCTTGTTGTGAATTATGCTGTCGTAAAAGATTATGTCCCATATAATCTTATGAACCTCTAAAAGCCCGCTCTTATCAAACTTAGCATTTTCTGGATCACAACTACGTATGAACATATTCATGGCTTCAAATAGATAACCTTCCTTAAAAGACTTATGACCATACTTGAAATATAACTTTCTTGCAGTGGCTGGAAAATTGAGCTGTGCACAAATTGTCAATTCCCATTCTAAGTCATCATTTGTCTGACACTGAAATTCTGGCAAAAATTTAGCAATTGTTCTTCTATTATACTTTTGAGTTTCTTTTGAAATATTTATATCTTTGGAGATTAGTAATCCAATTCCAACAGGTACCAAGTAATGATTGTTTAGGCATTCAAAAGCATGAGTAGTGAATAGGTACTCCGAGATAGTTTTCCTTGATAAGAGGCTTTTCAATGACTTGTCCTCAGATGCTGAATAATAGCATTCTAAATATCCTTTAAATTCCAATAGCCTTGAAATATATGCAGCAGTAGCAGGTTCGAAGTAATCAATACATGATAAAACAAGCAAAAAGTTCTGTTCTAATATGTCAATAAAGCATTTCTCGCATTTAACAAGATTATCTTCTTCACTGAGGTATGGAGGTTTCTCATTTAATGCAAGGGTTAAGTAATCACCATATAGAGATTTATCGTTGCGGACTTGAAATAACGACAAAGCAGCATACAATTCATACCAATTATCGGTGGAGCCCGCGATAGTCTTATGAAACCCTGTCATCATCGATACCAAATCATGAATCTGAGATAACATGATAGATTCCTCTGGGTCCGAAACGAGCTTACGAAACTGTGAGAAAGTATCACGAAAATTACAGCAAATAAGCTTCCAATCCTCGAACTCCCCTTTCAAAGACATATCAGTGTAGTTCTCCAAAATCTTCTGAAGATCAAAGATTACAGAATATAGCGTATCGGAGCCATTGTTTTGCAAATCTTCGAACTTGGAATTTTTGATAGCGGTTACTGCAGATTTGAATAAACCCCTTGTTATTAGTTGAGAAATATAGGTGTTCCAAAACTGTGGATGTTTATATGGCATTGGTGTGTTGAACATTATTGACTCTACTAAAGCCTGATCTGGCTTATAATCAAATCTGTTAATCCACTTTGCTATAAGTTCTGGTCTAGAATTAATATCTTCATAAAATAATGTACATTTAATACAATCCAAGATGCTAAGCAACAAGTACATTTTTTCTCTCTGTTCAGCATGTGTATCTATCTTCTCAAGTTCATCAATAAAAAATGATAATTCCTCAATTAAAGAGGTAAATGCAAAATTTAGTGTCTTATTCCGATTCAATGTCTCCGTTTTCTCTGCATCTGAACGAATTAATCCTATATCTTGGTTTTTGCCTTCATTATTGATGTTTGATAAAACGTCTAATGAAGTTTTCTCAAGAATTTTATAAAGCTTTGTGACGTAATTGACATATAGCTTTGAGTATTCATCCTGAGTAAGACTTTCTTCATATTTTTTCCTATCAAAGTTGAATTCTAAATTATAAGGCGTATCTAGCCACTCTTTCAAATTTATGGACTGAGCTTTGGCAGATGTATTTTCGGATTCGGATTGCGAAATTTCTTCATAATTATCCCATGAAGACCCAGCCTCATCGCCTGATACTTCTAGCATCTCAATATCCTCAAATATGTTATTGGAAGGCATCTTACTAGAGAATTACTATACTTGTCAGAAATGTCTATTAACGATGGTCTTGTTTTCAATAATTGAGAATGGAGTCGTGTTCAGATCAATTTCTTCTGCGATTTCAATACACCGCTCATGTGATACTAATGCTACTTAGAAATTCTATAATTGTTTGTTTTTCTCTATAACAGATAGGGAGAAGATCTTTCATTTTTCTCTGGAGCCGTTTGTTACTACTTTTTGATAGATCCAACTCAGATTCTAATTTAACCCATCTCTGCATTAACGAAACTTCTTGTAATCCGAAATTTTCAGTTCTTGAAGTTTTGCTTGCAAATTTGGAACCAAATATTCTTGCATCCTTTGACAGAATCCAATCATCATATTTCGACAGATTCTGACCTCCTATATTTAAATTCTCCTGAAGAATTAATTCTTTCGAACATTCTTCTATTATTTCAAAGAACTTGCTATTTTTGTTCCCATCAACGTATGAGATACCATAAACACCACCATCCACTGTCCCAGCAACCGCAAAATACTTCTTAAGAGAGTTTTCCTCTGAGGCCCCTAAACCTTGTACTTTATAGGTCTGGACAGCTTTGATTGTATTTATCTGCTCTCCTATATTATACAAAAAGATATCATCAGCTTTTTTTGATTGACTATTGTACTCCAAAGCCGAAATATTTCCCAAGACATCACACAATATTACTATTGATTTATTTTCACAAAGCTCAATAGCTGTAAAGCATGATATAAAAGTGGAATTTAGCTTAGTGGGAAGTTCAGAAATATACATTTTTTCTTGATCGAATTCAATTGGTACGACAGATAGTGATCCGATTATATCAGTGAAAAAAATAAGGGATTCCGTGCAAAATATATCAGTAATGCTGCCCATAACTGATTTCATACTTCCTTCGATTAATCTAAATTCATATTTCACTTCGGAGTCGTCCTCAATCTCATATAGTTCTAAGATAAAAAAGAAATTTCCTCCTAGTGCCACCTTATAAGGGGCCGATGGTAATTGAAATAATTTCAGACGTGTTATCATATCTGAATTTTTGAGACCCCTTACCAAAATAGGAGGTAGTTGAAACAATGACAGGTCCTTGATTACAAAAGGTATTAGGCATTCAGCAACTTCACCGGAGTTGTTCAATGCAAAAAAAGAAATCTCATCAAGAACCTCATGACATGGGCATAAGTCCAATATTTCATAAGCGAAATCATTTGAGAACCTATGAACATCTATTATCATCATCGTATGCTTGTCTATTAATCTAAGACAATATTGCTTCTTTGATCCTTCCTTGAGTCCCATAAAAATATCTTCGATACTCAAAACAACAATATATGACATAGGGTCAAGTTCCAAACACTTTATAAAAGTCGAATTCGCAAATATAACATCATAGTCGAATGGAACAAACCTATCTGTTACCTGAGTAAAGTACAAAAAGCCTCTCAGTAAAATGAGAAAGTAACCATTGGTAACATGAATGATGTCATATATCGATTTTATAGAATGAAGAATTCTTGAAAGGGAGAATAGATTCGATTTATTCTTGGTTAATATAAACAATTCATCTTCAGAATACAAAAGAGCTGTGTTGTCCTCATACGATAAGATCCTTAAAGGGGTTGGATGTCCCGAGAGAAGATTTCCTTCCTTCTGTATTTTCCCTTCTGATGTTTTAAATTCGAAATGCTCAATATCACCATTAGTTTTCAGTAAAATAATGGAGATGTTGTTATGCTCATCTAAAAAAATGCAGGAAGATATAATTGAATATTTCCGGTCTTCGATGATGAATAACTGCTTATGAGTTACATTATTTATTTTTACCTTAAACCCTACTGACAAACCACACAAAGAAGAAATTAGAATTATAATATCTCCAGCAATATCTTTGACAGCATTCATTGATGTGACCGTGTCAAATTCTAATGGTATCACATGTAAGACCTTTAAATCATGATTAATCAAAATATTGCTCTCTTCGACACATACAAAAATCTCTGGTGATACCTTCACTGCGAAATTATGAGGTTTAGATATAATGTTATCATCATTTATGGACATTGCAAGGTCATCATCACTAAAAAAAAATGCCTTGATAGAGCCGAGATCGCAACTTAAATATGTTAGAAGTTGTTGCTCAAAGTCTAATAAATTTACACAATTTGTTGATATCAGCTTTCTCATAGATATAATTGCTTTTTTTGTTTCTTTCTTTGCAATCACCTTCATTTTCATCTTTGAGCGAGAATATCTTCTAAATTCACTGCTGAATGGGCCACTCTGGCAGGTATATACATCATTCTTAGGCAGGCTTTTGCTAACTATCAAATCTAGCACTGGAGGAGAAGAAGGCATATATCTGATAATCTCGACATATGGAAGAGAGGACAAAACTTCAAACACGATAGATTGTGAATACCTTGAGGAAGCCAAAAAGACACCTTTACCCAAGAAATGAACATCGTTAGCTACAGTTGTCTCAACCAAAGGGAAAATTTCTAAGCTGTGGAATTGTATATTCCGTTTCAAAAAATTATATTCCATGAAAAAGATATATGCTATCCCATTTTCTCCAATTAATATCACTCTATGGGGATCTATATTAGTTGCACATTTAATCATACCATACATGATTTTTCCTTGTGTAGACTCATCAATCTCTTTCGTAACTATCAGAGTATCAAACTCCGAATGAATTATCAACTCGTCTTTTGTCAGAGAAGCACGTACTCCTGGGTTAGAAAAATAGAAAAAGTGTAATGGCGAAAATACCAATAACCCTCCATATGTGGGCAGGATCATACAAGTAGGTGGCTCTTCAAACTCCCTAAATTGCTTGCATAGACTCAAATTAAGGTCTTCATAATTTATTGCGTAATAGCGAAGAGAATAATTATAGTTAAAATCCCTATAGAGAGCAGCTATTATGCGGTCATCCGTATCTTGTAAAAATTCCATTGAAGCCAATGCCACGTTTCCTATAGATATAGTTTTGAAATGCACATCTTGTTGAAATAGCTCTTCACTATTTGCTCTATGAATCCTCTTCCTTCTCTTAGGATCTTTTTTACTTCGTGAAGGTGAAGGAATTGAGATAAACAGGATAAACCCATTGAAGCAGTGTATAAGAACATAAGTAATATCATCAATGGTTTTCAGTATTAGCATCTCAGAAAAGTCCATAGATGGCTGTTGGTTGGAAGTTTCTAATCGAACTATCTCTTGAAGTGGAAAGTCTGCTTCATGGCCTTCAATGATAACTGAGTAAAGAACGTAATCACTCAAAATCAATAATCCCTGGCTAAAGCTTCCATTATTCAGCTGTTTGAAGCCTTGTATACATTGAATTGGCTCAGTGAAGCCAATGCTCGTCTGATATATCACTTCTGGCTGCTCCTTATCTCCATAGAAGTATATATCTATCTTTTTGTTTTTTCTAAAAACCAATCTTTTAGTACCATCCTTAAATGACAAGCAAACCGAACTGTATGTACTATCAGCTTCTTCTATGGTTGATAGGACAAACTTTTCATTATTCATAACATATATTCGATCAAGCAGAGCATGAATGTTTGCTCAGAGAACAATCAGAAGTGCACCTAGTCGTGCAACTTTTACATCATCATATTTGTGGCTAAGAATGGGCTACAGAAGAGCAAATCATCCATTGCTCTTTGAAATAGTTGAAACTGTTTGATAGTGATAATTCTGATTGTTCTACCACATTAGCTCTTTCAGCAGTATATTTCAATGGACAGTGATAATTCCTTTCTTGAGCGCATATCAGTACATGAACCCCGTGAAAGGGAAAGGGTGGATTCGATTTCTGCTGTGATCCCTACGACAGGTACGCTGCATAGGAATGGTGGAGCAAGCAAGACGAATAAGAAACCAAGTACTACATCAAGTGTTGATAAGGGTAAAAATATGGGGCCTGAAATCCAAGTTGGTGATTGCCTTTGTTGCGGGACGGTAGTATCTTATCCTTCCAAAACTAAAAAATTCAGATGTTCTATTTGCAGCACAACTAATATATCGGGTCAATTAGAATCAGAAGCATGTTTGAAAACCAAGAATAAAATTAGTCTTTCAGAAGCGAAGACCATTGTTCAAAATTGCATTAGGAAAGCGCTGGAAGCTAGCAATTCAGGAAATGCTAAGTCTAGACATGAGGCATTCGAGGAAATATCTCAGTACTCATACGATTCCTTCCTGAACTATCATATCGTAAATAATTCGTTTCGCTCTGAGAGTCTAAAGCGTGTGCATTATTCCAAGTCGGGATTAAACTTGCGGGAAATTAGAGAGTTCTTCAATATGTTAGTATGTCTACCTACGAGAAGACCCTTATTTAATGCATTACTGGGAGCCGTTGAGTCATTAAAGAGGGTTGATGTCAGATTAGAGGTCAACCCAGCGAAGATTTTCTGGCTTTTAATTCTACTTGAAATTCCCTTCTTATCCAAATGTTTGATACCAGTAGCAAAAAAAGAATCAGATAGAACAATGCTAGATACTACTGAGATTAGGTCCCTTTGTTACGAAATTTTAAAAAGAACTATTGGCTTGCTACTGCATAGCAGTACATTTTGCAATAACTATTTTACAAGCTGGTATTCTAGGCTTTCTACCAATGATTTCTCACAGAAGGTCGACTTAATAAATTTATACATCACATACCATTTAAAGCATTATTACTACCTTGCAAACACACCTCAAAAATTGGGACGTGGGGCTGCACCTAAAAGTAAACTATTTCTGCAAGATTACTTAGACGAAGATAGTATCAAGAGAGCAGATATACTCAATGATGAAGACAAAATTAAAATCAGGGGCTCAGCTCCTCAAAGCTATTTACATGGCGGATCACAAAAGGCGCATAACCAAGACAAAGACAACAAGGTAAAAATTTATCAGTACAATGGAGATTGGCGTCTTAAGACTGGCTCAATGTTCTTATCGTTATTGATAAAAGCAAACACTATTCGTCTGGAGTTCGAAAAGCTTTCTATGAGTAGCTTTTATAACTCTTTAGTAGACTTTGTGAATGTGAGGTTGGATTTTGATTCCTGGCAAAGCACAAGGAAATCAAATGTGGTCGATAACAGATCACGGCACCCTGAAATACACACTGTCATTAGTTATATACATGGGCAAAACTATCCAGAGTTTAGTAACTCTTCTTACTTCATCTGTGGCTATCCATTTCTAATATCTTTGGGAGGAAAAATATCTATTTTAGAATATGAAGCTCGGAGACAAATGGAAAGGAAAGCAGAAGAAGCTTTTATAAATTCATTAGATAAGCGTATTGCAATTGATACATACTTTAAGGTTCGTGTCAGGAGGGAATTCATTGTTCAAGATTCATTACGTGCAATTAAGCTTAATTCGACACATTTGAAGAAGAGCTTACGAGTCCAGTTTATTAATGAGCCAGGAATAGATGCAGGAGGCTTGAAGAAAGAATGGTTCTTGTTTTTGACTAGAGCTTTATTTAGTCCAGAAGCAGGAATATTCGTCAATATTGAGGATTCAAATTATCTCTGGTTTAATTTGAATCCTGTAGAAACAGGTGAAATGTACTACCTTTTTGGAGCAGTTCTTGGGTTAGCCATTTACAATTCCACAATTTTAAATCTTAAATTTCCCATTGCTCTATATAAGATATTGCTTTCTAAGCCTTTACTGTTCAAGGACTTTGAGCAATTATACCCTATGGTTTCTGTAAATCTCGCCAAGATTCGTCAATATAGTGAGCAAGAATTTGAATCCCTAGGTATAACGTTTGAGGCAACTTACAAAGACTTATTTGGCAAAATCCGAACTGTCAACTTAATTCCAAATGGTTCCAGAATAACAGTCTCATCTGCTAACGTTGATTTGTATATAGAAAAATATTACAAGTTTTTCTTGTTTGATGGCATTTCTGATCAAATTTTATCGTTCAAATCGGGGTTTTCCAATGTCATGGTTGGAAATGCACTCTCTCTTTTCCTGCCTGAAGAAATTGAACTTCTACTCTGTGGTAGCGATGAAGAAAGACTTGATTTGGGAATTTTGAAATCTATCACAAAATATGTTGGCTGGGCGAGTCCTGATGATGCAAAAAGATCGTACATAATAGAATGGTTCTGGGAATATTTAGAATCAGAAAACTACAAAGGTCAGAAAAAATTCTTAAGTTTTGTGACAGGCTCTGATAGAGTACCGGCAACAGGTATCCAGCATCTTAATCTTAAAATAAGTAAGTTATCTAGCGTTCGAGATACTGATCGACTCCCAGTTGCACATACTTGTTTTAATGAGCTCGGAATTTATCTGTACTCCTCTAAGGAAAAATTTTTCTCGAAGTTACATACGGCAATTAATGAGTCCTCTGGCTTTGGGATCCGCTAATACTACATTATTTACTACATTACTACAGTATTTACTACATTACTACAGTATTTACACTATTTGTAGCAGCCATATTATTTCGATCACGTGCTGGCGCGCGTGATATGTTCATTTTTTACCCGGAACTGCACTGACCTATTGGCCAATTAGAAAAGTTTGAAAACTAACTAGCGAACTGAACTGATACTTAGTTAGTGAAGTTTTTATCAAGAATCTAAATAATAGTTTAACGTTACTATGTCGTCTCTTACTTTCAGAACAATGAAGAGTGGATTGGGTTTAAAGAGTATGTATATCAGATTTTAATGAAAGCATGTTCCAGATATCTATCTTGGTAATGTTCGATTTTTCAATAGAACATTATGCTGCTCATAGAAACTTTGAAGTGAACCGTTACTAACGTTAAACAGGCTCCATTAGGGCTTTAGGTACAACTTCAACCAAGTTGACTTCATACCAACAACCAGATTTCAGTTCCTATTTGAACGGTAAGTCTGATGACAAGAGTAGAAACACTGCTTACTTCATGGTTGGATCTTTAGGTTTGTTGGGTGCAGCTGGTGCCAAATCTACAGTTGAGGCATTCTTATCATCCATGTCTGCTTCTGCTGATGTCTTGGCTATGGCTAAGGTTGAAGTCAAGTTAGGTGCTATCCCAGAAGGTAAGAATGTTATTGTTAAATGGCAAGGTAAGCCTGTATTCATTAGACACAGAACTCAAGAAGAAATTGACGAAGCAAACAAAGTAGATGTTTCTTCTTTGAGAGACCCTCAAAAGGATTCCGACCGTGTCAAGAAACCTGAATGGTTAGTCATGTTGGGTATTTGCACACACTTGGGTTGTGTCCCTATCGGTGAAGCTGGTGACTTCGGTGGTTGGTTCTGCCCTTGCCACGGTTCTCACTATGATATTTCTGGTAGAATTAGAAAGGGTCCAGCTCCATTGAATTTGGAAGTCCCAGCTTACGATTTCTCTGACGAATCTACCTTGTTAGTCGGTTAAATGTCTCATTCATTTACCTTATGTTTCTTGCTAGTCAAAATTAAGCATGATGTAATGGAGTACTATTAAATATATTCTAGTATTATAGATGCTTTGAAGCTTGATCTTGAAGTTTATGAAATTTAAATTACAGTTAGAAAATATTTGTCTCTTTGCTGGAGAGGCTATTGCTCAAGACTCTTAAACACTCCAATGACTAATTATTATTCATTGAAAATATATATGCTTATGTATTTTTGATATACCGCATTCTGTTATCTTTCTAATTATAATGTAGGGTCGGCCTCTAAATAACTCGACAACTCATCTGGAATAATATCCCAAAATCCATATTCATTTCCTGATTTTATAGTTGATTTTGTAAATTGTGAAACCGCATTGAGTTGCTCCTTTCCATATAAGTTCTTGAATGGTTTTAGCAGCTTTCTGAATTTTCTACCGAACTGGTTATCAGATATAGATGGGTCATAATCTGAAATGAAATGCATCCGATAGAAGACGCTCCAATGTAAACATGCCTCTTGAGGTATAGTTCTGTGACGTCCAAGATTAGGTACCCTTACCTTAGTCCACTTACCATCTTTATCTTCAATTTTTATTCCTACAGGAAGGAGCTCTATTAGCCACCATGAAAAAGTTTTGAAAAGCGATTCGTCTCCTCTAGAGTCGAACTTCATGATAGGTTCCTTGTTAGCTCCCTCAGTATTACTGATTGATATTATAGAATGATTTATCAGCTTTCGTAAACAGTTTTTAAAATTCTCATGATTTTCAAATACATGATATTTACTGTTATCAGCAATCAGAGACAAGTTCACATTTATAGCGCTAAAATATTTCCGATGTAAGGTTTTCTGCAGTCTTCTCAAAGAGAGCATATCATGGTGACAAGAAAACAAGCTATCTTTCACTTGATGCTTGCTGTCAAAGTCATGTATCGATCCAGGCTTAAATTTCACCCCAAATTTGAGAGCTTCCAGTATCATCCACCGTAATGGTATATCAGAAAGGTATTGACCATCTAGATCTGGTGGCCAACCTCCACCGACATCTCCATGATTTCCAGGAAACCACAATTCCACTATATCATCTGAGTGATAGCAATCATTATTCCTACTTTTAAATTGTGCCTGATCTTGACTTGGTTTTCGAAATTTATGTGACACCCACCTAGCATATGAATTTAGCAAGGGCGTAGAAGAATTTGACACAATCAGGCCGTCAACATCAATTTGACTACTGTCACTATTGGAATTAAACATCTTAGGGTGGTAACAGAAAGGTTTAAAAAGAACCTGCTTATACTTGCCTCTTCTTTCATCTATGCTTACAGCATGCCTCACGTGTTTTACGATAGCACTCCTACTGGTGTAAGGAAACATTTGATCGGTGATTAATCCTACGGAATTTACTGAATCCCAGAGACCCATGAAAAATATTTCAACCTTCTTCCTCGAGAATGTTTCTTTAAATTCATCAACTAGCGATGTTGAGATATCTTTCTGAGCAGGTTGTCCATCATTTTCCCAGTTGGAGTATAGTTCCCAAGCTGTTAGAGTCATCTCTTCAAGCCCGTTGTTCAACAAACCAACTTTTTCTATCATACCTGCCAATACCCTTGCTGTAAAGCTTCCCCTACTGAAAACGTTAGTTATAAAATTTTAGTTGCAAATTGTGCTATGGGGTTATATTTACCTAAATCCAAAAAGATAAACGCTATCACCATATTCATAGAATCTCATTAGGAAGATATATGCCGCAATCACATGGGTCTTTATGCTCAAAGCAAACATTGCGTCCACTTTGTTATTGAAGCTATTTAGCTTGGAAGTGAAGAAATTTTGCTGCGAAACATGGTTAGATTCCAACAAGAACTTGACCCCAACGCCAGGTTGATAATAGCACAACTGCTCCAGGCTATCCTTATCTAGAAGACGAAATATTTTTAGCACGTTGGTAAATGGCATTAACCCGAATTCATTCTGAGTGCCATCAAAACATAATACCAAATTTTTGGGACAACGTTTTACTTCATAGTCTTTCAATGTTTCACAGTAATCAGTTATATTTCCTTGCTGATTCACATCAGTTGAATAATTTGAATGATTACTCATATTAGAAATTTTTAGAGCAGGAAGCAACATCTTTGAAAGTCTAAGTCTCTCTGTATTGTAATTATTCTATCACCAGCGCTTAAATTTGAAGCTTTTTATACGCGCATATTTGCAGCAATGGAAAAAAATTATATTGTGTCATTCCATTGATCCATAAGAAGATAAGAATGAATTGTAAGCCCGCTTGAAACCTATATAAATCCTTTGCAGCAATAGTTTTGTAATACCTACTGACCAAATCAGAAGGTCCTGAGATTACGACTATATCTAACGTCTCCCTTTCGTACATTACTTCAAAGAAATTTACTCTAAATTACCTAAAGTCCAGGTAATATATTAAGAATAGAAAAATTAGGTTAACAAATATGATGCAGTAACAATTTTCATGACGAATGAGTGCGTAGAAGGATTGCAACTTCAAATGCTAGCTTATTGGGGGCGAAATACTATTATAAATGTATTTCAACCTGAAATGCTCATTATCATTTCTCGAAGAGTAATCGCGGGGGTCCAATAAGCATATGTAATATCCGTGCTCGTTTTTGCTATCCTTTGTTTAAGCTTTATCTTGAGCGGTTTCTCTGACGATTGTAAAATAGACAAATGCGATCTTATGGTTTCAAATTTATCATATAACTCTTCTACTTCTAGCACTTCTAAGAAATCGCATATCTCTTTCTCCGACTTGAGTTCGAGAGAAATCACTTGTGAAGGGTTGTCATTCAGTTTTGATCTAGACCCTGCTAAAAAGATTTTAAAGCTCCGAACCTTCATTGTTCTAGCGAACGGTTTTATTATAAATGATGAACTTGGAAATACACCCACTACAGATGCGTACGTTTCGAACACACAACTCTTTTTAGCTTGCTGTAAATTTCGTGGAACATTCAACAATCCTTCGAATGGTAATATGTTTATCAAAAATGAGTTAAATGAGTTCGCTGGAATAGAATTGAAAGATTTAGCTGTGCTTTTGATCCGTTGCGCTGGCTGTGCAGCTTCAGAATCGCTAACAAGAAGAGCTTGAGTGTCATCTTCACTTTTGTACTGACGGAATGCAAGAGCAGCTATGTTATTGGTTCTGTCTTGATATGATATTCTTTCTTCGCTTTTATTTTTGTCTGGTAGACAAACTCTCTTTCTGCTTTGCTCCAAATTACAATATTTACTTATTGGAAAGTATCGGGAAGCAGAATTAAAAACAGATGGAGAAGTAAATGAGACGAACCTCGAGACTAAACTGGCCAAATCCATTTCTTTCTCTGGAGTAATAGTTTTCAAATTTTCCGATTCAAGAGGGATAAACGAAGTCAACCTGAATGATTCCTCTCCTTCCTTCCTTTCCATTTTAATACAAGCAAAAATCCCTTCCTTTTCGAAGAAGCATTTACTGATGTCTGAATAGTCATATGAATTGTATGGAACAACATTATAAAGCTGACGTTCAAAATCTTCTATCATATGTTTGTCAACATTTAATTCCATGATCATCTCACTAGGAATAATTTTTTCCGCTTCAGTATTTATTGACACCTTTAAACCTTGTAAGTTTGGATTTGTGCTGAAGTTTCTTCGCCTTTTCTCGTCGAAATCGGTAACATACAATGTCCCATAAAATTCATGATCATTTATATATTTACGTAACCCTAAGCAGTAGAAATACTCTGACTTCCAAATATAATTCATATCTCAACAGATATACGTTAGTTGCTGCAAGAAGTTAACTAATGTTTTCTTCAAAATATCCAATGCGAGAGAAGAAAAATAAAAATAAATGAAATAACCAAACTAATTAAATGAAAGGTAAGTACTCAATTTAAATTTTCAACAATCCTTATTAGATATGATCGGTGTACTAATGAATGAAGAACTGAGAATTCCGAAGTTGACAAAAAAAGGAAAGTCTCGATTAACTAAAGCGGTTGAAAGATCTTCCCCATTGACTGTTCAAGAGCTTCTCGAACAAGGCTCAGCAGAAGAGGAAAAGGGAGATAGGTGGCTAGGCTCAGATTTATCCAAAGCATTGAGATTTTATCAAATAGCTTATCTGTGCTACAGCAAGGTGATTGCAGATTCGCCCGAACCTAACATTGATGCATTTTACAATGCTACACGATTATTATTTCACGTCTATAACCATTATCTAGAATCAAATGGTGTATACGTTGAAAGTCTTACTAGCGTAGAAACTGTATTGACTGGAGATAGTTCCTCCGTTTTCCAGGATTTAGATCATATTTACATGGCTCATGAAAAGGCTATTCTGATCTTGCATGAACAAAATATTCAGGTTCCCATAGATCTTTTGTATAACTATGCCCTTGTGATAACCGAAGTCATAGAATTGCAGAACAGTTCAAAAATTGCATCCTTTGATGAAATTATGACCCTTGGTAAAAAAACGGCTCTAATTTTCCAGGATATCATAGAACAGCAGATAAAAGAATTAGACTTATTCCTAGAGGATTTGAAGGATTTATCTGTCGATAAGTCTGATAAGGAAATCTCTGCAGATGTCAATAATGAAAATACTCCAGTACAGGAAGAATTCACTAGCGAATCGGTTACCCAACCTTCTGACATATTTGACTCTATTCTCCTGAGTTTTAAGCTCTTGCAAGCTATATTAGAAACATTTGAATCTTCTGATGAGCAGCTTGTTATTTTTAAAAACGAGTTTTCATCCTTCATACATTATATCGATAACATAGCAACATCTTTATTGGAATCATATCAAGAACTGAGCAATCCAATGTCTGATTTTATATCTTCCGTTACTTCGGATCAGTTATTGGAATACAAGCTTTTAAAGGTATGCATAGATTCACTTGCCACAAATAACTTGGAAGCTATGGACAGAATATGGGATTCTGCGGAATTACCAGAAGCAGCTGCTGTATATATGCTGAGGGCAGATTGTAAACAGACCTACAAAGAGAGGAACAACTTAAGTGCTCAAATTGATGGCATGCTGACTGATGATCTGGCAACAATGTGGCAGCTCTTGACTCTGACAGGTATTTGCTATAAGAAAGCTCAAGATCTATTAAGTTCGGAATTGCAAACACTTAAGAAAACCCCAACTGGAGAAGACATAGGTAATCTCATAGCCCAGATTAGCAGCTTAATGATTGTCAGGGCAGATCTAGATCTAGAAAGGTCAACTCTTAAAAACCATCATGCAGCTGCGAAAAACAGAGATGTTTTGATTCAGAATGCAAAAACACTTTTAAAAAATGCGCTTAAGACAGCAGGACAGGCAGGAGGATTGAGAGAAAAGATTAATGAAAAACTCTTGAGAGAAAGGCGCAAGTTAGAGCTGGCTACAAGGCTATGTGTGTTGGATAACAAATCTTCTCCAGATGAAATGGATAGAATAATAGGCAAGTCATTTTGGAGATCAGAGCTCGCTAGCTTAAATGGCCAACCGGGCTATACCCTACAATAGCTTATCGAATATAAATTTATTATCCTATATATATACAATTTAGCATTTTCTTAGTCATCATATTTGGTTTTAATTCTATATAACTGGAACATCGGTGATGTTATTTAATATCATTGCCGGATCAGAAGCCTCATCAGAACAACCGGTAGCTTTCGAGAGTTCAAAAATCGAACTGTCTATGTGTAGAAGTGAAATAGAACTGCTTCTGCAATTATTGACTAATACTTGGAAGAAATTTACTTTCAATGTATATAAGAGAACAGATATCAACTTCATTATCTGTTTACTATATATCCATATTTCTTCGTAATTTCCAGTGTGGTTCTTTATAGAAGTCTTCAAAGAATAAATAGTTGATTATCTGAAATGTAAGAGTACACCTGTCTAAGATCGCCCCGCGTGATGATCATATCTAGTTTAATCTCACTAACAAATGTACTGCACAAAAATTCATCTAGATTCTAAAGCTATATACAGTCAGAATATAGAATATATTCTGGTACTAAACAAATACTATAGGCAACTATTTAAGGAGCTTATCAAAAGCCGGAATTAAAGACTGAGCTAAAGCAAACGAGAACACTAATTTGGGACCAGTAGTTAAAAGCTTTGGAGTCAAACCTTTGAAAAAGGAGGAAAGTCCCTCCTTCTTTATCATATTCTTTAAGATAGTAAATCCAGATTCGGGGTTATCGAAGTTTCTATTTTGAATTCTAGTTTTGATGACATCCAAAGGAGCCGACACAATCAAAGAAGCACAGGCGCCAAAAATAGATGACACAAAATTCTGCGTCCAAGAAGCAGCAGAGTAATCCTTCAAACCAAAAATATACTCCTTAGCGAATGAATTACCCCCAAATAAAGCGAATGAACCTGGTGCATTTCTTGCAGCAGTCCAGCCCCATCCCCTGTAAAGACCGAATCCTTCTTCTGCAAATATCTTCATAACACCTCTGCCTTTAAAGGCTTCGGGGTTTGTTTGTCTCTTAATCTTAAGCACATCTAAGGGTAATAATACAATTTCACCGATACCGATTAAAGAGCCAGCAGTAGCAGACATCATAGCCTTACCGGTCTTAGGCCCAAAAATATCTTCAAAGTTATCCTTGAAGTTCTTGGTCAAGAATTCATTCGCAAAAGGTTGACCACCATACTTGTACACTCTCTGCAAGATCTTGTAGCAAGCGGCGTATCCTAAACCTGGAAATAATGTGAAAAACCTTTTGCCCAATGCCTCTGAAGCATGCTCTCTAAATATAACAGAATTCAACTGCGCACTTGAAGTAATTTTTCCATGATTAGACATTAATCTCTTGGAAATGGTATCAACTGGATGGAAGACTGCAATCTCACATATACCAGCTGATGCTGATCCTAAGACTCTGGCAGTTCCAGATTGCTTCTTATCACTCTTGACGTGAGACATTGGCTTAAACTCTTCCTTAATACTTTAAATAGACGTTACAAACTCAACCCGGTATTCCTTGTCCATAAAAAATGTGAAAATTTGGTCTTGATTTTTACACTACCTAATGAGAAAGAAGCAGGAGAATAGAACACCAATGTTCGTTATAATTTATCTTTACCACCAAGTAAAGAGGTTCCATAAAAATGTCAAATGACTCTGAAAAAGTTATTATAGAGGACTATACTCAAGGCTTGAATGAGTTGACCTTCCCATCCACACCCGTGATTGCAAATCTCACACTCATAGCAAAAGAGAATACTCAATATGCTGAGGGAATTACTAATGCTATAATTAATAGGATCTATAAATGTCTTCCTGAGTACAAGCTATTTGCATTGTTTTTGGTTGATTCTATTTGTCGAAATGTAGGAAGCCCTTATAATATATTGTTTGGAGAGGAGATATTCAAGCTTTACTCGCATGTATATTTATTGGCCAGCGACGAAGTAAGACAAAAGATGGCAAATATGTTCGAAATTTGGAGAACCACCAAAACCAAAGGTACAGATTTACCTATGTTCCCCGAACACAATATGGACAAAATTTCGAAGTTCTTGGAACAGGCGCAGCCAAAGCAAAGAAATGATAATGAATTTACCATAAAAAGACTTATTGCCGACATAGATGCTATTTTGCCATTATTCGAGAGAACTCTAGCAGAAAATCCAGACCCTAAACTTGTGGAGAAATTTAGGGCTTTAAATGATTTAAAGAATTTGCTTCAGAGTCAATCGATAACGGAAGCCAGTTTGCTTCTTCAAGTAGAAGCACAATTACATTCCATTAAGGATCAATTTTCACAAATATCATCGAATAAGAACACTAAAAACATCAAAAATAATCCAAGAAACCATGCATCATTGCCACCTGTTCCTCAGAAAAAGGGTAATATCAAAAAGAAAGTAGAAGAGTTATTTAAAAACTTGGTATTGTCCAACTTAGTTACTGTCGAGCAAAATTTCGGAACAGATTCTCAACCTAGCTATACTATCAACTTTCCAAAAGCTCAATCATTGCAAAATCCCCAAACTGTAGACTTAGCATCATATAGCGTATTAGAGCAACTAGTAAAATCTAATGCAAAGCTTGACTTAGGAGACCCAAAGTCAGCTAAAACGGAATTTGAAAGGCTAGAAATCATCCAGTTATCTACTTTAAATTTAGAATCAGTCGGATTGCAGAACTTTATCAATTCTTCATCACTTCAGACGTCCGTCATTGAGTTATTGTATGGTCTGAAACCTTCAAAGTGCGCGGTCTGTGGCAAGAGGTTTGGTAATGATGATGATGGGGCTACCAAGAGACGTATGCATCTAGATTGGCATTTTCGTGTTAACAAGAAGCTTAACACCAAGCATGTACAGTCTCGTGTCTGGTACCTAGATGACATTGAGTGGGTGAAGTTCAAAGATGAAGAATTACTCGAGTATTATACTCCGACTGCCGTTCCTGTTGCTTCCACTGATAAAGAAGTAGAGACTAAAAAGGAAATTCCATTTGTTACCATTCCTCCAAACGAAACAAATATGAATAACAAATGTCAAATATGTAGAGACAATATCAAGGCCACTTATAATGATGATTTAGGTGAGTGGTGCTGGTATGATTGTATTCGGGTACCTTCTGAGAAAAATGCAAGAAAAATAGTTCATGCAGCTTGTTTTAAAGAAGCAAAGAAGAGAAACGCACAAGATGACCTAAATGTCAACATAAAGAGAGAAAGAATTTAGGAAATTAAAATAGATATATGTATTTTCTAAGTAACTAATAAACTATACAAGAATCACTTTTTTGAGTTATTTTCAGTCGTAGTCTATTGACCCAAGCATTTTAATATGTCAGACCACACCTTGGTTGGCTTTTGAGAAGCATCAATACCGCTCCATATTCCTGACTTTTTATAGTAATCCACAATTGGCTCAGTTTGCTTATGGTAAGTACCTAATCTCTTTTTCAAAGCATCTTCATTATCATCGGACCTTTGAACTAAAGGCTCTCCAGTAAGATCATCAATCATAGCCTTCTTTGGTGGATTGAAAATCTTGTGGTATGATCTACCAGAGGATGGGTGAACTAATCTACCAGTTATTCTAGCAACTAATAATTCATCATCAATTTTTAATTCGACGGCATTCTCCAATGGTGTCTTTCTGTCAGTCAACATAGTGTCCAACTTCTGAGCTTGAGGAATAGTTCTTGGGAAACCATCTAAAATGAAACCATTACTACATTCCTTGTTAGTTTCTAATTCAGACTTGATCATTCCAACCATGATCTCGTCAGAAACTAATCCACCTTGATCCATGATTTTCTTGGCCTCAAGACCCAATTTCGTCTTAGCAGCAACTTGGGCTCTCAACATATCCCCAGTGGAAAGGTGGCAAGCGCAAAACTTATCCTTTAAGTTAGGAGCTTGCGTACCTTTACCGGCACCTGGTGGCCCAATCAATACCATTCTAATGGACTTTGGAACATCTGGAACTATACCAGCTTTCTTTTCCAATTCAACGATTCTATCTTGCAACTTGGTTATGGTTGATTTCAAATCTTCAACTGACATTACTGGTCGATAAACGCTATCCAAACTAATCTATTTCGAAAGAAAAAAAGACTATGATTATAAGTTACTGTCTGTCGACAAATTTTGGTATCTCGGGTGTATTATGTAATCAAAGTTTAATATTTGGGCATTCCATAAAACCGACAAGAAGATTGGTCAAGACTGTCTGGTAGTTTCGTCTTAGATACCATGTTTAATCATCTTAACGGCTTTTTAGCGTCTCTGACACAATTTCTCACTTGTCTGTAGCATGTTTCAACTTTTCGTAGTTAGTGATGTTCTTCACATGATAATAAAAATTAACTGGGAAGTATGAGGGGTCCTGAATATATATGTAACATTTTCTTTTTTGTCATTACAATCTATCTTTGATTATGAAATATTGGGCTCTAACTATATTGATTTTGAAATTTTTTACGCTTCCTCTTGTTATACTAATATTTATTGGTAAGTTCTACGCACTAGAGTTGCCATATTATAAGTTCAGAATGAGTTTGACGAAAAGCCTCCAGCTTCATCTTTACCGTTGGTTCCTAAGCCTTACAAGAGAAGAGATTGGGATATTAATGGTTATTCTGAATCGGCATCTTTTAAAATATCTCAAATATATTAATTGGACATTAATGTCTGATTTTCCAAATTTTGCAGCTTCATACGACAGAAACGCAATTTGGATATCAAGACCAAACGAGGCTGGATCCTCAGATCCGCTAATTATTTACTTACATGGGGGAGGCTATTATTTCGAAGCACAAAAGAGTCAGTTTGAAAGTGTTATGGCTATCTATTTGCTTCTAAAGCCCGAAATGAGGAGAAAGACGTCTATACTTTTTTTAGACTACAAACTAGCATCGCACGGTTATCCAATACCATATCAGCTAGATCAGCTACGCGATACATACATAAACTTATGTAAGAGAGATGGGCACCTGAACGTAACCTTGTTGGGAGATTCGGCTGGTGGTCATCTCGCTCTCAGCTTCTTGAAGCATCTAAGCGATGTAAAAGAAAAATTGGTTTATCCTAAAAAGCTAATTTTGGTGAGTCCTTGGGTAGATCTAACACATAACGCCACTACCATTACTCCTGAATCCTCTTATATGAGGTGCAAAGAAATTGATATGATTGATTGTAGGTCTTTCGAACTTAAGCTACCAGATGTACTTGGAGAACTGGATCCTTTCTCGCTACAGATTTCTCCTGCATTGAAGCCTAGCCTGAAAGATAATTGGGAATCCATAGTAACATTGAATGATAATCAAAGTGATGTGCTAATTATTATGGGTGAACATGAATCTCTCACCGATGAAATAACGAAATTCTGCAAGAATTGTCTCGAAATAGATTTGGAGACTCTGAAAGAATTCAAGGAGAATTATGTGTATACTAGAAAAGGCGTTGCAGGTAAGTGTAATGTAAGAATATTCATGGAACCGCATGGAATTCATGATTCCACCTTTTTCTTCGAGCAAGATTGTTTGTCTGTAATAAAAAGCAAAAGAGATTCCAGTGGGGTCCTTCACTCTCTAGATAGAAATGAGTATTTTGGAATAGTTCGTATCAGTGAGTTTCTAAATGAAACTATGTATGTTACATAATGAGCCAAAAAGCTTAATATGAAGTGAATATTTCAATTAAATTTACAAATTCAAAGCTCTATAAAATTCGAAACTATTATGCAAAGCAGATATTCTTTATTAGGAAAATTGTCTTGTATTGAACCATTCCAATATCAATACTGGTTGGTATGGATCTCAGGAACGTGCTTAACTTTGACTAATGGTCTGTAAATTGGCTTCCACATTTGCGATTGAACCCATTTTAAACACAGTTTAAAATCTCTAGGAACCACGACCTTACCACCGTCTGGCCTCAATTCACCCTCAACACGAGCTACGCCGTCCTTTAAGGCTTGTAAGATAACAGCGGTAGCAACGTATGCACTAACCTCATCTATCTCTTCTAAACGTGGCAACAACCCATTCTTTGGGTCATCCATCTTTGGAGAAAGCGATGCTAATTGATCCACTGCTGCAGATACCATCTTTTCAGTTATTGTAGTACATCTTGATAAAACCGCACCCAATCCAATACCAGGGAATGTAAAACAGTTATTATTCTCAGAAATATAGTAACCTTCAACAGGAGGGAAGGGAGATCCAGTTGCAATCAAAGCATTATTATCAGTCCATTTCATAATATCAACCGGGAAGGCTTCATGTAATCTAGTAGGATTAGATAATGGGAAAACAATTGGCTGTTCATTGTGCTTGTACATTTCTTTAATAACTTCTTCTGTGAAAGCACCAGCCTGTGTGGAACATCCTACAAGAACGGTTGGCTTCACCCTCTTGATAACTTCAACTAAATTCTTAGTATCCACACCTTCCCATGGAGCATTTTCATCGGCGTATTTCTTTTGCTCTGGAGTAGCAGAAGTATGCTTTTTCAAAATTAAACCATTACGATCCATGCAATGAATACTAGACCTAGCATGTTCTTCAGATGCTCCATGACTAACCATATGATTATAAATCTGATCCGCTACACCAATACCAGCGGAGCCTGCACCGTAGATCAATACACGGGTGTTCAACAACTCTCTGTTAGAAAACTTTAAAGCCGCAGTTATAGATGCCATCACAACAGCACCAGTACCCTGTATATCATCATTAAATGATGGAAGTGTTTCACGATACTTCTGTAAGATTGCTCTCCCATTCAAGACACCAAAGTCTTCGTAGTGTAATACTGCGCTTGGGAACCTATTCTTAATTGCTTTGATAAATTTATCAATAAATTCCATGTATTGCTCACCACGAATACGTGGAAACTTGTTACCCATGTATAAATCATCTTTAAGAAGATTTTCGTTGTTAGTACCGACATCCAAGGCAACAGGTAAGACCCTACCTGGGTGTATACCACCGCACAAAGTCATCAATCCTAACTTTGCGATGGCTATCCTGATGGCTCCAACACCTTGGTCACCAATTCCCAAAATACCTTCACCATCAGAAACAACTATGTAGTCAATGTCCTTGTTTTCCCCAAATACGGCTAATCTACGATCAATTGATTCAGGATCAGTGATATCTAAAAAGCAACCCTCGGGTTTTCTAAATCTGTGAGAATAAGCTGCTATGGCATCACCTTCTGTAGGTGTATATATTATAGGCAACATCTCCCTAATGTGATGTCTAACTAGTTCATAATACAAGACTTTGTTCTGAATTCTCATAGAAGTAAGAAAATCATTCTTTGCGAGGGGTGTTTTAAGATACGAAAATTGTGCGTAAGCTCTTTCTACCTGTTCCTCTAAAGTATTAACCTGAGATGGTAGTAACCCCTCTAGCTTAAATGCAACTCTCTCTTCCTGTGTGAAAGCTGATCCCTTATTGAAAATTGGTGAGTTTAAAATTCCAAAACCTTCTAGATCGCACTCTATGGGACCCTCAATTGATAACCTCGTGGTCTTTGGCTTCAAAGCTGCAATTGCAGCTTTGATACCAACTGGCATCTTAATCGTATGTGTATGAATAGTATCTTCTGGCTCGTGAGAAGAGTACCCACGACTGGAGTATCTACAAGCTTTAAACCCCCTTAAGCTAACCTTATAGCTACTCACTTTTAACATGATCGATGATTGCTATATTACTATTGGTCTTGTTTTTATAAAAACAAAGAACTAAATTTGGAATATGTTAAAATCCAAGATATAATACTGGCGCAAACTTGTATAAATAGACTAGATCTTTATATAATATTTATTTCATCTACTCTCATCGTTGTTACCCTTTAAGGTGTAAAAGACTCCGCTGATCGGCACGTAACGAAATGCGCAATAAATTTTCACCGGACAACCGGTTTGGTATTCTTCGCAACACACAATTCATTAGGTAAAGTCTACCAAGATCAAATAGATGTAGTATTAAATGCATTAACTTTTATAAGTCAACATATATTGATTAGGTTCAAACAGTTGTTTTTCAAACTTTTTGCTTAGCCGATGGTACAGTATACACAATAGTATGAGGTTATGGTTGATCATTGGCCTAAACTATCTATTATCTAGACTGCTCACGACTGTATGAAAGGTCGATAATCGGTCTGACATTGTGAATTTGCTGCATCAAAGGCTAACATATTATATGTACTCTTTCTTTTTCGTTCCCCTCCTGATTGTTCCGTTATTTTCCTACTCGGTTGCGTGTTTTTGCTAAACTTTTTTTTTTTGAAAAACGTTGTAAATTTGAATCTTGTGAAGGCGAATAATGGCATCTAGACTGTGTAATGCAAGAGTATGTACATCTTATTCTCCTGAAAATAGAAAACTAGTAGTTTTTTTACAAGCTTTAAATTGAGCTGCGCTTGTTTTATCACCGATGCTTGCAATCAATTTCCGGAAAAACTCGGAATAAGGTTGAACTTCTTGAATTTTAAAAAATAGCTGCAAATCGACTAAAGCTTCCAGTAAGGACACTACGCTTATTCAATATGTTGACTGCGACTTGTCTTTTGACATTTTGATCGATGTGTTTCAGTTTAGACGAATCTATATTAGCTCTTACGTGGGTTAGTAACTTCATGTACCTAATATTCTATACGGAATAGAAAAAGCAGGAAATGTTATGTATTTAGATCTTGAGGGAAGATATTCTTATATGGCGCAACAACACGAAAGATTTTTGCTGTCTTCTTTACATTATTCTCTCACCTTTGATGACAGTATAATGACCTTGGTTGTATTTTTGTAGTAATAGTTTTGTAGGCCCTATACTCGAAGTCAAATATGTAATCATTAGTATATGCTCAAATCTGAATTAAACTAGACCCGAATATAAGTTCTGTATCAATTCTCATGTGGGGCATAAGCACAATATGAATCCGCTAAGAATTTGGATATCATCAAATAGGCTATGTGCTTAGTCTTTCAGTTAACGCCGCATATTTCTTGAGTTGCGACTAAATTTGATTCTAAAAAAAACATTTTGCTCCACGGCAGGTTCGAACTGTCGACCTTCAGATAACACATTCGCAAATATGAGACTGACGCTCTGCCTACTGAGCTAGTGGAGCCAATGGACGTCAATAGCTCAATCATGGACGAAATACTTCGCTTTTGTCTATCTGTCACTGCAATGCAATTTCCGAATCTTAGCAATAAACCAACTAATGGGGTTTGAATTCTGGGAAGTAAACAAGTCACAATCCCTTTAGAAATGTAAAACGATTTAAAACTGTATTTGTAACTTAGTAGCTAACTTCTGTCAGCAATGGTCACCCTTCGATTGCCCTCGATTGCAAAGCGACCTATTTTCTGAAAATTTCAGCCCATCTGCTTCTATGTGTAATAGGTAGCCAATGTTCAGGTATAGCTTTTCTACTAGTAAATGGCAGAGATATATTTAGCTTGTACTTGCAGCTCTTAATGGAAGACCCCTTTTCTGATAATGCACTACCCAAATCTATATGATATTTACTGAGGATAGATACAGATGCACTCTAAGATAAGTTATGAGCAGGTTTTTTGGCCGTAAGACAGCTGTTCCTCAGGTTTCTTTGACAGATGCTGTCAAGGGTATAGATGAAAGAGTTGGTTCTTTAGATGTGAAGCTCGCCAAGATAAATTCAGAATTATCTACTTATCAACAGAAAATTGCCCGTATGAGAGATGGCCCAGGTAAAAGTACGTTGAAGCAGAAGGCTTTGAAGCTATTGAAGCAGCGAAAACAAATAGAAGCTCAAAAAGACCAACTAGAAAGTCAATCCTGGAATATGACCCAGGCTGCTATGACTACTGAAAACTTAAAAAATACCATGATTACGGTTGATGCCATGAAACAAGCTAATAAGCAATTAAAAAAAACCTATGGTAAAATAGACATAAATAAGATTGAAGAGCTACAAGACGAAATGATTGACTTGATAGATCGTTCCAATGAGTTGCAAGAATCGCTCCTGACAACCAACGACATAGGAGATGATATAAGCGAATCTGAGTTAGATGCTGAGTTGGATGCTTTAGCAGAAGAGATAGATTATGAGAATGAATTCAACGAGGCAGGCCTTAATGTACCTAGTTATTTAGCAGAGAACAGTGGGAACGAAAGTTTGCCTACCTTCATTGATGAGCCAGCTGCAGAGGATGCTGCTAAAATAGCAAATTGATATTCTAAGCACAATGTATAATCTAAGCACAATTTATAACCTGATAATTATTCATCTACATATCCGGTTTTCGAGATATTTATTTAATTCTCCTCAATGCCATGAAATAATTTCCAGTATTTCGATCACACGAGTACTGCCATCCTACAAAAGGTAAATACATGCAGCCTTTTATATCTACCATCTCAAAGTAGTCTTTTAGCAGCAGTTCATTCGTGACCCAATCTGATAATTCCAGTTGCTTTATATACTTGTCAAAGGAATGAGTTCCTATTGGAACAATACCAAGAATATACTCACCCATAAAAATCGTAGTGAACCAACTGACGAAGTCACGATTAATAGTTGATAAAAAAATCCAACCTCCTTTCTTTACTCTTTTCATAGCTTCATTCATGATCTCGCTAGGGTAATCTACATGCTCCAACATCTCAAACATTGTGATGATATCATATTTTTCGTGCTCTGGTATATCTTCAAGAGCCTTGAGCTCATAGCTTAATTTATTAGATGAGCTAAACAATGGATCTTGGTCACGATGTATTTCAGCTGCCTTCAAAACATCTTGTGATAAATCTATTCCCTTTACATTCTTTACAAATCCTAATCTAGCCAATGACTCTGCTAAAATTCCTCCACCACAGCCTACATCAAGAACTGAGAAACCATCTTTCATCAAAATATCATCTCTTTTACGCTCTTGTTCCTCAACAATTCTTTCCTTTATAGCTGTAGGCAAAAGATCAAGGCTGTATGCTGGAACATAAACCCTTTCCTGCTCATTAGTAGAATTATCCAACTTCAATCTTTCTCTTATCACTGAACTAATGAAGTCCATTCTTAAAAGATTCATCTTATGCAATATTCTCTGTGGCCCATCAACATTCCACCAGCTTGAAGCTAAATTGCTAAAATGCTCCAATTCTTGAGTCGATGTTGTAGTTGTGCCCTTTCTATGGACGTTTCTTGTTAAAGTAGGGCCCTTTGAGCCAATTCTCCTGACTAAACACGAACCTAGTTTTTCCATAAGGCCCATTCTGAGTCTTTTATATTTATCTATTTTGGTGAGCAAAAATTCACACGGAACTGCGAAAGTAAAATCCATCTACGACTTCATTCCGTAACACTTACCTATTGAAATATATAATGAATGAAGATGAATACTTGGTTAATAGTAGAGCGAGACGAAAAAATGCTGGCTCTAGGTTGAAATCATTAATAGAACAAGAAGAGCAAACAGAAATAGCTCAGTCCTATGGAAGCAATCCTCTTAATGATGAGGATGAAAACGTCAATTTACTATTCCAAGAGGATGAAAATGACCAAGAGTTCTACGAGAGCTCATCAGAAATCGAAGACGAAGATGAAGGCGAAGAGGAAGATGAAGGACAACATAGTGATAATGATGAAGTGAAGTTGGACGGTGATGAAGAAAGAGGATCTGGAATAACAGGACAATTGGGTAGCTCTGATGCTGAGCAAGACTCAAGATCTAAATCAGAAGAAAATGTAGATTCTGATGAGATACTTTCCGATTCTGATTTGTCTATGAGCAATGACGATGAAACTGAGGGTGAAAAGGAGCTTGAAGAAGAAGAGAAGAGGAAGAGACGAAAGATGAGAAAGAAAGCTGTGGTGCCCCAAATAAGGGTCCGTAAGGAAAAGATGTCTAGCCCCAAAAATAAGCTGAAGCTATCTACATCCGAATCGATACTTTTATCTAAAAGATCCTCTTCTAGGGCCACGACGATTGAGAGTAGACAAGAGTTAGTGAAAAAATTAAAAGCTAGCGAGTACCGGAGAGCCAATATGACACCTATTATACGATATAAGGAACCTGAGCCAACTCAGGAAGAGCGCTTGGAACAGGCAAAGATAACAGCTCAGGAAAATGTTACATCGTTACACCAATTCAGGGAGCAAGAATTCGAAAGAAAAGAAAAGCAACGAGAAAACTTCAAGCTGAAAAGAGTTAAGTTAAAGGAAGTGTTGAGGTTCACAAGTAATATTAAGTTTGTATCTCCGACTGAAGAAGTTGAGGAAGCGAGATTTCAATATTTTTTAGATAAGTCTAAAAAAAGAGCAGGTCGTAGAAAAAGGGTGATGGAAATTACCGAAGAAAAAATCCCTGGCTCTGTGGATTTAGACTTGCCATATGTTGTAAAACATGAAAATGAGCTGAACTCAAGCGTAGCTATCAAGAAGGAAGAAAGAATACAATTAAACTCTGCCTGTTCGAATAATGTTATGATATCACATGAAGCAAATGCAGCTGGCATGCTCAGTAAGCAGAATAGCAGTGATAGTACCTATCAGAGTGTACATTCTTCTAATCGGGATAACGAAATTTCACAAGATAAAATTTCTGTTTTGCCAAACAATAGACTTGATATTCCATTAGGCGGTTCTCAACCTCCTTTAGAAGAAACAGCACTGCAATATGGCTCTAAATTAGACAACAATGAATCACTGAGAGATCTCGAAATTATAACAAATGGTAGCAATGATAACAACTCGATGGACTCGACTGCTGTCACGGGGTCACATCTCTCTCAAAGCTACCTTGAATCATCCGTCGGAGCACATAGTACAGAAAATATAAATCTTCTGGAAGAAAATAGCACAACTCTAGAACCGATCATTACAGAGAAGGCTTCAAATACCGAGACTACCAAAGAACAGACTGTACTACCAACGAATACTGTTGATAAAGAATATTCTATACAAAACGATGTTTTAATTAGTGAAAATGCTCCGGAAAAGATTTCTAACGATGGCCTTAACAGACTAGAAGAGCAGAGGAGTGTGGAGCCAGAAACTTTTGAAGAGAAGATCGAAATAAAAGTTGACGAAAAGGTCGAAGCAAAAGATGTTGCTGATGTCGAAGTAAAAGATGATGCTGACGTCGGAGCAAAAGATGATGCTGACGTCGGAGCAAAAGATGAAGCGAAGGAAGAATTCGAGGGTCCTTTTCAGAAAGTTGCTCAAAACTTGGTAACTTTGCTAGACTTTGATGAATCAGTAGATGACTACAAATTAAATTCCAGGAGTATAAAAAGCATTTTATTTGGTTCTCAGGCACTTCTACCTGCGTCTAGAAGGATAAAGGATCCGATCACCATAATAAAAATTGGTCTGAATTCGAATCCTTATTCGGTACTGAAACCTAAGGAGGATAAAATATTTCAATCGGCGCTTGATCTTAGTGAAGACAATCCGATATTTGATGAACTTAGAAGACTACCTAAGTTAGGCGTTGCCCAAGCAATATTCGAAGAAGAAGATCAAGAAGACCAGGAAGCTCTGACATCTATTGTAATCAAAACCGAAGCCCCTATTGGATTATACTTACCAAATGGAAACAAAAAGGCTTGTCTAATCCATGGTACTGAAGTCAAATACTTTGATCCGGCAACTGGCATTCCTTATGGGGACGTGGAAACTTATAAGTTTTTGAAGACAATTGAGCAGGGAAGTATATGCTGGTACTATTTGCCTGAAGAACAAAATGATAATGGTGTTGTTGAACTTTATCTTAATAGGAGGGATGGTCAGAATCGGGCTGCTAGAGGCGTCCCTGATAACTTTTATGGGTCTTAAAATATAATAGCATTGTCAAATAAAAGGTTTTGCATTGACTTTATATTCTAATTCTATGTATAATATCCATAGCTATTAATTGGAGCTGTGCTTCACATCTTCTTCGTGTGATTTTATCAAATCTGACTGAAAGCTCATTAGTTTTCTTTTCAATATAGGCAAGAAGTTCTTCTTAATTTCCAATTCATACTTCGGAGCAGATACTTCAAAAATATATTCATCATCCTCTTGATCGTGAAAAAATTCAGGAACTTTGATCTGAAAGCTAAAAGTTTCTTCCTCTGATTTGACTTTTCCAGAAACAGAAAAAGAAAGCATCATATCGTATATACATAAGACCTTACCCTTTCTTTGTGTCACGTCACAGTCACCAGAAATCGAGTCTACTTTTTCAAGTACAAACATTACTTCATCATTTTCATAACTAGTATTAACAATATTGGAATTAAAATATTCTTTGGACCATGGAATGCAATTTTTATCTACCCAATGCCTGAAACGTTAGCATTTACCCTAAAGAAGATACTTTTAAACCATGAGCGATGACCGAATATACTTACCAGTTGTTTGGATTATGGACTACCATTTTGTGCTTCTACGACGATAATGCAGCTACCAAAGGATTAAAGAAGAACGAAAATTTACTTCAACAGCAAAACGACTATGAATTATTATAAAATTTTTATTTCCTTGCTAAGCTGTCAAGCACTAAGAAGTCTTACAAATAAAGCAAACGTATCGATTCCTTCTTTTATTTCATCGAGTTTCTCAACAAGATTTTTCAATGAAAAAAATTTCGCAGTACAAAATTTAGAAACAGATTTTGATTAAGAATGAATACATTGAATGTCGTACTACATGGGAAGGCATCATAGTTTCTCAAGTCTATTATTTTATTAAATCTATTTAATCTAGTATTGCTATTTATTCTGTTTATTCTATTTTTATTTCTCGATGATTCTAAATAATTCCACGTTCAAGGCAAATGAGTGAAACCTTTGATTATGAAGTCGTTTGTCAAGTTTCTGACCAAGTGTAAGGACTCCGCTGTCTTAATGTTTCACCATATTTGTAGAAAAAGAAAGGAATAGGAAACAATGCATACCCAAGGAGAGCCAACAATGTCGAAGCCCAGTGAATACCTAGCGCTTCAAACATTTGAAGTGAAAATAGAGGAAATGCGGCAGACATTACACATCGAACAAAAGCATTCGTAGCCATGGCTGATGCAGCAAAAAGCCGGTAAGCATCAACAGTATAAGAAAATACACCGTTGAAAACTAAAACAACGCCTGAACCGAATATACTAGCCCCTATGCAGGGGCCTATCCAATGCAAAAATGGATAAGCTGTCCAGCCGATAATCAATAGCCCTGTCGGAAAGACGATAACACCAGTAAATAATGGTAGAAATTTGAACTCGGGTTTGAGAATTCCATTGTTTTTTCTTGTAAGGGCCTTTATTCTTCTATCGAAGATTTGTGGACTGCAAATTGCAGTAATGATCATACCTACTAGCAAGCCGATAAATACTAACCCTTGACTTTGAAGGCTAAAGTGCCAAACCGTAGCATAAATATATGGTAATGAAACAAAAAACAGATAAACAATTCCTAATGTATAACCACAAAAAATGCAAAGACAAAGCGTCATATAATCTCTAGACATGAGAAGCAATGGCTTTTTAGAGGAGAGAATCATACTCTCAAATAAAGACACCTTTTCTTTTTCTAATGGTGCAAAATACCTGTCTTCACCTCTTTCTTTCCTAATCCGTTTTGCTTTTTTTACGAGACAGATCGGCTTATACGTCTCTGGCACTAATAAAATCACACAGACTAGCATCACAGCAGTCCAGATCGCCATAACATAGAAAGTCCATCGAAAGTATAAATATGTATTGATAAATCCACAAATGAGAGGAGATATACCAGGCCCAGTGAACGGGCTAACTGTGAAAATAAGCAAAGGAATTGTAATTTCTTCTTTCGAAAAAATATCTGAAATCGACCCAGCTGCCACGCTCATAAATGCAGAAGCAAAAAATCCTGACATGTATCTTCCAAATATCATTCCACCAATGTTTTTGCAAAAGCAAGTCAATAATTGAAATGCTAGACACAATGTCAAAGATATAATGTAAACCACTTTTCTTCCATGGAGCTCACTAATTGGAGAAAGGAAAATACCACCCATTCCTAATCCAAGAACATAGAGCGAGATGCCTAATACGCTAACTTCGTGGCTAATATGAAAATGCTCTTCAATGTTTTCAGTTGCCATAGACCACGCTGCTGATATACATGTCACACATATAGCAGTCATACTAATTATGATCGTAATGACCCATTTGCGAAATAAGGATATATTCATCTTATTTTCTATGTCACCGTCTTCCAAAGTCACTTCAAACTCAGCAATATCCACTTCGATCTCCTCTTTGCTAAATCCATCACTCTGCGTACCCTCCATGGTATCCCCGAGTGTTAAATTTCTCATATTTCTGCTGACTTTTCTTACTTGATGAGAGGGGAAAAATCTTAATCAGCTTGAACAGCTAAATGCAGGTAGTTCCAATCTCACCTAAGCAAATTTCGAAGTCACTAGAAGTGCCCTTTTTTTCTTCAAAAGGTATGATGTAGCATCGCTTCATGTGATACGTTACTCCGTGGTAGAATACAACAAATTATAGACTCTTTCTATAATTTGCAATGACATAATAAGTACTTCAGCTGTCTGATCTTCAACCTGTACATCAGCTGTCTGGCGCATATTTTGACAGCTTCGAGTACATCCTTTGGTAGTGCGTGAATCAATACCTAGCTGGAGAAAATATGAACTATGTTACAAAAGCCAGCATGGAACCATGTATTTTACAGCTATAAATGCGCTAAAATGATGTGTCAGGAATATTAGTAGCTTAGATATACAGTGTCATGAAAGACGTCATTAGAAGAATAGTCTTTTAGAATATGCTTCTACAGCCAATTAAACTTGTTAGCATTTTTTTGCATTTTCGGCCAAAAACTGAAAAAAACCTAGATTCGTCAGTAATTACGTCCATCCGTATACTTATTGAAGCCCAAAATGCCTTCAACGAGAGAGTGTTGATCTATTTGAAATTTCTCTTAGACGAGCGTAATCATTAGTAATTCAGAGTTATCATACCTTAGAATATCACAAAAGCAAGTCCAATATACCAAAAAAATTATAGAATTCATGTACCAAATCTTTACTATTAGATTTACAGAAATGTATCATCTGGGGATATAATCTTTTATATATGTACTATTGATGAAATCTCTATTTATAAAATAAGTTCTATTTTTCGCATCTCATTTAGTGGGAGTGAATTATACCGACACGCACGCAAATCAAATAATTTATAGATATCTCTTAATAACTTGAATTGAATATTCATCCTCCTCTGACATAAAATGTCAAGTGTGGAATTGACTGACTTTTCTAATAAGAAGAAACGAAATCATGATTTGGAAAGAGGCACTACGCGTGAATATAATGAAAAACTATCAAATAGATCAAATGGAAGGTTGATGGCCATTCTAATTGTTGAATTATTCATTACATCTATAATATACCTAAAGTACTATGATTTAACACAATTACATATTTTGTTAGCATCTGCTTTATTGGGCAGCGCCTGTGGTGCGCTAGGACAATCGTGTAACCAATATTTCAAGCAATATTTTAATTTTCTGAAAGTGTTGAAATTTATGTTTTGGGGATTCGTAAACGGAATTCTCACGCAATTATGGGTTGAATATCTTTGCTCACATTTTGATAATAAGTTAGTCCGAGTAATTTTGGACCAGTTAGTAGGAGCTCCGATATTTCAAGCTATATTTAACTTGCTTGGAATTTTATGGGACCAAGGTAAATCGCTTCAAAATATTCGAAGCTCATACATAAAATCAATGAAATACAGTTACTGCTTTTGGCCAGTAATCTCTGTGGTTCAGTTTCTCGTTATAAGTGACGAGTTCATTTTTCCTATCAACTGTATTGGAAACATAGCCTGGAACATTCTCTTAAGCAAACTCGGTTAGAAAATCATTCGCATTCAAAGAATTGTATTTGATATATGATAGAAAATACCATATTATTTCCTAAGAAATTAAATAAACTATTTGTGCTATTTATCTTTTGAAGGTTGAAAGCGGATTTGACCTTTTGCCGCCTCTCTTGCCGCCTCTCTTCTTATTTACTCTATGCTTTTTATGAAATGGTACGAATCCAACTTTCTTTATCTCTGCACGAGCACCTTCTGGAAGCAAATATTGAGGAACACGTTTCAAATGACTTTGAACACGGACCGCATGAAGTTCTTTGTCATGTCTTAAACTAGTTAAATCTTTAGGATTTTCTTCAAAAAACCGTTTCAATTTATCAGAATTAATAATTTCATTTTTCAACTCTTTGATTCGCGCTTCTCTTATCGCAGTAGATGTAACTGCTCTAAATGCATCTTCAGATCTATAGCGAAAACCTTCTACCTGTTTCATGTCAAATTGATATGGCTTTATTTCGAAATCGAATTTGGCCTGCAGTTTCATTATTCTATGCAAAATTTTCTCATCTTTCTTTGAGCTAGCAAGGCAAGCAACTTTGTGCTTTCCAAATTGGTCAGAGGGAATAACAAATGATAAGGCCATTCCAGCTTTTCCTGCCCTTGCCGTACGACCAATACGATGAACATATGCTTTGGAAGTTTTCGGTAAATCAAAATTAAGAACACAGGCGACATTATGAAAATCGACTCCCCTAGAAACACCATATTCCTTATCCTTTCTGTTTTTTGATGCCTTGGTTTTCTTCACCTTTTTTTCAACATCTTTGTCCTCTTCATTCGTTTCATCTTCCGAGATATCATGCTCATCAACTTCTCGAGTGAAACTTTCTGTTTCATCTGTAGCAATCAACAAGCTATATACATTTTTGTTAAACTGATCAACGATATGAATCCTAGAGTTGATTGGAAGTTCGCTATTCAATATGCAAGATCTGATGCCAAATTGCTCCATGAACAATTTCAAACGATATCCCCTATCTATGTCATTAACAAATATAATTGTTTTTCCTTTTATCAAATGAAGTTTAAAAATCACATATGCCAACAAGAATTTGTCAAACTCAGTAGTTTTAATATAGTATTGAACTAAATTACTCTTAGAGATAGCTTCATCATTAAGCTTCAAGATAACTGGCCTGGAACAAAATCTAGTCTTAAGCTCATTAATATCATCATTGATGGTAGCAGACATCAAAAATGTTTGCATCGTCTGCTTGGATGGTAAGAGTTGTTCAAGCTTCTTGATATCATCTAAATAACCATATGAAAGAACAAGGTCAACTTCATCAATCACCAACTTTGTAACTTCTTTAAGATCTACAACAGAGTCACTTATTTTCTTCTCTATGGTCTGAATAAGTCTTGCAGGTGTAGCAATTAAAATATTCGGACTACTGACTAAAAGTGTGCTCAATACTTGATCTGAGACAGTCATAGATAAGTTCAAGGCCTTGAGTGTACTATTACAATATAATAAAATATCTTCAATAAGCTTTGTAACTTGCCCAGCTAATTCTCTTGTTGGAACAAGAATGATACATTGAATCCCAGTTGTTGGCCCATCTTCCAACAAGCAATGAATAATTGGCAAAATGTATGCTGCAGTTTTTCCAGATCCTGTTGATGATTTAGCAATGATATCTGCATTCTCTTCTAATGCTAGCGGAATTGCACTTGATTGTATTAAGGTTGGTCTCTGAAAACCGAGATGATCAATAGCTTGGAGCAAGCGAGGATCCAACTGAAGATCTTTCCATGTCTTGCTCTCATCCATATAGGTAGGGGCCACGAGGGCATTTCTAGTACCCTTTTCACTTGTCATTATTTGATTCACGTTAAATGGAAAAAAATGAAAATGCTCATCTAAAATTTTGTTTAATTTAGAAATGATGCGGCTTAAGATGCTTAACTCAATCGGGTAGTTAAGACACTATGACATAAACTGAACTATAGACTTACTCAAGAAATGGATATATAGAAGTACGATAATATTTATCAAATCTCCCATTATGCTATTTAGCAAATGATGCAATATTTTCGAAATGAAAATTTTCCAGTTGAAAAGATGAAAAAAAGTTCAAGATTTTGGAGCCAGCTGTTATTTAAGATCAAAAAATTCCTTGCTTAGAAAGATAAGGCATCCAAGGTCTGGATGAGGATTGGCAGTACCAAGATGTTTTATCTCAGATACGTAAATATTAATTTTATACAATGACTCAGCATTCGCTCGCACAATTCTCAATCATTTTCTCAAAACTTGGGGCACAGTGTTGTATTTATGACTAGACTAATTAAAGAATTAGAGCCAATTGAAGATTTCAGTGATTTGAGAGGTAAAAAGCTCAAATTTTTTCTTTTTGGGGAAAAGATTTCCAAATCAATGGCCCCGGCCTTTCATAAATTTGTGTACAACGACTTGGGCCTTGATTGGACTTATGAGTTGTGTGAAACGTCTGATAGGGCCAAATTTAAATCTGTGCTTCGATCTAATAACTGTATTGGGTCTGCAATAACGATGCCTAATAAAATCGCTTTCATTGATGAGGTTGACATGCTAGATGAGGTAGGAAAAGGTGTTGGATCAATCAATACAATCTATACAAGAAAAAACATCCATGGTGATGTACTTAGAATCGGGACTAATACAGACACGCTAGGGGTTTACATGGCTTTAAATGAAAAAGGAAGTTCGAGGGATCATATATCCAAAAGCGCAGGAGGGCCGGGTTTAGTATATGGTGGTGGTGGAGCTGCCAGATCTGCTGTATATGCATTGTATAAATTCATTAAATGCTCCAAAATATACATTGTTAATAGAGATGAAGAGGAAGTACAGGCTTTAAAAGAGTCCTTTTTAAAAAACGGAGAAAACTGTGAAATTATTCATGTGAAAGATGCAACTGAAGCTAGTAGGTGTGAGATGCCACTTGTTGCCGTGTTGACGGTACCGGACTTTCCTGCAACCACCAGCAAAGAAAAGCAGGCCAGATATACCTTAGACGTATTCAAAAATTCAGCCCAGGGTACTGTACTTGAGATGTGCTACCACCCAACAATACGTACATCATTGTATAAAGATTTCGCTGAATCAGGATGGAATGTAATAGATGGAACAGTAGCTATGATGTATCAAGGATTCGAGCAGATTAAGCTATGGTCAGGGTATGGCATTGACAAACTACCTATTCAGAAGGCTAAAAATGAAATTGCCCGAATGATAAATGATGAGGTATCTGATTAGTTTTGATAAGGATTTTTTCATTTAGAATGAAATATGCTAATTAAAATTATAATTCTAATATTTTCCTTGTAGAAACTAAATTGATGAAAAATAAGTGACGTATATTGGGCGATATATGAACTCATGTAAAGTATTGGGATTTGCAGCTGAAAAACAGATTTATATAAGTGTTAGTAGCATGGTATTACAAATGTTAGGAGAAACCAATAGCGGAACTTAAAGATCATACTACGAATGTAATCAGCTGAAGGGCGTGTGGCGTAGTTGGTAGCGCGTCTGCCTTGCAAGCAGAAGGTCACCGGTTCGACTCCGGTCTCGTCCATTTCTTTTTTTAATTTTTACAAAATTGTTTGAATCGATCTTCGCTGTCATCAGAGAGTGATATACCAAAACATAATTAAAAATGCGCCCTTATTGTTTAACATGCTATGATATCTATTTAAATGCTAAGATGATATATTTCGAGTACCAAAAAAGTGGATTATTAGTTTCTTATTAATTACTAAGGCTCGTAATTAGAACCAGCGGATCCATTATTTCCATTATTTCCATTATTTCCATTAGTCAGTTTTTTAGTCAATATTTTCTTCAATCTGGTACCTATGTAGGTTGCTTCACCTTCTTTATTTCTGCGGAATGAAGAACTAGCTGTATATGCAGAATAGTTATCATCATCAAGATCATCCATGGTCTCTTCACTTTCAGCTTCTCCTGAAGCTATCGCTTTTTCTCTTTCACCAGGAAGCGACATTCCAAATATCGGGAAAACATTCTTAGGTGACTTAGAACTAGTTTTTCTACTCAAAGCAGAATTTCTAGATAACGATGTCATTCCAGTTTGAACTCTAGAAATATTTTGACTATCATTGATAGATTGTGGGTAATAAGAACGTGGCCCTAAATAATCTTCATTCCCAGTATTTGAATCAGTAAGCGTAACTCTTTCTCTGTAGTTCTTCTCCTTGCTGTCCGCATCAAAATCAATGTCATCATCATCAACCGCAGAGGGGAATTTCTGCCTCACTACCCGAGAATCAGAATTAAGCTCTGGCTGAACGTCTCTGTTGTCATACTCAGGTATACGAAGAATCTTTTGATCTAGCTCAACCAAATATATATGCAAAAACCAAGCAACAATCCCAAAGAAAGATCCCCCTATAATATTTCCTATAGCTGCTGGCAACATGAGTCTCCATGCAACGGTGGCTACAGAGATTGGAGCACCATTAATAAGACCCATCACTACGATAAACATATCTGCTACGCAATGGGTGAAACCGATTCCAACAAAAGTCACCACAGGAAGAAACAAGCACAAAAACTTGACATGCAAAGGCTTAACCATAATCTGTAGATAGATGGCCAAACTCACGTAAAAGTTACCGGCAATTCCTCTAAGAAAGGTTTGAATAAACGAGCGCGATGCCTTCTCCATTAGTAACTTAACAGAACCTTCTATAAAATATGCTTCATTGCTTATGTCAGTATATTTGCAAAAAAGATATCCAACAAAAATATTTGCAACGAGATTAAGCCAGTAGCTTACCATCCAACTAATTGATAAATCTAATATGCTTATCGCCTTCCGACACAACCCAACACTAAAAAAAAGTATATTCGAATTAAATAGATCAGATCCAGTAATAACGACATAGAATAGCCCAATAGAAAAAAGCAGCGCTCTTAACAAGCTTACGAAGCCGAGAGTATTATCCTCAAGAATAAAGCTATTAGCCGCAGTCTGGACATATAACATCAGACCGCTTGTAAAGAGTACACCACCCATAAATGAGTTTACTGCTAAGGATACTATGGGTTGTCTGGCCTTCTTCATACTGGATGCTACTACGGCTAAAGCCGCTTCATAGTTACTTAAGTATAATTCATCAGCCATCCTTGCAACAATCTAGCTTCGAAACATGCCACGTTTACTGTCAGAGGAAAACGCTTTATTAAATAATATTAATTTTGAGAATTCCTATCACTGGTCATTCAAGCATCAACTTTTATCCGCGCGGATAGTCTGCACACAAGCTCCAAACCGGTAAGATAGTGCAGCAAAGTACTATTCTCTGGAGATAGAGTTGGAACCTTCTGTTGAGAATAATGAGCTGTTAGCTATTTCAGTTCTAAAATCGAACAGCGTGAGCTCTGTATCTGAGTTTGATAGAGCAGAATTGGTTGTGACATTTGCTTGAGAAATGTCGTTATTTTCATCTATACTACAGCTAGATGGAATAGACGTGTGTGGGCCGGATTGATCAGTTTTTATCAACTTTGAATCTTGAGCATCGGAAGTAGAAGTAGCATTATCACTATCTATCTGAATATATTCACTACTTCGTTGGCTCTTGTACGATATGTCATCTGAAGCCGATGAAGTGGGCTCTATTTTGGGAGTATTTTTAGTAGCAGATAGTCGACGATTGGCTTTTGCTTGTTCGATTAAATCCTTGTAGTTCTCTTTATTAGTGTTGAGCCATTGCTTCTTCGAAAAACTTTTATCGGTAATACTATTTAGACCTGACTCACTTAAACCAAATAATGATGGCGCTCTAGGGTTGTTGAATGCTTGATGTGATCGCTCCCATACTAGCTGTTGATGCCTGAGAACTTTATCCTCCACTGGATGGCTGCTGTCCAAGTTCGAATTGTATAATATGTAATAGTGATTGTATCTATGCTCCAACTGTACTCTAGAGCCATTTGTTGACAATAGTAATGCAGCAAGTTTCTCCTTTAACTTAGGGGTTGATAAGGAGCTATAATCAAGTTTTGGGAGTCTTTTTAAATCATCACGATGGTGCTTATCAGCTCCATTGAAGTAGAAGTTCAGAGTGTCCATGGGCGATGAAATCGGAGCGATTTTCTCAACTTTTTCTTGCCTCTCAGGATAAGAATGAAATAGATCTGTATTATGTTCTTTTTCAGACTTGAAAAATGAAGATATTTGAGGCTTGCGTGTGTTAGGTTTCTTTCTCTTTTTGGAGTATTCAAGAGTGCTTTTAGATCTCAGTTTAGCGGAACTAGATTTACCACTCAAGCATAAATCAATATGCAGAGTTTGCAACTCTTCTGCACTCATAAATTCAGAGCATATAGGACACTCTACTAGTTCGGTCCTTCGTGGGAAAAGCTTATCGCTGTTCTCTCTGATCCCAGCGCCACTCGTTTCGTCAGGTAACATTATAGTAGAACCTTTCACTTCTTCATTATCCAGAATCAGGCATGCATTTGTATCGGGTACCTCAGTAGCGCCTACTTTGGTTTTTTCTTCATTCTTGTATTCATCTTTGCCCCTCAAAAGCTCAAGCAAAGCTGGTCTAATCTTGGAGTAGCAGATAATTATTTCCTCTAATAATATCACTCGCTTTAAGTTACTTTCAAATTGTTCTGCTTTACATAATGGGCAATGATCATGACTCATTAGGTATTCTCTGATACAGTGTGAACAGAATGAATGATTGCAACTCGTAATCACTGGCGCTTTAATGAAGTCCTTACAAATATAACATCTCTGAAGTGAATCAAAAGCCTCTAGGTCAGGAAGCTTTGAGTTTTTCCAGTCAGATGGATCTGATATTTCGTATTTTTCTTTAGTGATCATTATACTATTAGAATCCACCAGTCTAGAGAAATTTGTTAAGACGCATACTACCATATTACATCGCACGCGATATCTAGAAATTTTTTGAATTGCTCTTGTACTATATATAATTATCTACAATTCGTCGTGTTTTGGCTTCCGATTACCCTTCTTCTTCTCTTGAGATGAAGTCTTGCTTTTTGCTGGTTTTTTAGGCTTCATAGATTTACTGTTCAGCACTTTCTTTGAAAGAGAAGATGAAAGGGAACTATGCACAACTCCTCGTGTAGGTTGAACAGGCGAATTCACGATTGTACTACGACCATTAGTTCTAGACGGTTTAGATGATGTATCCTCTAATGATGTATTTGCTTTTCTCTTTGTAGATTTAGCCTTTGCGTTTACCAATGTATCGGAAGATGTAAGGGTCAGCTTCAGCTTCGAAGATGTTGATTTTTTACCAATCGACAGAGCTTTAGGAATACGCAGCGGAACAGAAACGGACTTCGTTGATCTCTTAGCAGTATCCAAGGCTATCGTAGAGGGGTCTTCCCTAACCAGAGAGGATTTCTTTTGAACGTTGCTCTTTTTCTGCTTTGGGGACTTCTTGATTTTAGAGGCACTTTTCAAAGATTGACTCTCTGCAGCATCGATGGAAGATGTGGTTTTATATGTTTGTGTACTCTTTTGTTTTCTGGGCTTCATTGTTCTAGATTTCTTCTTGGCTTGAAAAGAAGAGTCAGCGGGTGGGATAGGCAGGTCATGAGCAGTTGTTTCGCTAGTTTTAGTAACGTATATATCGGAATACCCTTGAGCTCGAGAAAACGTGTCATGCAGCCCAAGATTTTCATCTGACGTTTCCCTTCCCAAACTTTCGCCAGATTCGTGGTCTGAACCATGATCGTGCAAGTCCGAAGTCTCAGATGATATTTGAACTGGAGATTCTATATACGTATCAGAGTCTTGAATTGTTGATTTTCCTTCCTGGATCAGTTGACCTACAACGTCATTAATTATTTCTTCATCAGTATTTTCCTGGAAAGAATCCATAACATCTCTTCTACCTATATGTTCAGCATCTTCTTCATTCACTACTTGAGAAATAATTGTAGCTTGAGGCACCTCTTCAACGTCGTAATCTTCTTCGACGTTGTCATCTGCTTCGACGTTGTCATCTGCTTCGACGTTGTCATCATCTTCAGCATTTTCATCTCCTTCCACATTGTCATCATCTTCAGCATTTTCATCTTCTTCGACGTTGTCATTTTCTTCGACGTTGTCATTTTCTTCGACGTTGTCATTTTCTTCGACGTTGTCATTTTCTTCGACGTTGTCATCATCTTCAGCATTTTCATCTGCTTCCACATTGTCATCATCTTCAGCATTTTCATCTTCTTCGACGTTGTCATTTTCTTCGACGTTGTCATTTTCTTCGACGTTGTCATCATCTTCTTCGACGTTGTCATCATCTTCATCGATGTTGTCATCTTCAGCATTTTCATCTTCTTCGACGTTGTCATCTGCTTCGACGTTGTCATTTTCTTCGACGTTGTCATCATCTTCGTTGACGTTGTCATCTTCTTCGACGTTGTCACCTTCTTCGACGTTGTCATCATCTTCGTTGACGTTGTCATCTTCTTCAGCATTTTCATCTTCTTCGACGTTGTCATCATCTTCATCGATGTTGTCATCTTCAGCATTTTCATCTTCTTCGACGTTGTCATTTTCTTCGACGTTGTCATCATCTTCGTTGACGTTGTCATCTTCTTCAGCATTTTCATCTTCTTCGACGTTGTCATTTTCTTCAATGTTGTCATTTTCTTCAATGTTGTCATCTTCTTTGACGTTGTCATCATCTTCGACGTTCTCATCTTCTTCAGCGTTGCCAGTAATATCAGCACCCAGAGTCAAATTCACACCATCAGCGATTGCTTCTTCATCTTCTAGATCAACATATTCTCGTGAATCGGCACTAGCCACACTTGGTTGTTTTGGAAAATCAGGCAGATCGTTAATTTTCGGGGTAGTAGTAAGCGCATCTTCTGAAATACTATGAATAGACTCTACGGATTGTTCATCATTACCTGAACTTATCTTTTTTTCTCGTAGGTCCTCTCTAGCTTTCTTCGATTCATTGTCCGCTTCTATCTCCATGCCAGAAATGTTATCAGAGGCCAGGTTTTGAACATCAACCAGTCCATATACTGTTTCCTGGTTTTGAACATTCGAGGTCGTACGGATTTGTTCCTCTTCAACCAGATGTTTAGTATTCTTATCATGATCAGATATAATAGTAGCCGAAATATCAGGGCTTTTGTCTGGCACATTTGTTGCATAAAGTTCTGGTTTAATATTGGTGGATGAATCAGCTAAATATGTATCTGAGACGTTAATTTGCTCGTATAAAGTATCCAGCTCACTTGCAGGAGTTGGTTCGGCTACAGTAGATACAATATCATTCAGCGAACTCGCGTGAGAAAAGCCAGTGCCTAATTCGTCATCCCAGGAACTCACCTTCAAATAATCATCAGTTATAGTTTCTGATTCAACAGTATGTCCAGCAATTCTCAACTTTGCAAGTTGATATCCCTTCTGACTGTATTCCTTAGCCAAATGGAACCCCTCCCTTCCATATTCATTTGCTATTCCTAGAGCTACTTGCAATTGTCCATTAGCGTATAAGATCTGTAATACGTAAGATAAAATTGCAACTACTATAGTTGATAAAAGGTACATTAAGAGACTCCCTGCTAATGATCTTCCTTCAGCCAAGTTAGGAGTAAGCTTCATAACATTCAATGTATTAGCAGCACTTACTGAGGCCAACTTTATTCCATTAGGAGAGAACGACACTCTGGTAATGGCAAAACTATGTATCCCTTTAAAAGTCTTCAATATCTTGAGATCAGAAAATCGAAGAACGGTGATTGTGGTATCATTACCCGCTATGGCCACGAGGTTCAGGTTCGTAGATACATCCATTGTAGTCACACTTTTAAGTTTCTTTGAAATGGATTTAGAATCAACTAACTTGTTCTCCTTTAATGAAAATTTCAAAAGTGCCACACCCTTTCCATTTTTAAGAGAAGCTGCAATAAGTACAGTTGTGTTGTCCACAAATTTGAGTTTTGATAAGGTATATGATTCAGAAATTTCTTTCTCGATTGGAAATCCCTTTGTGGTAGAAATCAGGTCCCCCGTTTCAGTAGAAATGACATTAATCGTGCTTGAGGTAATATAGCATAAGCGTTTGCCTTCATCTCCCAAGCTCAATTGGAAATCTAATATCTCGTTTGAGTCTTCCAGAATAAACTTGCGCTGAAGTTCAAGTGTTTCGGGTGAAAAAATATATATCATTGAGGGCTCATGCGATGTCATGAAACAACCAATCGAGTTATTCGCAGAAACACATACTATCTTAGGGTATTCACCTATAGAACTAGCTTCAAATTCCTCTTCCAACTGAGCCGCATCTATAAACCTCAAATGCTCTTCATTAGTAAATGAGTATTTCCTCAAGTTATTATTAATATTCATGGTTTTCAAAAGGTCGGTGGATTGATTACAACCTATTATTATCGAATAACCCTCCTCATCCGAAGACTTTGCCACGTCTAAGCACATTGGAGAATCCTCATTTTTAGGAAGTACAATCTCTCTAAATTTCTGTAAAATCTTATTTGCATCAGAAACCTTGAAACTGCACTTGATAGCAGTGATTTTATTTGGGATGCCATTATTACCTTCACCACCGCCACCTGCTACAAGAACAGTTTTATTATTAATAAACTTAGCAGCATAGATTGGATAACCAACATCAATGGTAGCCGTTGATTTCAGTTTCATTGCTTTATTTTCAAGTTTGGTGTTATCTGCTTCAAAAATTTACGTGTTAGATCGAACCGGACAATGTCGTGCGAATATAAAAAGAGGTCTAGTATAACAGATTGATATAGACTTAAACATCGCCTACATATGGAATCCAAGAACATATTAGCAATCCTGTCACTAGTAGTTCACGGATATGTGGGTAATAGGGCTTCATCATTTCCGTTGCAATACCTCGGGTGGAATGTGGACTCTTTAAATACGACTAATTTCTCAAATCATCCAGGATATGGTAAAATAAAGGGAGATGCTTCGAGCCAGAAAGAAATTGAAGTTATATTTCAGGGACTAGAGGATATATTAGATGTCTCTCATTGCTATAACATGATTCTTACTGGCTATACCCCTAGTGATGAGTGCTTGGAAGGAGTGTTCAAGAAAATTTCGCAAATCATGAGTCATATTCCTGCTTCATCCAAAAGAACTAGATGGTTAGTGGATCCAGTATTGGGAGATAATGGGAAGTTATATGTGAAGGAGGACGTTATTCCTATTTACAAAAAGATGTTGGGCAGCGGATTAGTGAGTTTAACTACGCCTAATCAATTTGAGTTTGAACTTTTGTCAGAGACGAAAATCCTGGATTGGAGTTCGCTCAAGGAAGCATTTAAAAGATTTATTGAGTTATTTTCGATTCCAAATATTGTTCTAACATCTGTTTTTATCGAAGACCAGATGTACTCCGTAGGCTATGCAAAGAATAAAAAGGAAATGCTATTCGCCGTGCCTGTCGAGAGGATACCTTGCGACTTTAGTGGCTCAGGAGACCTTTTCATGGCACTTCTAGCTAATTCATATTACAATAATTCATACTCTATAAGTCCTGCGGTCTTGCAGGAGGTATTGTTCAGACTTCATGGCATTTTAAGATATACCTACGAAAAAAGGGTTGAAGAAGCAAAGGCTCCCGTTAGATCAATCAAAACCATAGATCTCATAGGATCAAGGCATATCCTTCTGCAAAGCGTTCCATCCTCTTCGGAAAATCTGATTATCTATCTATAGATAAGACGCTCATATAGTCAAATACTGCATATAGATTATTGTGATCCAAGAATTAGAATACGATCATTACCTTTTCTTTTTATACTAGGATCAAATTACTTCTATTGTAATCTTGCTTTATTATGAAATCAGAGAAATCCAAAAGTGTAACTAGAATGCTGACCAGACTGTTGTGGATATTTTCATCAGCAGTAGCCACTTTCATGCTTTTATATCTTTTAATGAAGCATGTGCCATCTGCTGTTAATACAGTTGTAAATCTGAACATATCTTTTTTGGACGAGGAAGAAGTTGCCGGCAACGGTTCTACGTTCGAATTGAGGCATATATTCCATCATGGTTCTGGAAAATATCATCGGATACATAGAAGGTTAGATATTACGGAAGACTATTTGGAAAGGAACTCTGACTGGTTTAGCAAAATGGACTTTGATGAAGTAGCTTTTGCATCAGAAGATATGCTGCTAGATGAAATAAATAGATTGAACGATTGGCCCCTTGCGCATAAAGGAAAGAATCCTTTTAAGATTCAGCTTCCAATAAAAGCGAAGGAGAAAAAGAGCACTATTCAAAGGTTAAAGGATAGGCATGTAGCAGGGTTTATCGATTCCTATTTGGATTATGCAAGATCTGTGAGAGGAAATCCAAAGTTGTTGAATATGATTAATCTTGAATGGGAGGATGACAAGGTTCTTGTTCCAGATGTGGAAGACGTGGACACAGTAGTATCCTTGGCGACGATATCTTCAAATGCTTATGTAAGGTTGCCAAAGGACCAGAAAGAAAAAGATAAACTGGACTGGAAAGATGTTGGTGATCCCTGGTACCCGGACGATAAGAATGATGATATAGGGTTTGGCTGGGACCAGAATGGTCTTCGAGGTCACGTATTTGTTAGTAAAGACAACAAAACAGTGGTTATAGGTATTAAGGGTACATCCGGCGCAGGGTTGATTGGTGCTGGTTCTGAAGACACGGCTACCGAAGATAAGAATAATGATAATCTCCTTTTTCTGTGCTGTTGTGCAAGGGTGAGCTATTTGTGGTCTACAGTTTGCGACTGCTATGATAGCACATATACCTGTAATCAGGATTGTCTTGAAAAGGAACTATTGAGAAAAGACAGATTCTACCAAGCTGCCTTAGAAATCTACAGAAATGTAACAAAAATCTACCCACCTGATTCAACAAACATTTGGGTCACTGGTCACTCTCTTGGTGGTTCATTGGCTTCTTTGCTCGGTAGGACATATGGATTACCTGTCGTGGCAATTGAAGCACCTGGCGAAATGCTTGCAACCAAAAGGCTTCATTTACCATTACCTCCTGGAATACCTAGGTACGAGGAGCACATATGGCACATCGGAAACACAGCAGATCCATTATACTTAGGTGTTTGCAATGGGGCATCAAGTTCTTGCAACATAGCAGGTTACGCCATGGAAACGGCGTGCCACACAGGAAAGCAATGCGTTTACGACGTGGTCACAGATTTAGGCTGGTCAGTAAGTTTGCTTAACCACAGAATTCACACAGTCATTGACGATATAATTAAAGTGTACAATTCCACACCCTCCTGTGTAAACGAACCACCATGCCATGATTGTTTCAATTGGCATTTTATTTCAAAGGATGATTCTACTCCAGATGAGCCTAAATTGCCAAATCCGCTTAACCCCACGACTTCTAAATTTGTCGCACCAACCCTCCGTACGACTACATCCTCACTGACATCTGAATCTTCATCTACATCTACATCATCATTACCTGTTGGACTGCATAAGTGTCTCCATAGAAATTTCTTCAGAAAATGTACTCGCTGGGATGATGACGACACAGGAATATTGCCCTAACTCAAATACCTTTTGCATCTCTGCTGATAGTTACATTGCCATAGGTCAGTCATTATATAATGGACCTGCATAATACATCAAGTGCGTATTTTCTCTCAATTGACAATTAAGGTATTATATTATAATATGTCCTGTATGTTGTGACAGCAATCCAAATATAACCATAAATTTAACCTTTTAGGAAAGTTATCAACATAAAGGTTGTACATAAGGTTTATTTCTTCCTAATTTAATTAAAGTTTCATTTATAGTCTTGTTTTTAGGTATAAACTAGCTAAGATTCCCTAATTTAACGAACATCATCTGAAAAAAACATTTACAAGCCTTTTAAATTTGGTTAATTTGCTGATATATTGAAGGTTATTTTATTATACAAAGACTTATTCTAGTGAAGATTTTTTAGAGAAAGGTAAAAAGGAATTGAATACAGTGCATAGTGGAGATGAGACCTTTAGCTATTTTCATTAATATTTTCATTTTGGCAGGTGCCTTGGTCTTAATGTTTTTGACCGTGATGGCAGGTTCTACAAATACAAACCCGTTGAAGAAATTCTACTGGATTAGAGCTGACACTTCAAGTATTCCAGGGGCTTTTGATGAGACTTCGTGGTCATTCTGGGGTGCTTGCGATTATAATGACTTTTCAAATTGTAATTATGGACCTGCTTATCCTATTTCTCCAGTTGATAACTTCCACACTAAAAAGAATGTCCCAAAGAAATTTGTTTCCGATAGGGACGACTTTTATTACTTGTCAAGATTTGCTTTTGCTTTCTTGCTCATTGCTCTCTTCTTTGGAGTCTTCGCTTTTATAATTTACATCTTGGGCTTCTGTATTACCTTCATTGATATGGTCTTTATGATTATGATCGGTATCTCTTTACTTTTCCAAGCTGGTTTTGCTTCTTTCATGACAGCTGTTGCAGTATTAGCCAAGAACGCTTTTAACAGCTCGGACATGCATCCCCACCTTGGTGTCAAGTTAATTGCTATCACATGGGCTGCCTTTGCTTGTTTGTTGATCGTATTCTTCTCAAGCTGCTTCACTAATATTGCAAACTCTTACGCTACTTACATGGCTGGAGTACGTGGATCGCAAAATACTTACCCTCCTGTAGAAGATGCCCCTGGTGAGGAATCTTCTTTCACAAGAACTGCTCCAGAAACTGAACCTAAACCAGAAAGCAATGGTGGTATCAGGTTCTTCAAGATTAAGAGAAACAATCAAAAGGTTTCTGATGATGAAAGCCTTTGATCCTGCAAATCGTATATCATTTGTTAAACTAATGTTTTGTATTTGATTACTCGTTTTTTTTCTACGTCTAATTTAAACCTTAAGAACGACGATACCCTATGTATATTGTCTATATAATAATCAGTGTTACACTTCTTTATCATTTGTACTAAAATACTCAATATTATCAAGTATTTCAAATTATTTTCTTCAAAGCATTCATATTTCTCTAAGGGAAAAAGTGCTTCGTTAGTTACATTATTTTAAAGTACAGGCTGATTTCATGCAGTTTTGTTCTGTATAGTTGCTGGTCTAAGATGCCAGAACTTTATTGAGAACAATTTCTCGGATCGCAGATTTTCCTCCATAAACTATATGCACGTTGAGGATTGAGGAAATTGATCCTTATAAGCAATAAAACACCAACTCAAGAAGTAGCTATTAATTGTACATATATGAAGCAAGCCTTTTTTTCACATTAGAACATTAAATTCGCAGCATTAATTGAAAAGAATTAGAATATTATGCCAGGACAGCATAGCGAGGAAGAGAAAGATGACAATCATCATTTTCATGCACATGCTCATAGATTAAAGAACATTTTCAAAAAAGAGAGCAGTCCCTTGAGTGGATTGGGCTCGGGCTCGGGATCCGACTCAGGAGAGTCACATAACGCATTTTCCAGGATATTTCACCATCACAATGATTCTAAGCAGGACCAGGTGCCCGGACATAAGGTGTCCAGAACTCCATCAGCTCTTTCTTTGAAGAGACACCCTTCGAATAATAAGCCAGGAAGTTCTGATTCCGAGAGAAAGGGATTGAGTAAGGCACAAACTTTAGCACATATCAATCATATGAACAAGCACAATGCCAGTCGCAATCATGTTGCACTCTCGAAGACACCCTCGTTCGGACATGGCAATGAGAAGATCAAATACAATCCATTTGGGATTAATAAGGATCCCCAGCAGGAGCATCCGGATGCTACCTTTTATATGAGTGGTGGTGCAGCTACACATATTCTTTCTAACCCAATTGCAGATCCAAATACCTATTTGCCTGACGACATGAAGCAATCATACAGCAGTCTCTTGGATGCTTTTGAAATTGATCCTCTAGGCAAGAAGCTAGGGGATGGTGGCTCCTCTGATGTGAGAATTGTCACTGGCTTGAAAAACAGAAAGAAATATGCTTTGAAGAAGTTAACTTTATTTGAAAAGGAGACTGATGCCTCGTTCTATGAGAGAGCCTCAAAGGAGTTTATTATTTCTAAATTAGCTAGCAAGAGCAGACATGTTGTGGATACTATTTCATTACTTAAAGTCCATTCTCAAGGTAACTTGACAAGAGGATGGGGAATTATTTTGGAGTATTGTTCTGGTGGTGATCTATTTAGTGCCATTATCAAATCAGGATGGAAAAAGTCATCAATGAGTGAAAAATATTGCATGTTCAAGCAAGTGGCCTATGGTATGAAGTTTTTGCATGACAATGGTATCGTACATCGTGATTTAAAGCCTGAAAATGTGTTGATTACCAGTAATGGAATAGCAAAAATTTGTGATTTTGGGGTTAGTGTTTTTGGTAATGTTGAGCCGGGTGATACCACCTCAGAAGTCAAAACGAGTACTTCTTATGTAGGATCTCCTCCTTATTCTTCACCGGAGGTGATGAAGCTAAAGGAAATGAGTTCCTCTGAAGCAAAGAACTCTGCATACGACCCCTATTTGATGGATAGCTGGAGTCTTGGTATGTTATTATTTTGTATTATATATTGTGGAGTTCCATTTCACCTGGCGTCTTTGCTGGATCATGGGTACAGAGAATATAAGTTCACTCATGAAAGGTTTTCATCCTCAAATCCGTCTTTCAAGAATAGGACAGACCATACGAAGGGTCCAGGCTCTGAGTTCAGATGGGCATCTCAATTTCATTCATCCGGTGCTGCAAGAGTGGCTTGGAAGTTATGCGATCCAAATGTTAAGGGCCGCTATAGTTTGGAAGATTTATTTGAAGATCCATGGTTTACAGCATTAGAAATGTGCTTGTATGAACATCCCGATCAAGATGTTGATCCAGTTCTTTCTTTTGTCACATCTAGTAGCTCCTCTGTTGCAGCATCCAGACTGGCATCCAGAAAAAACACGGTATCAACAGGTGAATTACATGAGCATGTTAATGTTAAAAGCATGGTAGATCTTGTTTCCACTAATTACTACGATGCAAAAGATAATTCTTCAATTCACTCTTCCTCCTCTTTGACTCATGATTCTCATCCTGAGTTTTTTGGGAAGCCGAATGCTCCAGAAAAACATGGGAGTGGATCTTCTTCTAATAATGGCGATGGCTCTGTAGATAATTTGAACACAAAATTAAGGTCTATGTTAGATATAGCTGATGGTAATGAAAAAAATAATTCTTTACCAAGTTTAAAGGAAGACGAATGTGAACATGAAAACAAGGCAACGTTTACTTTAGATGGAGATCCAGAGTTTATATCGGTGCAGCATGCGTCTATTGAAAGACCTAACAAGCAGCTAAAAGATAGCCACGAAGGTGAAGAGTTTGACTCAGCTTCGATACAAGCGAGTGTTTCTGCAAGTATGAGTACTTGCAGCAAGGAACATCCTGATATACCAGAAAGGCTATTAAAATCTAATTCTATGGCTCATTTGGACTCTAAAGGTGTCTGTGACTTGGGATATGCTATCAAGAAACATAATCACTCTGATATAAATAATGTTGTAATCTCAGGTAGCATATCTAGGAGAAGATAAATCATTGCACTGGTTATGAATGACAGTATATTAGTGATATTTTCAATAAATAGAGATAACTACTTTAAATTTAAATACAGTTGATTCGTTTTATTGAAATAAAGATTATAACTAACAACCCATAATTTCATGAAATAGAAGATTGAACTTTTAGTCTATTTAAGCTTCCAAAGAAACTCTACCCTTTGGATTAGTGACCTTGACACCCAATTTCTTAGCCTTGGAAACAATTTCAACTCTCTTCTTAGAAGAGACGTTGTGTGCAATTTCAGCAGCGTAAGTCTTGGTGTGCATCAACAAAACATCCAAATCCTTCACATTCTTGACTAAGTAAGCCTTGTGTCCGGATGGCATCATGTGTCTGGTCTTCTTGTTAGAACCGTAACCGATGTTTGGTTGAGGAATAGTACCTCTGAATCTTCTTCTGACACAAGAGTCGATACCCTTTTGTTTTCTCCAGTTTTCAGCAACACGGTGGTATCTGTCAGAGTGATGTCTCTTGAACTTCTTTGTGTACTTCTTTACAATCTTAGGGTGTGGGATAGAAGCAGCCACTAAATTCGTTAGTAAATTGTTCAGGAAAGTAGGAACATGAACCAAAGTTATACAGAAAACAGAATAGAAACATCCACATTTGTGCCTTTACAAACCTCCCATCTCTTGGTATCCTATTATTTGGCCATCAGCTCTTGGATAACGACTTCTATTGTTTCTTGCTCTGATCGGTCAAGCCATCAAAATCAGTCCAAACGGAATTAATTTAAATCAAATTTATCTATCATCGATTTCAGCTCTGTTTATCTGTATCTTCGTACTATGGAGTCCTTAACACCATTTAAAATCAACATACTTTTTAATTAATATATCAACCTTGTAGATTCTCTATAAAATTTTTTTTCACTTCTGGCCTAACGAGTTCTCATCAACAAATTGGTTGCCACACGTTATACAAATTTCCACTTGTTATATACAGTGCTATTCTACAGTAGGGCTGAGCCCTGGTAGCACGTGCAGGCTTGGAATAAGGAATACCAAATGAGGCATTCTCAAAAGGGTAGCACAAAGATGGATACTCAAATGGAATAGATGAATGATGCAATGGAAGCATCAGTCCATGAGCATGCCTAATTGGGTATTCTAAAAAAGTGAAATTGTTAGATATTGCTGTCTAGAGATGTAGTCCGGTATATGACATTGAACTTTTGGTATGTTAAGCATTTAGTACAGTGAGAAGTACAGAGGTAGCATTTAAAGAATATTAGAGATTATAGCAATATAGTTTTGATCAATTTGTAAACTTAGAGGTATATTGTTCACAAGCTCAGTTTCAGTATCAATGTTAAATATAAGTGATGTATTATATGGAATCAATTACGAAGCATTTATATGAAGCTTCAGTCCGGGAGCTTGGAAGAATAATAAGGTTAACATTCTATTCTATTTTAATATGGATATTGTTTTGGAGGATATCATATTATATATTTGGCATTTACGTTCAGCGGGTCTGGATAAGTAATGGGCTTTATTTAGGGGGGATTATTGTTGAGAAGAATGAGGTTAGCATTAACATAAAATGCTTGAGGCTTCGATTTTGGGGCAAAAACAAAGTGAGCATTCGAGGTGTTGAGATTATTGAGCATGATAACCACAAGAGTAAGCTGTATTCACCTAACTCATCAAATGAGTTTGTTGACTCAATTGGAGAGAGTGCAAATGTTCTACCCTCAAACCGAATATTAAGGGGAATTGTGAAAATTCTACTTCAATTTGTCCTGTTGACTCAAGTTGACGTGCGGTATTTTGAGTATTCCAGCTCTAGTAGTTCATTGAGGGTTAATTATTCCAGTATATTACTAACTTGCAGCAATGCGGACTCCAAAAAGAGCACCAAAATTGTCCTTCAATTTGGCGCTGATGACATATCAGGAAAAGTTAAGAAAAGAAGTAATCATAAACCATTTGAATATTCTTTATATTCTTTAAGGATAGATTTAGAGTTCATTCTCCGGTTTGACAACGGAAGGTTGGGTAACTCAAAGCTATCTGTTTTCTTACTCAGACCATCTGCAAATATTGATGGCATCCTCGATGAAGTTAAAATTGACCCTGCTATAACCGGGGAGAAAAATCCTAATATAGCCACCCTGGATCTGGACAAATCGGCCCTTCTATTGAAGATCAAGAGCTTTGTGGAAAACAGTGTGGATGAGCTTTCAGTTAGGATTGAGGAACTGTTATTAGATGGTCTACCTTATATGAGGAAAGCTACCACTGATAGTTTGGATACGCTGCATTCTCTTACACTGATACTGCTTAACTTTAAGCTAATCTATTTCAATGTGCATAGGCTTGAATCATCAATGGCTGGGTATAGCAGCTTATTTGAAAAATATGATAAGGCATTTGAATTCTCAAGTTGTATCCAAGCATTTACTGTACTGCTAAATACTTATACTTCCAAGGACTGCATTTTTGGCCGAAGTACAAGTGAAATATTGAACTTACCGAACTTAAATCACACATTTCGTTCGAATATTTGGAGAGCAAGCAATGGGGAAGCTGTGAAAGATTCTACTAATGAATTTTTTGCATCTGTTTGTAACCCTGTAATTGATTTAACTACCCAAGAATTATCTGAATTATGTTTTACATTTTCCAAATTAAAACGTATTAGAAGCTCTAAAGATGTTGTTGTTGCGCCTTCAAAAACAAATGAACTTCAAAATGATGAGACTGAAGACCTTTCCGGATCAAACTTACAAGGTTCAGATCTTAAGAATTGTGATGATGATATTATTCTGAAGTTATTGGATATAATGTCGATCTACTGTCCAAAAATTGACTTGAAGTTTATTGTCGAGCGACCCAAGGTAATTATTAGAACTACGCAAGGCAGAAAGGATAACAGATCTGTTCTAATGATGGGATCTTTCTCTCTGTTGGTTTTACATCTTTCTTCTGCTAACTTAGATGACTATTATATGAGATGCGATGTTTTACAACCAAGGCTAAGCCTTCAGGAAAGGAATACTGTGTCAAAAAACATTTCCGAGAATATCTTTGACATTCTGTCCCTCCTTTTTAATGTAACTATTTCAAAGGGTTTAAAAGTGAAAGCGTTGTTGAATATTTCAGGAGTGACGGTGGATCTATCCCAATTCTATATTTTTTTAAGGCTCAAGTATATTTCAGATGATTTAATATCATTGTTTTCAAGAACGAAAAGTTTTGAAAATAAGAACCAAAATTTTAAATCTGAATTGCCTACAGGACGAAAGAAGCATGTCGGGATACAACCATATTTTTCAACAAGCTTGGTAATACCACGGTGGTTAACGGAATTTCACATAACCTGTTCTAATATCTCCTTTTTAATAGGATCAAGGTCTCCTTTGATTCATCGAAGTGTATTTCATTCCAATGAATATAGCAGTGACTACAAACCTTCGGATTCTAAGATGAGACATATTCGGTTCAAGCTTGGTAGTATAGTTTGTAAATTAGAGGATAAGTTCTCTGATTGTTCTAGTGACCTATCTTTATTATCAGAGTCCTCGGAAACTCTAGCTTCAGAGTCACTTGAGAGGTCATTCACTTTAGGGGTACTATTTTCAGATCTAAATATACTGTCTTTTACGGATATTACCAACCCAGCAATAGTTTATGATGAAATTATTCACATACCAAGGGTGTGCCTAGAAGTTCCAATTTCAGAGAAAGTTTCCGAGAAAATTCTACATGTTACTATCACATCTGAGAAAGTATTAATCTTACTTGATTCATATAAGTTATCGACATTATTTGGGATGTTATATCTTCTTAGAGAGTTTTTATTGAACCCATTTCATAAATTGAAAAGAGAAGTAAGAGATTATCCACCAGGTGGTATGGATTTATCATCATCCTATAATCTGTCGCATGAAAAGGTTGATCTCTTGAAGCTATTAGATATTGAAATCAACATAGAATTATTCGAATTGAGGATGCTCATGAATGAAGCTTCACATTGTAGGCTCCAGTTGATAGAACCCAGGATTCACTTAAGTGAAAAATGTTTTATTTTTGAGCTGATTTTTGCTAGACTTCTCTTCAAAAATGCAAATAATAGAGATTGGCAGAGGCTACTTTGTCTAGATTCAGTTCACTTTCAGTTGTCACGTTCTACTAAGAATATTGAATTAGAATTCGAAAACATAATGTTCGTTCAACCGCATCGTTTTTTAGTACATGCTCTATTTGATAATATTTCAATTACAATAAAATTGGTGAAATTTTTAGTAAAATCTTTATCCACAGATGTTGAACTGAATGATGTTTACCCTTCAGAATCAAAAGCTAGAAATTTGCCATGCATCACTTTGAAATCAAAGAGATTATTTTACACTATGGAAGATGACCCGTTTGAGTCAGAGCTAAGTATGATATTCCAGCTAGGGTTAGTGGAGCAGAAAAAGAGATTAGAACTCATTTCGGAGTTGGAAGAATTTGAAACAAATAAAGATGATTCATCCAAACATGAAGAAACGAATGAGCCTTCTCACCAAGGTCTTGAAGGTTTGTATTTCCGGTTCGCTTCGTCCTGGATCAGAAAAGTGGACGCGTATAAATCAAGATTAAAGGCAGAAATTCATACAAATAAAAGCTACTTGTATGGAAAAGAAGTGAATTTGAACTCTTCTTTAAATGCGGGTATTCGAACTCATTTAATGCAACCCCCGCTTCTCCAATTAGTGGTGTCTGGATTAGATTTAATGATTGGGAAGACAGCTTTTGAATTAGATGCATTACCTGACTTTCTCGAAAGTATTGGGGGAGGCATGCCTAAAGATTCAAAATATAGCTTGTTAGCTCCATGTAATATGACAATGAAGGTAGAAAGTATAAGAATCCACATTCGTGATTATCCACTTGCATTTTTTCATGCCCCCCAAAATCTGAGTTGTGATCCTATTATGACATTTGAGGGGCCCTTGGTTCTAGCTGAAACTATGCCACATGGATATAAAAATATGCGGATTATAAAGATGCCTTTATTTCCTCACTTGAAAGATCTAAGCGATAGTTACACTTTTTTGAATCTTCATAAGTCTTTATCCACAGTGAAGATATTCTCGGAGGTTAGGATGAAATTCAGCTCAGAATTTCCAACTAGATTTGTATGGGGACAATCCTACCTGTTTGCTCTACAAAGAATTATGCAAAACCTAGATCAATTTTCGAAACCTCCAATAGATCCATCCCCTAAGTTGGGATTCTGGGATAAGATGAGATTAATTTTTCACTGTAAATTGTTCATTGAAAGTTGCTCTAATAATGCTATTGAAATAGCATTCAAAGGCTCTAGAAGTCCTTATGATTTGTTTGAAACAGGAAGTGGCTTCATATTATCTTTTCAAAATAACATTCGATGGAATGTGAATGAGGAAAATAATTCAAAACTGATTTTTTCCTTAAAAGCCGACAAAGTGCTTTGGTATATCCCCAATTATCTAAATGAGCCATTAATTTCGTGGATCAGAGATTCTTCGAAGAGCATTTTGGCGGAGAATCTGCCTTACTTGGATTTCGGTTTTGGCTATTACCTAAAACAAGATATTAAGAAAGTACCGTATCACTTCCACATGGGTAAATGCAATGAAATTTCTAAATCTGTAGTTACTCTTAGAAATGTTCAATTCGGTTTAGGTTTTGTTCTAGAAAGAAGTCTTGATCTAGATGAAGCTTCCGACCATAATCGACCACATTATGAAATTGAACTTTTTAATCCAAAGTTTGTGGATTCGAATCATGATTCATATAAGGGATTTAGGTCTGAGTATCTTCATATGAATATTTCACTCACAGCGGATGGTACCAGTGATTACAATTCAATTCATTTGAGTCCTAAGGTTTTCAAGCAACTATTTTCTTGGTGGAAGTTATTCGCTGGAAATATGATGCTTCCTGTAAATAGAGGACTTCTATTTGGGGAGAAAAAAGTTTCCCCTAAGTTCTCCCAACACTTATATTCTAATCGATTTCATTTCAATGTCAATTCCTTATTTTTGGCACATTTGCTTAGGGAAAATAGCCTTATAACTGATCTGGATAACGTTAATTGCATAGGATTAAAGGCAAGAGTTGATAATTTTTGTGTGGATCTTCATCAAAGAAAAGAACCTAGGGTCGAAGTTATTGACCTGCTGGACCAAAACAAGCAAATATTGAAAATGAATTTTCACTTGGGAGAGGTAAGCGTATCAAAAATTGACTTGAGAGTTATATTTGCGTCTTTTAAAAACTGTGTAGAAAAGTCCTTGGACTCCGAACCCCAAAGTATCTGGTATGACTTCCAAGATTATGTTGAACCTGGTACAATTTCTTTGGAAAAGAGAATTCCTACTATAGTTCATCATCCGTTACTTTTTTCGGAGAGGTTTTCATATATTAGAGAAACTGGAGAGTTGCCAAGCTCCAGTTCCCTTAAAAAAGTTTATGATGGTGAAAACAAGAATAACTGCGGTTTACGAGAACGTATAGCTCAAAACCATACTAAAATTCATCTAGAGCAACGAGTTGAAGAATTAAAAAATAAATTATGTACGTCTAGTGCTGCTGATGCTAAAAATTTACAAAAGTCTATTTCTACAATACAGAAGGAAATAGATTTAGAAGAAAAAAGATCATATGAGAGAGTAGATGATAGCTCCTCAAACGTGAGTTCAACAAATTTTCATAATAAATTTGAAGTTCTTTGTATGTTTTTAACTTGGAATACTCATAATCGTGATATACTTATTAAGTATCTACACACCGTTCAAATGAACCGAGCAATGATGGGGTTTTTGACACATAAAGCCCTTCACTCAATTGAAAATATTTTAAAAAGAGAGTTAAATATCACTAAGAGTGACAACATTTCAACATTAGCTCTGATTCATGGTTCTCTTGCTTCCAATTTAAGCAGAAATACTTGTAGTGGAGTAAGCACCAGAGACATAGAGGATGACGAGAAATTCTTGTACACTTGTAGTGAACAACAATCTATACTCGAAGACTACCTTATTGTGGTCAAATATCCCCAAATTCAGCTACAGGAATCAGATTCATCACGTTCACTGATTCTAATTTCTTTGCCAAGCCTTGATTCTAAAATCGTTTCTGTCATTGAAAAATCACTGGACAATGATCTGGGAAATCTGAAAGAACTAGAGGTAAGGTACGGGGTAAGGATGAATGATGCTAGCATTTGGGTTATTTTCAAAGAATCTACGGACAAATGGTTTTTTAATTTCAGAAAAGCATCAATTTCTTCTTCCAAGCACCACTGGACGCCTTGGTTTGGAGTCGAGGTATGTATTGATTCTAAGGTCGTGGATTCTGAGCACTTAATCGTGGATAAATGTAAAATGAACCTCAACTATACACAAATTAAAGCTAATTCTACTCTAGAACTATTAGCTCTGGAAAAAAAAGAGCTAGTTAATAAAAGGTTCAACATTTGGGTTCCGAAGATTGTTTTGAATGTGACATCGAAGCAATATCATGCACTAAGTAGCGCTATATTTAATTTATTGCTTTATGTTGAACCAGGCAATAAGGAATTACGTAGGCAATTTGAAAAGCTCAAACTTTCCACTGATATGCAAGATTTAAATTTGTTGTATAAGCGTATTGAGAAAACGCAAAGTAATAACCATATGGTCAATGAGCTACTAAAAAAGTATGAATTCCAGGACTCACTACTCTCAGAGAAAGACCATCAAACCTATATGCATTTGAAAAAACTTAAATTGAATACTGAGACTGAATTATATTTATTGATGACATCGATATTCAATGGTGAAATCTATCGCAAAAAAGACTCCTCTGAGCATTCAGAATGGAATATACATGCACAAGAAATTATTTTACATATTCTTGAGGACAGTAGGATTCCTATGTTAGATGTCTCTCTATCCGATGGCAAGTTCAATAGAATAGCGAGTGAATACGGCACTAACCTGAACATTGTTGACGTTAGCATGGTCAAAATAACAAACAAGTTAAAAAATAGTCATTATCCTGTTCTTCTTGGCCCAGCTAACTCTACAAATTGCGCTGAAAATCTTATAAGCGTCTCTTGGAAAATGAATCAACCAGTAGGAGGAATAAAAATAATGGAACATTTAAGCACAAGGTCTCAGCCGTTAAAAATCAATATTGATGAAATAACTGGTCAGAAGATCTTGAATTTTATTCTTCCCCAAGAAGAAAATGATATTTCTTCATTAGTTTATGGTATTGATCAAGATAATGAAGATAGTGAACTGGTCATCTCGGATGATGATCAAAATACTCTTGATAAAATAGCAGAAAAAAAATTTGGTATCATTGATACTGAAAGGTTCGAAAAATTAAATGATAAGCGCCATGATGATGATCTCGAGCAAATGGTAGAGCGTTCAAACAAGTACACTAGTATTATTTCCTTTAATTTGAGTCCTATTCAGGTTCTGGTTTCGATTAAGTTTAAATCTGGATATAAAAGACTCATCAATGTTCAGGATTTCACACTTGTCCTACCAGAGTTCTTCTTGAAAAATAAAGTCTTGTCCTCCTTAGAAATCTTAAAACTTATCAAAAAGGTTATAATTAGAACCTTGTTAAGAAATGCTGGTCCTTTGTTGAAACAAAAACTAAAGACAAGGCAAAGATCATCTAAATATGTGGAATGATGAATTTCAGGAAGAGCAAACTTCTCATCTCAGAATAGAAATCATTAATAAATAAAGGTAACTCACAATATGTAAACTCAAATATGCTGCTTCTTCAAATCTCCTCCATATAACGCTTTTTTCTTCCTCTTTCCTTTCTTTGACCCTGGCTCTTCATTTTCTGATATGTAGTCACCTCTCATGAGAGTTTGTTGATCATTAATGGCCAAATCTGCCGCGTTGAAACCAGGAATGCCCCCTAATGGTGTCTTCTCAAAATTTAACGATCTATCTAATAAATCCAGATTGATAGAGGTAATTATGTCAGGCGCTTGTGGTATGCTTGGATCTAATAATGCTCCAGGAATAGCTTTCGCATTGGGAATTTGATGCCTGCCTGGTAGGTCCTGAATATGGTTTTTGTATGACTTTCTTAGTTTCACCCCCTTACTACCATCAGGATTTGTCCTCGCTAGTGACCTGGCAACTGGCTCAAGTCCGTACATAGCCAACAAATTATCTAAAGGCGATGGGTTTGATAATTCATACTTCTCTGTAATTGTTAGTAATGTCCACATATAGTTATAAAATCATTACATACTTGTTGTATCAATCAAATAATAACTTTCTTTCCCAGTATTGCTGTCTGTAATAGACATTTCAGGTCAAACTTTGAATCTACCTCGTGTAATAAATGTTCACCTTTGGAAATCGTTCCTCTGCTCCTGCGCGCAGCCCATGAAGTTTAATTTCATAGTTAAATTGTTCTATACGAATTCAAGGCTACATAATAATAAAATATGAAGAAAATATAAAATATTTGGCAGTGTAATTAAACATTTTTGAAGGACTCGGAATATTATTTACCTACAACTTCCCATCCATCATCCTTTTCAAGAGTTAACTCAGAGGTTATCTTAGTTAATTTATCAGTCTCTTCCTCTGTACCTGTTGACTTTTTAACTTCTTTTTCAGTATTATTGGTATCTTCTGAATCTGAATCTGATACAGCTAATACGTCAAAAGATGATTTCTGTGGTTTTATTGATTCTGGCTTTTGGGATTCTGGCTTTTTACTCCTTTGCTCTCTTTTCTTGGGTTCCACAGCTTGGCCTCTCTTCCAATCAAACTCTGGCTCTTCCTTACGTGGTCTTCTGTTGCTCTTTTCCCTTGGTGGTAGGGTGGATGTGGTACTTCTGGCTGAACCCCAGTCCAACTCTGGACCATCTTTTCTTGGCTTTCTGTTACTTCTTTCTCTTGGAGGCAAAGCTGCACTAGTGTTTCTTGCTGAGCCCCAATCTAAGTCTGGCTCCTCCCTTCTTGGCCTTCTTTCAGATCTCTCTCGTTGCAGAAAGCTTCCGCTTGTATTTCTAGCTGAACCCCAATCTAATTCGCTTTCTTCTCTTCTCTTTGATTCCAAAGGTCCAGTTCTTGCAGCTCTCCAATCCATCTCGAAAACATCTTGCTTTTGAGGTGCTGCAACGTTAACAAAAACTTTTCTTCCACTAAGGTCTGCAAGATTTAAATTCAATGCTTCCTCTAAATGCGTTCTCTCTACAAAAGTTACGAAACCAAAACCCTTCAACCTACCAGTATTGATATCAGCTGGTAACTTAACCTCTGTAATAATGTCTTGAAGTTGCATACGGTTTTCGAAAAACCTTATCAAAATTGCATCAGTTATATCCCATGGCAAATTACCCACTCTTACTCTGTATGGAGGTGCATCTGGTATTGGAAACTCCTTTCTTTCACGTCTTGGCTCCTCGGATCTCATTGCAGAAAATCCTGAGCTTTCTTCCCTTCTTACGGGGTTAGATTGATTTACTGGAACTCCAATTGATGACATGTCCACTTCTTCATCTGCCCATGATCCTCCAAGAGAATCATCGGCTAAGAATGAACCCAAGTCCATTTTGACTGATTTTTTAGGCCCTAAGAACGTTAATATAAAGTTCAACACATCATGTTTTAAATAATACAGCAATTTATCTCCCTTATGCAGATAGTATTACATACCCATATTGAATTCTTATTTTATTTTCAATTGCTATAATGTTTTAGAGTTAAGAAAATTTACTACTGATCCTTTTTTGAAATTTTTTTCATTCGCGAAGAAGTAGCCTCCAAAGTTGGAGATTTTTAGACAATATCATGAAATTAATTAAATCAAACATATTATAAGCTATGAAAAGATCTTAAATAAGTGCTAATACATCATTCATATTAAAGAAGTAACATTAAACTCTCTGGTCAACTATATCTCTTGATACAAATTGCTGATCAACAGCTACCCTCAAGGGATGTTGAGATAATGATTCACTGCTCCCGTTTTCTTGTTCATTTGCATATGCATTGTCTTCTCGTCCAACCATCGTAATGCTATCGACACTCGTATTATCACTATCGCGATGATCAATCTCAGAAGGTATCACATTAATAGTATTATTATTTTCAGCATTAGATTGCGCTTGCGCATTCAGTGACAGGGCTTGTTCGGTAGTGATACAATGTTCTCTGTATAGATTTATCACTGCCCAGTTAAATATGTCTGTCTTTTTGACGCCCATTATCTTCCATAAAATTGGCCAAAAAATATATCCATACTTTTTCCTGGCTATTTTTTTTCCTTCACTTTCAAGGTTCAAATGTCTTAATGATTCATCATTAAGCAAGGTCTGGACTCTTTCACCTATCGGAACTAGCTCCTGGATAAATGCAAACAATATAGGGTCATCTCTGATCAACCTTAAGTTTAAAGAGTTGATATCGCTGACTTGGTTAATGCTATTTGAGTCATCATTTGCAGACTCGCTATTACTATTTTGCAAATTTGACTGGGAAGTTGCTGCGTTACCTATATTTGCACCACCAGACTCCTGGGAGGACCCTTTCTTGTAACAATAGTTCCTTTTACACATTGGACAACAAGCCCTACGCTTGGTTAACCATGGGTCTATGCAGTCAGCATGAAACACATGTCCACATAAAAGCCCTCTTACTAAATCATCTTCATCGATGACTTCCAAACAAATAGCGCAGCTTCCTGAAGTAAAATGTAAATCATGAGCATGGCTCTGTCGCAAACTAGAAGAATCCTGTGATAAAGTCCTATTGCAATCTACTCGTGCTCCTATTGAAGGGGTTACGATTTCAAGCTCAATAGCTTCGTCACCATTAGAATCCAAGGGAACTTCCTTGTACCCTAAGTCTTCATTATTGCTTCTTTCCTCTCTTTCAGGAGTGCTTGAAAGAGTCCTTTCAGATATCTCCTCATTTCTATTCTTAGTTGGTTCAGCCTCTTCTTCCAAAATGCCATGAACTGCATCCTTTTGGCCATCAACATCTCGATCGAGCCATTTCCCATAAGTTATCCTTGGAAATAAACGGTCCACTTCTTCTGCTGAAAGTTTCTTCATGGCAACTTTTCTTCGGTGGGTATGCCTATTCCTATTCAGCAACCATCTACTCAATATCTCCGCCCTGACATCATCGGAATTTCTTATAAAATCAAGCTGGTTTTGGAGTTCTTCGTCGGTAATATCTCTAAGTTGATTAACTTCTTCCGGCCTGCCTCCCATAAATATTCCTCGACTGGTTGTTGGATATATATGGACCCCATATTTTGATCTCACAAAATACCTTACTGTGAAGAAAACAAACAAAAGTCCGATAGCTACTCCTATAGCTAGAGCCAAAAAGAATAGTACAGTAGAAGAAGTCCCTTTTTTTGGCGACAGGTCATCAGGAGACTCTGATGAGCTACGAGAAAACAAAATATTAGATGCCTCTATAGCAACTGAAAAACTCATCATAATATTTTTCCTTGCACATATACATCAAATCACTTCTTATAGTAATATTAGTAGCTTTAGATCAAACCTAATCAACCCAAAAGATTTTAACTTTAATCGAATTTTTCTTGATGGCTCTACTGAAGTGACGATCCCTGCGCAACTTAAATTGTATATAGTTCAAGCCTGCGTTTCACTGTAGTAAAGTTTTCTATTACAATAATACTAGGTAAGATTTTTTTAACTTATAGAGGGAATGTAGATCAGAGGTGGGAGCATCTGTTTATATATCTTATAGAAACATATATATCAGTCACATATGTGATTATGTGCCTACGTTGCAGACTAATACTATTTGTTTCTTTGATTCCGCAAGGCTGAGCCCTAATCTTGATATTATCAATTCCAAATTGATCAATTTACATGACTAGCTGTTATATTTATTAATCTGAAGGTGGCCCTTGCTGATTAATAGATATTGATCTTGATAAAATGAGCTAAATTAAACTACTATCTTTACTAGCAAAACCATTATGTATTAAATAGTAAACATAAAATACTACATATAAATTACTGCATGGTGTTAAAAATTGCTTATTTTGGAGCTTCCTTGAAAGTAATAGCAGCTTCTTCGCCCATAGCAGAGATGATAGTAACCAACAAGTCCTTACCTTCGTCGAATTCGGATTGAATTTTGTCACCTAATTCGCCCTCTGGGACCTTGACATCATCCTTGGTGTCACCATCTTGAGTCATCAAAGACAAGAAACCGTCATCGATGTCCAATAATTGGTATTCGGTTCTGGAAACATTTGGGACTTCCATATTGTGGGTAGATGGAGATAAATCTTCTAACTTCTTACCAGTGAAGATATCCAAGGCAACCAAGTGGACCTTAGCGTGACCGTGCTTACCGGTCTTGGAAGTAGACATATCAACGATCTTACATGGTCTACCCTTGATAACGACATGTCCGTTCTTTCTCAATGCAGAACATTGCATTGGGTAAGTCAAAGCAGCACCAGCGTCAGCGGTCTCGAATGTGTGCTAAACTAGTTAATAAGAGCTCTAATTAAAACATGAATCTGGCTTTATAGTCTTTGACAATACAAAATCCTTTGTTCAATTAGGATCGAAAGAATACTAGAAACAGTATCTAAATCCTTCAAATCTTCAATAAGATTGGTAGAATCATTCGAATTTGATTTATCAAAAACATTTCAATCGTTGAATTACTTACTTCTTCTTCAGCCATATTGTCTCTAGTTTCTGTAAAGTTAATTAACCTTTAGATTTGAAAAAAAATTCTTTACTATCAGCGCTGCGCGAAGGATAGTTTTTTTTGGGGAGAGACGAAATTTTGGTATATTTCAGACCGGTAGGTTACTTTACTACTGAATAATCGCATTGGACACGACTTAGGTAGGTAAATTACATACTCGTGTGCAGTTACCCTACTTTTATTCGCTAAAACAAAGTTGCTTATATACAGTGTCTTGTTGTGTGAACTACAGGCGTTTCGTCACGTGATGGTGTTGGTTGCACTTCCCCCAATGGAGGGCTCACCTTCACTAAAAGTTCACAATAGATGCGAAAAGGTACTAGTGAAAGAATGCCAGGCAGAAGAACGTGAAACCGGAAAAAAAAACTAAATATTAAGGAATTTAGCAGTTTAACCTCGCTAGAACTTTGTCTCTCTAGTATGTTGGCACTAGTGACTCTTTGTGTCTGAGAAATGTAATTTTCCTTTTACTCTATGTCAGTATGGCTTGAGCTTACAGTACCATTTATGCTCCAGAAATAGCTCTGAAATCGCTCTTTTTTGCCATTTAGTATTTCGTAATTAAAATAAGTACAGCCTAGACATTCTAGGAAGATGAAGTGTGCTGCATATCGGATTTACTGGAAGAACGGGAGAAGAGAACCAAAGCTAGTTCATAGACGAAAAAGTGGTTTAAAATGCTAGGATATTATTAGTATTGAAATTGATGGAAAATTATCGAGGTTTATGACTTTGCCCTACGTAGTAGGCAAGGCATATTGATGTACAAAAAATATTATCTGAAAATTGAGCTGCGTCCATCTTCTAATGGAGCGTGTTTACAGACGGACCATGTTCCCTATTGAGCTTTTTCAATGGTCTCGTAGGGTCATACTGCCAAAGTTGAAATTTCAGAATCATCTTTTTCCAAATTTGACAGCTTCTCGTCAGCAAAGGTGTCCTTTGAGGAAGTATCGTCCGTGTCGGCCATCGACAAAGACTGCTTCTCTATCTTTAGTTCGTCGACTAGTGGGGCCCATTTGGCTAACAATTCGTTACATTTTTCATGCAACTTGAAGCTATCAGCAAGCTCAAGATCTTTTTCTCGTAAAATACATTTGATCACCTTGTGAATTTTCGTCTTTCGAAGTAAGTCTAAGGTTACTGGGAAGTCAGATAGTCTATGCAAAATTAGACGAGCTACTGAAAGTTCGTCTGGTGATGGAGGGGCAAATTCTTTTGGGTTTGTAGGCGTAACAGGTTGGTTCCTTTGAATTAGAGACCTTTGCAACTTTATACGACAAAGCCAAAGCTGATGGCGTCTTTCTTCTTCAAGAACGGGTGTGTCGCTTTTTTTCATATTCTTCGAAGCCGGAGTTGGAGTCGGAGTTGAAGTTGGAGTTTCTTCTAATTTCCTGGTCTTAGACGACCTACTTTCAGCTATTTCTGTACGAGCCTTTCTACGTAACCTTCTGGAACCGATATTTGAGCTTTCAGTATCTTCAGAAGCTTCTAACTTTACTTCTTCTTTTGCCTTTCTGCTAGTTTTCAGTTTGTCATCTTCAGGCTCTATATCCTCCTCTACGACATCTTCACCTGTGTCATCAGCTTCATTATCATCTACTAGCTCAGCATTGTTAGTGCCTTCTTTGTTTAGCTTCCTCATGTATTCCTCAAAAGAGAGATTCTCAGCAGCAAGCAATGCATCATTTACGTTGACAGTCCTGCCATTTTTTAATTTTGGTGGCTTTCTGGGTATCTTTTGTAACTTTTTTGCTAAGCTTTCTTTGCTCAAAAGCTCCAAGCTTTTGTCTGTCATCCAATAATAGTCCCCATCTGGAATGAATATTACGCAGTATTCAGTGGACTTTTTCTTAAAATCAAACACTGCTTCAGGGATCATATCATTTGGCATAACGAATGATGGCCACGCAGGAAAGCCATGCATTTTTGCCAATACCAATTCCTTCGGTTGAAATTTGAGGCTCGTGGATCTTTTCTGTGGCATTCGATTGTCAACTTTCAAAAGGAATGTCCAAAGTACTCAGCTTATTAAGTAATATTTCCAGTGCTGAACTTCTCGATAAGGATTGATCGATTGATGACAATTACTTGCCGAATCTAGGTTGTCCAACGAACGTTGTTATGACTGTTTATCTGAGTCTCACGCAAGGCAACTCAATCGCTTCTTGTTGTCGGTTCGTGCACTACCTAATAAGAATACTGCTGCAACTGATGATCAGAGAAGGGCTAGATCATCTCAAAGCATGATCTGCTCTTTTCATAGATCTATGATCACTTGTTCTACTCTTGTCCATAATTTACCGACTGCGATGTTTTTATATCTGAAAGTATGACTTTTTTCTTTTCCGAGCATTTTCAGTAGAAAATTGCAATTTTTGTAGAATGTAACAATAAAAACAATTAAAGAATATATCTAACATCAAATTACAGAAGGACGTCAGCAGGAAAGAGATAACTGTACTCACACAACGTAAGGTCTTTTTTAACTAGGTTTGCCAAAAAAATGCTTGATCTGACAAGATCTGATTTGAATTACGAGCACCGATATCACTACTACTGGGGATTAGAGCTTTACAAAAGGTTCCTGGCTTCTGCTCTAACGATAATATTCAATATAAATGCATAATCTAATTTATAGCAAAAATATACCAGCGGCATGATTTTTCTGGTCTATCTATGCAATGATGGGGCTTCATTTTGACGTCAATATTACATAATCATCCACCAAGTCAAAAAAAAGTTGCGAACAAGCAAATATAATGATACTATCAGTTAGGCTAAAGTTGCAACAGCAATCCTCAACGCCGTAAGTATTTCTATATCAAAGAGATTCGTATTCGGATTTGCTTTTTTTTATTCAAGACTTTTTTTGCATCTTTTGAAGTGCTCAAATTCATTTCTGTTAGTCGCTGTTTCAAAGTAGAATAGTCCCTAAGATTCAAGCAGGTTCCAAAGCTTTTGTGAATAAAGTAGTAGATTGTTAATAAAAAATCGGAAAAATTAATAAGGCGGAGATAAACATAATGGGACAACCTTCAGTGGATACGGTTCAGAAAAGGTCGCTTATACTGGACAGTGTAGGCTGTGAAACCGGAGCTGGTCATAGAAAACGTAAAAGCATCGATATGAATTTGCATACTAGCGCTTTTGATATCTCAAAGAGGCAAAAGCTGAAGCAGTTTGTGGCTCCAATTATGCATAGTGTTCCCAAGTCTATCTTGCCGATTTTGCATGAACCATTAAAGCCAGACGATCTTTTTGCAGATATTGACTATCAAGTTATAGATGCCGATACATCGAAGCATATTGAGCGAATATTAAAAAAGTTTCCACCTCCAATACCACCATATTTGAATAAGGATATCGACAATGGACATGGTGGCCTTATGATTCCATTTATTTATCCACCCCCAGTTATTGATAACACGAGCCTTTTAAGTAATCAGGACTCGGAAAAGCAAATTAATTCAGGTTCTGCTAATAAGGGTAAGCCCGAAAAGCGCTTTATAGAACTACCACCATTGCCTTTTCCTCCACCGAACTATATCCCATATCCACTCGTATCTGCAAAATCTACATTATGTCCTTCTGAAGCTTTTGATGCTCTTCTAAAAGCTCTGAAAGAGCTACCAAGAGTTGATATGGTTGTTGCAAGTGCTGCAGGATCTCTTTTCTCATTGAAAGCACAGGCGGGTGAAGAAGGGATAACCACAAATGACTACGAAGAGATTAAGAGGCGTGTAACACACGAGCTGCAGTATGAATCAGAAAAAGAGTTATTATCAAGTGGGATGGATTCGGAGATAGAATATGAGAACCAGGAAGCAGAGTTGAAGGAATATTACCTGAACATTGATAGGTCGGAAGAATATGACCCTTTTGATAAGCCTAAAAATAGAGATTCCTTTGAATTAACGAGACACCCGAACCATGAGTTCTTGAAATTTGAATACATTAAAAGTGATTTAAGAAATGGAAACATGCCAATAAAAACTAAAGGTAACCATGATTTACATGCCATTCCAGACGATTTTCCGAGAAATCTATCAAGTTTTACAGCAAGAAGGTCTCTGTACTTGTCCAATCCAAATAAGGATGTAGCATTTGCAAATGGAAGCAACAAGGAGAAGAGGAGGCAAGCTTTAGTAAAGTCATTGGAAGAAATAGAGACGTTTGAGAAAGAGCACAGGGAAGAAATTTTTCAAATTCGTGAACAAGAAATTCTAAATAAGATCAAAAAATTGCAGAATTCTAAAATATCACTTCTGGGGCTAAATGACTCAATCGAGGATGAAGAACTTCTCAGATTTAAAAATAAATTTGCAGAAATTCGAGATAAGGATCTAGTAATGCTTAATTTGTTTCACAAGTATGAAACATTTAAAAATTTAACGAACTTCTATCAAAGTTCGAATAAGGTATTCAAGAGCCATAGTGTCTCATTCTTGAATAAGTTTGCAAGATTAAAGAATTTTTTTGAGTATCAAAAACAATCATTTGAAGCTCTCTTGGATGATGTTGAATCCAAGGAAAGTTTCACTGACATAAAGAGTAAGGATTCCTCTAAGATATATGCTAATATTTCCGACAGAGATTACCATAAAGAAATTAAGCAGCTCTTGAGAGGTAAAGATGACAAAAAAATGGATCACAATAGTAGCCACGTCCAGCCTACAAACTATGTAAATGAATTTACGCCACTTGCAACGAGTGAGGAGTTTGAAATTATTACAGGTTGGGATAAGTCAAAGTTGTCTAAAGATCATAAGGCCAAAGTAGCTGAAGATATGAAAAATAATATTTTTCTGGGGCCTTTATACGATGCTGTTACTTCTGGGTCTGAATCAAATAACACCTCAGAGAATAACCCAGGTGTTGGTCTGTCGAAACGGAGGGGAAGAAGAGGCAACAAAGATGAAGAGAAATCTAGCAAGTATAGTGAATCTGAATTGTTAGCCAGGATCATGAAACATTTTACAGGACCAGGAGGAGCTTCTACGGAGGAGCTTAATACCGATTTAGAGATGCTAAACTTAAAGACCAGATGGCCTGTATCGCATTCTAAATAACGATTAAGTATTTATTTAGTTTATGTATCTCATATAATATCATTTCATTAGTATCGAAACACCTCTTAATAATTGAATTGTAATTAAGTTCATACATACAAAGAAACAAGTCAAAAAGAAGACTTACCAGTTATTCACTGAAATAAGACATTTTAAATGTAGGAAATGATAATGGAATAAAAACTTAGAATAAGAGTAAAAAAAGTAAAGGAAATAATACAACTCCAGTTCAGACTACTTGTTTAGCAAGAAATGGAAAGAATACATCTGGGTGTTTGGTAATCTATGTCATTTAATACTCTTCGAATTGAGAATAAAGAGCAATGAAGGCATTAGCTAATCCAAAGACCAAAGGGAAGTTACCCAATATTTGAGTAAATCTGTGGTATTGTCCAAATTCTGCTAATATGAAGTTCTTAAGCAGCTCAATAAAACCCCAATAAGAACCCGAGGTAGTGAACAAAGCACCGTTCTTAGATACAACGTAAAATACGAGGACTTTTGCTAAAGCAAAAATAAATGGATCAAACTGATAGGCTCTTGTAATTAAACCGGTATCTTCTTCATCAATTACAATAATCCTCCTTGTGAAGTTAACGTAATATGAAATAATCAACGGGACCGCAACTGCTGCAATAAGCCATGTGAAAAGAACAGCCAAAACACCGCGTTGTAAGAAAACAATCAAGTCGACCAGTGGTAATGTCAAGAAATCAAGGAAAGGTATTGATTCCTTTACAATAGAAGGTATAGTGTTGTTGTCCTTAACAGCTACTATGGGAACATAGTAATATATGAAGTAGAAAAATTCGGAAATTAATTCAAGATAGTTCAAAGTCACTGTAGTTGACAAGTTTTCTCTCAATTCTTCATTATACTCAAGCACAGTAATCCCTACTGTATCTGTGAAAGACAACACTTTTGAGTAAGTCACTTCAAATTTCTCAATTAATGGATCAACAATCCATTCTTTTAAGTTTACTGGAGGACCTTCAGTATAGTCTTCGTCCTTTACGTCATCCTCTACAGCTTCCTCCTCTTCCTCTTCCTCCTCTCCATTTTCCGTTTCACCCTCTGCTAAGGTCTCTACATCTGAGTCCTCCTCAAGGCTATTCTGCACAGCAGCTAATCCCTCTTCAGGGTTCTTCTCGATAAATTCGCCTAATTTCTCTAACAATGCCTTTTTTGTGTCCTTAGCAAGCACATGGACACCAATCTTGCGGCAAATGTTGCTTAACTCAGCTTTCTTAAGACCTTGTAACTCTGACATTTGCACTCTACTTCGAAAGTTCGCAATTAAAATTCACTTATGTATATAAAAATCAATTGCTTTTTGAAATATAATTCTTTTGCAATCCAATACTGATTTATGTAACTTACAAGTATTAGTTGATATTAACTTCAAATTAGTTGCTTCTTCTATCCAATGTTTACGTTTATAACATTTATGTTCTATTAAGCACGTATGTGTTTCTTCACTTTGTGTACAGGATATTGTGATATTTCCTAAATAGGAAGTCATAATTCGATGGGAAAAACATGGTGGAAGTACATACAACAAGTAAGGCTGTTTCAAGGGTAAGAGTTAAAATACAGTATAGTGTTAGTATTAATTGCTATTAAGTGACTTATTTTGATATTTCTTGTTTACAACTAAATTTTTATCCAGATTAGATTCTAAAGTTCAACATTATATGTCATCGAATAAAGTTACAAGAATATAAAATTAGATATGAACTTTTCATTTGTTCGAATACCTAGAGGCAGCTTTAAGAATTTAGGCATACGACGTTTGATTAGTGATTCGAGCTTTGAAATTGGAAGTAAAGAAAATCCACGAATAAATCAAGTTGGGATTCAGTATTTATCTGAACAATTACAACAGCGAGTTTTTCCGAAGTCAAATGTAAACGATTATATTACAAGAGTTGACTCAAAGAAGGCTGAGATATCCAAGGAGCATTTGAGTAGTCATAAGTTGCTAGGTAAGAAGACACAAATTTCTGAACCTATCAGAATTGAGGGAATCCCTCGACTAATAGGAGAAAATACTCTAGATGAGCATTTTTTTAAACTTGGAAGTGCATATTCGGAGCCTTACTTATCATTAGCCAAAGGGTTCTTAGGAGATGGTGCTAAATTGGCTCCAAGGCCTAATACTTCTGAGTGGCAACTCACAGCAGGGTGGACTAAATATGTTATGGGGAAGGAACCTTCAGCAGTTGCATTTCCTGAAGAAGAGTGCGCAGTATTTGACGTTGAAGTTATGTATAAGCTTTCAAAGTATCCTGTGTTAGCTGTGTGTGCAACTGCTAATGCATGGTATGGTTGGGTATCTCCTGCTCTCGTTCAATATAAAGAGGAAGGATCAGTTTCGAACTGGGAACATCTAATACCATTTGATACTTTAAATAACCCAAAGCTTATAGTGGGTTATAACGTTAGCTACGACAGAGCTCGTATAAAAGAAGAATATAACATACAGCAATCAAAAGCATTTTTTTTGGATGGTATGGCGTTGCATGTAGCTGTGAGCGGAATATGCTCTCAGCAGAGGCCAAAATGGCAGAAATATAAGAAAATCAAATCTCAAATTAACAATGAGCATCAAGATGACTTTAAATCTTCATCGGCGGAAGAAAACTTTCTGAAATTTGAGAAGGAATACTTTGAATCTGAGGCTGCAAGTGAACTTATAGATGACCCTTGGTTGAATAAAGGAGCACCAAATAGTTTAGCTAGCGTTGCAGATTTACATTGCAACATAAAGTTGAATAAGAGTGACCGTGATTACTTCAGCTCTACTGATCTCTCTGGCGTATCTGAAAATTTCAACAATTTAATGGATTATTGTGCATCAGATGTATCCGCTACATACGAGGTAACAGCTAAACTTTTACCCACTTTTTTACTGAAGAATCCTCATCCTGTATCTTTCGCAGCCTTGAAACATCTTGGAACTTTGGTTTTGCCCACTTCGACTAGGTGGAACAAATACTTAGACGCCGCCGATAAAATCTATTCATTAAATAGAGCTAATGTTAATAAGATTTTGACAGACTGTGCTAAGCAATATATTAAATATATTGATAATAGTGATGACCTGCTCAAGCCTGAATGGGAAAAGGACCATCATCTCTCTCAGTTGAACTGGGATATTAAGCAAGTAAGGTTGAAGAAGAATGGGGAACCCGCTGCTAGCCAGGCCTTTTTAACAGGGTACCCTGAATGGTATCGTGAATTGTACAAAACAGAGACTGTCGATAATAAAAAGGAGAAAGTCATCAATTTGACTGTGAGAACGAGAATTACTCCATTAATATTGAAGCTTAAATGGGAAAACTATCCGTTGTTTTGGACAGATTCAAATGGATGGTGTTTTAAGGTGCCATATGATGAAAATGTCATAGAAGACTTAACAAGCAGAAACTATTTGGTGGCAAAGCTTTCAGAGGACGAGCAAGCAGAGCTTTCTCATGTGTTGAGGGACGGCATTAATATATATGAATTATTCAAGGTCCCGCATCCAGATGGTCCCTCTAAGAGATGTACTTCTGTCATGTCGAAAAATTTCATCAGATATTTTGAAGATGGTACGATAACTTCTGAATTTCCATTTGTACAAGAGATATTGAAATTAAATAATATAGCTTCTTATTGGATGGGAAACAGACAAAGAATAAGAGATCAATTTGTTGTATTCCCCAATAAGAACTTGTCTCAGGCCAAAGCCTTGCTGGCGGAGAACAAGGAGCCATCTGAGAAGGAAGAAATGGGAATTATATTACCTATTTTATGTACCATGGGTACAATTACCAGAAGAGCCACCGAAAACACTTGGTTAACTGCATCCAACACAAAGAAAAATAGAATTGGATCTGAATTGAAAGCTATGGTACAAGCTCCTCCCGGCTATTGTATCGTGGGTGCTGATGTTGATTCAGAGGAGTTGTGGATAGCTGCATTGATTGGGGATTCTACTTTGGGATTTCATGGGTCTACAGCCTTAGGATGGATGACTTTAGAGGGAGACAAGATGGAGAAAACAGATTTACACTCCAAAACGGCTGATATCCTCGGAATACTGAGAAATGACGCCAAGGTTTTTAATTATGGTAGAATATATGGCGCAGGCGCTACATTCGCTACACGATTATTGAAACAGTGTAATACCAAGCTTTCTGATCAAGAGGCCGTAGAGCTAACGAAAAAATTATATGCAAATACAAAAGGTGAAACTATGAATTCGAAGTACTTGGATAAAAAAGTGTATTATGGTGGAACTGAATCTCTCATGTTTAATGTTTTAGAGTCCATTGCATCCACAGACAATCCTCGAACACCTGCTTTGGGTGCATCTATAACCGATGCTTTGAGGAAACCAAATTTGAATAAGAATTCATTTCTAACCTCACGTATAAATTGGGTGATTCAGAGCTCTGGTGTAGACTATCTCCATCTTTTGATCATTTCGATGGAGTATCTAACCAAGCTTTATGCTATTGACGCAAGATTAATGATAACCGTTCACGATGAAGTACGCTACTTAGTGAAGGAAAATCAAAGATATGAAGCAGCGTTGCTACTTCAGATTAGTAATTTGTGGGTACGGGCTATATTCTGCGAACAGCTAGGGATCAAAGAAGTACCCCAGTCGTGTGCATTTTTTTCTGAAGTGGATATAGATCATGTTCTAAGAAAAGATGTAACTTTGGATTGTGTAACACCTTCAAATCCGGAACCTATACCACCAGGAGAACTGTATAATATGAAACAGCTTTTAGAGAAATGTGATTATGGTGCCTTTTTGGAGCGACCGAAAACAGAACTGCATAATTTTAATGAGATTAATTACATAGAACGACGAAGAGAGATTATGAATTTGGACGACAATCTGTCTTCGGCAACTCAACTTCTGAAATTGAAATTGCAATTATCTACAAATAGGTCTTCTTGGAGGACTAATATGACTCAATATATAAAAGCCAAGGAAAAAAACAATCATCAAACTGATGTGAAAGTAGTTAAAAAAAGGAAAGTTACTAAAATGGGCAAAAAAATGGCCGAAGAATTTGATCTCGTTCAGAATGGTGAATTTGAATTATCAAAGGACATATCACATCCATCTTTGCGTCCCAGAAATACAAAGTTAGTCGATTCCAAAGGTCTGCTTTTGAAGCTGTTCGCCAAAGAAGATATAGCAAGGAAGAAAGTTATCAAAACTTCGGCTAGTAATTCTAAATTTGCAGAAGCTAATTGGAACCGTACTAAGCCAACTGCAGCATTTAACTACAATCAGAAGACAACCAATTCTGCTGTCAGATATTTATCTAATCATATTTCCCCGGAATCAAAAAAGGGTAAGGAAAATAGAAATGAGCGATTTAATCTGAGTTTATATGGCGGAAAACCGGCTCGACCGTTGAGTTCTTCGTCAAAAAGAAATAGAACTTCAGATACTCCAGCGACTGATACCCGTTCTCCCCGACGATGGGTTAAGCTTCTATGACGCTTAGATATCAAAGCTTACGGATAATGGCAGGTTATGTAAATCATTAATTAAGTTTTTATTATTGTTATTAAGACTAAGAATGCCGCTACAAAAATTGATTGGGAACTCATTACCTAGAAATTCAGACATGTTTTACTGGTGCTTTAGTACTTACGATCATTGATCATAGAAGGCATTTTTAGTTCATTAATTCCAATATCGTTCGCTTACAATTAGTTCGTATCTAATAAATAATCTCACAAAAGTAACCATTATTTGACAACTAAACAAATGCAGCCATCAACTTTTTCGAGAATGTGCCCGTTTTATTATGGCTGATTTAAAATAGTGTAATATTGGCTAACCGGATCTTCCAATGGATTTCATTCTTTGCATTTTTCGGTACCCAAATGTCCATTTGAGGTACAATGATTTCCAATTATGTGCGATTATAGATATTTATGTTTCCAAAAAGAGTTTTCTTGCATTGACGTAAAAGTGTACTTTTCAACTTAAGAATCGGTTGACTAATCCGACCAACCGATGTTATACCCGTCAGTAAATTTTTGCGTAAATTTAGTCATACCCTATTATACGCGACATAAAACTTGGTCTACCGGCGGCTCCGTACAGTAACTACTATCACTATTTGCTCCCCGGATAATCCGGTAAACAATTGTTTCATGAATTACTATTACGCATTATAATTTTCTTAATATGTATGGCGGCCAGCAGTTCCGGTTCCATACTTAGAATATACACTGGACCGCTCGGGGCATGTACTAATGTTTTGCTCTCGATTAACGTCTAAAATTTTCACGACCTGTCTCTATCGAAAAACTGAGCTCATATAATTAACCCCCTTTCCGGATTATTTGAATTTATTTTCAACTTTTCTTTTATTGAAATATCTTTTAATAAATTTTTGAAGAGACTTTTTTATAAGAAAGAATGCTTCCTGCTGGTGTTATTTTAGTTTTCGTCTTGGTTTTCCTTGCGTTCGTTGCTGTCTTTTCTGTCTTTATTCACAAGAAGCTTCAAGCCAGAAAGTCTAACAGAAGATTCTAATGGTTGGAAACAGTTGGAATGGGTAGTTGGTTTCCTTCTTATTGGAAGTGCGGCAGTAATTTAAAGGGATTTTGCTATTCGATGAATATGTTAAAGTTATGCTTCAGTGAATTATTATATCTAACTTCGACTATCGCCGATTAGCAATATTCTAGCTAAGTTAATGTTTGAATTATTGAACCAGTAAAGCCCAACAAACTATAATACGGAAATGTCCTAGCTTTTTTGCTAGGATTTTTTAATATATCATCTTGTAGATATCTACAGTTTTTTTTATTTCAGACGGGAATCATTTTTTCGAAGTGTTTAGGGAAATAATCATTTTATAATTTATACCTTAATTTGTTTTAATGTATTAAAAAGTGATAGATTTGACGTAGGTTTAATTCGGAGTTGGAAACGAATAATATGTTTAAGTTAATTGGCCAATTATATTGCATATAAGACACACTATATATATATATATATGCTAGTCATAGTTTTTCATTGAAAAGGTTTGTATAACCCCAACAACAGAAAGAAGACTCAATAAGACCCATGAAAGATGGCCCCATCCTTTTTTATTGCAAAATGACATAAGATTACCCCATATTAAAGGTGCAATGAATCTGGCTAATGCATTCAGACTCAAAGCGGCACCATTAATGAAAGCTCTGTGCTTAGGAGGGGCTGCCCGATGTATCATTACTATAGATTGGGGGAATGCTGTACCAACTGCTAGAGCAATAGCACAGGTGTTGATTATTAATACAATAATAGTTAAGCTTCCTGGAAGCAGATCATTGTAGTCTTTAGTTGTGAATACAAGAAAACCGATTAGTAAGTAACAAGGAGGAAATATGAAACATGAGATACGATAAGCCGTAACAAGATTTAAATGCATATCCATTATTGGAAACAAAACCATGCCACCTATAATTCCTGTGACTCCTCCAATGGAAAGCAATTTTCCAATCTTACTTGAGTCCCAACCCAAGCCGCCTTCCACCCTAAACGGAAAGTTTAATTTTTCTGGCATCTTTTCTGATGCCAAAAAAACAGGAAGAAACTCACTGTAAATTATTCCATGGAAGCAAAGTAAGAAACCCGATATAAAAGTGTTTAATACCTCGTTTGTAAAAATTTCTCTATCTAAACCAAAACGAGATGGTGATTTGGACAACCCTTCATTTAAGGAAACGTTTGATGAATAGCGACGAATTAAAGCATCCGATGTCCTTCGTGTAAGAACACGAGTAGAATCAACCTCACTGTCACTAGAGGAATGGTCATCATCATCAATAGCGTCGTACATATCTCTAGAGGAGACTAGAGGATCGACTGCCGTAGAAGTGCTCTCTATCTCATCCTCAGCAGATTTATTAATAAGCTCTTCATTCAGTTCACGTTTCCATGGTCTTGACTCAACCTTGTATCCAACGCTTTTTCTGATGAAATCACCAATTTCTAATCCTACATCCCTTCTGTTTCTGCGTTCAGGAAGAGTCTCTTCTAAAAACAAGAATGCAAAAACGGATCCGAGTAGTAAAAGCGTTGCAACGAAAATATTTGAAAGAGCATACGGGTATTTCTGAAGAAACTTTTCATGCCAATCATTAAAGGAACTTTTAATATGCGCCTTTGAGTCCGTCCTTGTGAAAAATTTGGATCCTCCAATTAGAGGCCCAATGATACTACCTATATTCCAGAATACAGGAATAGTAGCAAAAGCTATAGCTTGATGGCGCTTTTCTGTAGCCACTTCACCCACCACCGTTCTCAAAACAGCAGTATTACCGTTCAATGCACCTAACAATCCTCGAGCTATAAAAGCAGTATAAAAGGTTTTAGAAAACCCAAATATCGTCATAAGAATAGAGCTGACAATAAGCCCGCACATCAACACCGGCTTTCTGCCATATATATCGGCTACCCTACTCCATTGAAGAGAAAAAAAGAACAGCATAAGAGCGAAAACTGAGACCAAATAACCAGAATATTTTGAAATTTCGGTTTCATCCTTAGCAATTCCGAAATCTCTTATCATGAAATATAAATATGGAAAAAGTGATGTGAACATCAAAGGCTCCAGGAATCTAACCATACAGATAATGGACATCTGCCAATATGGATAACCTTCCATTTTTTTTCTGAAGCCATCAAACATATCTAATTGAATAACAAAATAACTGTTTTGGTATTATTGATATGGAGCTTTGAATAAACTTATACCACAAGATTAGTCATTTTCATAACAAGACTCTCATGCATATTAGTTTCTCTCAATAGATTCGCACTAACATAAAAATACGACAAGATTACCAATTACTCATTCCAGGAGTACAATGTATCACTCATATCAAGCACAATTCATGTACGGCTGTTTTATGCATTAATTTAGATCTACGGTTCTTAGAAATCAGCATGAATTTGAACTATTTTCAATGAATTGAACTTATTATAGGTTAATGACTATATAGAAATGTGGGCTCATGCAGCTGCTATACTAGCTTCGAACAAAAGCGGGTCTCTTGTTTCCTCTATTCTTTCTAAACTCAACTTCTCTTAGAACAAGGAGCATGCAAATTGAGACCAACGTAGTATTATTAAGTACTGTTCCACTTGATTCGAACAATCTAATAGTGCCATTTCTACGAAGATGAGATCCCTTGATCTTGGTATCACCATTGTCGATAAAGGTTCCAAATGGAACTTGTATTAGCTTTTCCGCTCTTGCATTTAGATCGAAGAATTTTGATCGGTCTTGTCGACTTAGGTAGGTATACAATTTGTTTGAACCTGGAACCGTAATCTTCATTTTTTTGGTCCCTGTTTCAATATTTGAAGGAGCATGTTCTAAAATGAGGTCATCCGCTAAGGATGGTGATGAATCTTTCATGATAAACATTTGGATCAAACCGCTTGCAAATGTAGATGCAGCACCGCTCAGACCAATGATGCGGATCTTTGAATTTTTATAAATCGCATCTGACGATGGCTTTATGCCACTGTTCAAGACAACGAGAGTTTCACAAGTACCATCATCGAAACTGAACACCAATATATAGCAGGAAACGTTATTGCATAGTATCCTGAAGTAAATTTTGCAGAAGGGCCGTCTTTCCGTAGGGTTCGAGTATTTATAGATCACCATATAGGGAGCATGTCTCTTGAAGATACTAAGCACTGGAGTCGAAGTCTGTAGCAATGGGAAAACAGGGCTAATGGTTCCCGATTCAGCCCCATCTGAAGTTGATTGTCTCTTAATAAAAGTATCTAAGGATTTGGAGTCAGTAAACACCAGAACGCTTTGCTGAAGAATGTTGGAAACTATAGGACATTCTCTAACACTTCGATACGAGCTAGCACTTTCTGAGAATACTTTAAGTCGATTTACAAGCGTTTGGTCGGTACTAGACGTAATAATCGAAGCAAGATCAGAATGCTCATTTGAGATCTCGCTGGGAGCACAAGTATCTTCACTAGAGTTGGAACTACTTGTGAACACACTATCAACGTCATTTGAAGCTTCATTAGTTCTACGAGGAAACATCAAGAGGTACCTTGAGGCCTTCGAACTTGATAAGACCAAAAAGCTGTTAATTACGTGATCTTTTAGATCAAATGCGCAACCTTCTTAGTGGCTTGTACACGACCAGTTCTAATGATACCCTAGGAGAAGAATATCTTGCCTAGACTCTAAAAAATTGTTGATAAGGTACTCTGGACATGTATATGCTACATATTTTCTTGAAGAAAGACAACCCGTGAAAATAAGACCCTTTAGCAACGATTTCTAACTCGTAACCTTAATTGGGCTAGAGCCACATTTTTATTGTGCTCCAGTACAAGTTCGAGTCATACGTAGTTTTAATATGGGAGGGATAGAAGGAAACGCATCTGTGACAATGCCTTTTTAAAAGCATGTCTCACAAACCGTCGTATCATTCCTCATTAACATATTTGATTTATGCCCGGTATTAGATGATCTGAAAAAAGTATCCAAGCTTATCAAATTCTGACTAAAATACATCACCTGCCTTTACACTCCTTATCTATCATTACAGCATAAAAATATGTATATAATTAAGAGCAAATGCAAATTGCAAAGGGGATTATCATTCATCATAGCATACATAGCCCATAATTAGTAATGCATACAAGAAAATTTCGGAGTTTTTAACAAGATCAACGGAGCCATTACTACTTTTGATCTTAATTTTGATATCGAATAAATGAATCTCGGGGTATAAAAAAATAATCTAAAATAAAAATTTCCTAATTTTAGGTATCTTGAATGATGGACTAACAACATAAGAAGCTGATTTGTTTATATTAGCTGTATTTTACATTCTATGTTGCTTAGTATAACCCCACCATATTATTCTCATTTCTACAGTGTTTTAGCTTGGACGGATGGAAAAAAAATATAGAGAGCACAAAAAGGGGGAACTTTCTGCGGGGACAAATAATGATTCTTTATCGTAAAATTTAGTGCAAGCCCCATATATAGAGAGAGTCTTCTTTCATGAATTATTATCGTAGCATCCAAATATTATAATAAGTTATTATCAAAATTTAAAATGGCGAATGAAAAAAGATTTGTTTGTTCATTTTGTGCTAGAGCGTTCTCTAGATCAGAACATAGGCAACGACATGAACGATCTCATACAAATGAAAAACCGTTTCACTGTATGTATTGTACCTCTGCTTTTGTACGGAGAGATTTACTTCAAAGACATTGTAGATCAATTCACAAGAAGGATATTCAAAAAACAGATAAATTTAAAAAGGAGACTGACGTAACCGATTCAAAACCCGAAGAGGAGAAATGCAAACGGAGAAAAGGAAAGATAAAACTCAACCATGGTCTATTGCTCTTTGTCTCAGGAAAGATATGCCAGATATTAGGTAATACTAATGACTATAACATAATCATAACTGGGTATGTTTCTTTAATAGAAGCATCTGCAGATTATCCATCTATTAACTTAAAATTGGAACTGTTTATTGAATATTTGCAGTTTCATGAAATAAATCATGTTTCGCAAAGCAATTTGTGCTTGATTTATGCGATTTTGAGTGTAGGCTATATGAATAGCGGAAAAATAGATATAGCAGTTGAATTTTTCGAACGTTCTTGGGACTTTTTGGTCAACGGATTGGTAGCTCAGTACAACAATAATCATTTTACCAACCCAAAAGATCAATCTGATATATTATCAATAATTTTCATCCTCGCATATATTCATTTGAGATACGATTTTTGTCTCCACAATACAATTGATGTTAATATGGCTATGGATTACTTGAATGATATCAGTTATATCATAATACCCGACCTTGCCAGTAACCAAGGTGTAAGTAAGGAAAACAGGAATCTTTTCACATGCATCATGAACTTACTCTCAATCTTTTTGATCAACAGAGAACCTCCAAAATGCTTTATGAGCTTGGTAGAAAATGATATTTTGGAAATGAATATTAAAAACTTAAGTGATCTGAATGGATCTACAACTGAATCAAGGGAGATTCAAACAAGTCTATCTCTAATGGTCAATTCATTGAATAGCCGCTCTTGCGAAAAGGTAATACCGCTTGAACAATTCAGAGACCTTCATAACTCTTTAATTTTGTTGCATAAAAACTTAAATAAGAATTCTGATAACGAATTGTATAATATTTTCAAAACAAATTTGATAATTCAGAGCCCATCGAAGTACCAGGAGCTTTTGACAAGTTATATATTCAATCCTTCAAATTTTACAGAATGGACACTTCTAATGGTCACCTTGAAAGAATTTAATTGTCGGCCGAAGCCAGTGGCCATTGAGGAGTTGATAGTAAGCAAGGAACCTGGAAAATTCAATAAGATTTTGGACGCATATTTCAGCTCACCTTTTCAAATTGGCAATAACCTTGCTATAGTGAGCATTCCTCTTATCTTCAATCTTCAGTTCATTAATTTTCCCAAATTGAAGATGGTAGAATTTACACACTTTTGCATACAAGAGAGGACCATTTTGAGCTACTTCATAGTAGAGTGGTATTTGGCTATAGTGAAGGTCTTATTACGTTCTTGGAATGACGAGGAACTCAAGAAAAGTGAGATCTTGCAATGTGTTCTTTTCATGATTAATCATAATAGCCATGAGTTTGAGTTTAACGATAGGTTCTTTTGCACTGTATTTGATGAAATCACACACATATTTTATCGGTGGTTAGATTTAATCAACGCAAACGTTCTTCATGACCACTTCAAGCGTAAGTTATCAATGTTCATTGAACAAAAAATCAAGCTAATTATCCCTTCAGCCGTGAAAATGGGATCTGAAATCAACATTCTGAAATCTAATGGGCCTGGAATCCACTTACCTCCACTTATTAGTTCGTTTCCAAAAGCCATAAATTTTCCAAAAGTGCCACTTTTAAGCAATAATGAAAAGATCCGTGATTTATGGTAGTTCTGTAAAATTCGCATTGTTATTTTTAAATTTAGAGTAATCAAATTTATTTATATATTACACACTATAGAAGTAAACCCACATAGTTATCAATTGCCAACTCCTCTTACCCATATTTCACTGAGTTCGTCTTCTCTCCAAAGCCTTGTGATAGTAACACCTAAGCTGTATTTCATCTTCTCCATTTCATCTTTTTTCATCTCTAGCTTATCAATGGCTCTCAATATCTTACTTCTCGTAGCAAAGTCAATATCTACATTATAAGGAGGCAACAAACGAGTCAAAAAATCAATCTCGCGTTCTATCTTAGAGATCCTCAATACACATTGATCATATTTCCTTTGGGTAGTATGCAATGTACCCTGCGCTTTCTCGAGTTCATTTGATGTAGTCACAGGTTCCTTCTTCGGTTCAACCTTAGAATCCCTAAAGTGTACAGGTTCGTGCGAAACCTTTCTAACAGTAAACTTCACAGGCTTTCTCTCCGAATTCTTCGGAACATCTATGGTATGAGTTCTGATCTTCAGTTCAGAATTTTCCTCAGGCTTTATTTTGGAGGTTGACAAGCTCTTAATCAATTCCCTCGTGGAGCTATTGCTATTTGTAGACGATAATGACGAATTAGAATTCTCACGTTCTATAGTCTTTGTACTCTGATAGTCCTTTGTTTTCAGGTCTTCACGCGTTCTGCCGCCTTCACCAGGAATATTGGCATCCTTTTCTTTTCCATTCTGTAAATCCATAGAGTCAAGGTTCTCCTTATTCTCTTCACATACCATATTGCCATTTGGAACCTTCGAATCTATTTGCACTTGATCATTAGAAACCTTATTGTTACTAATAGTAGACTTCTCCTTTGCGTCTTCAGGATCCTTATCGATCTGGATTTTTAACTCTGTGGCTTCATTATCCCGAGCTGACACAATCCCATTTCTTTCTGCCAATATAGCTTTGTCCATCACCTTTCCGTTATAAATAAGTTATAATAATCAACAAGTAAACTATGCAATTCTCTTGTTATATACGCGGTATCTTATATGCACCACCACATACAGTCCAGGTCTACACAAGATTCACGCTACTACTTACCATTACTTGATTGTAGAGTATAGCATATATTAATGGTCTCATCAAAAGAAACATATCTAATAGGATATTAATAATTTGTCATTCAAAGAGATAAGTACATGATTTTGTGGTATTTGCCGTTAAGTATTCACCTTGTAGCTGGCGATAGCACCATTGGTATCTCAGGATTGGCAATTGCAACAGTGGATGCCGATGGAAAAAATTTTGATTGTATCATACTTTCAATTAGCCATTGTCCCACAGAGGCATACGTGGCAAGGTTTACTTGTCTGGAATTCTGCGATGAAAGCCAAATTCGTTGGATTCCTGCCAAGATAATCAGCGATAAAAGCTTATGTGATGATCAAAGAGAGGGCCTTTATCAGGACTTAAAGGAATTTGAAAATAATGGGTTTAGTTTAATTCCTTTGCTGCTGAATGCTCCAAAATTATTTGAAGACATACGTCTATTAACATTAAAGCCCTCTGCAGGACATTTAGAAGAACTCTTTAGAAAGGGGATGTTCGAAAGACTACACTTTACTACAGCTAATATTCTAGATGATGTGATTTTGCACGCTTTTCCTTTCAGTTTCACGGATGTTAAGATGTTTGGTAACTTCAAATCACAGGGAAGAATAAACTACAAATGCACACATGAAAATAAAACTATAGGTTATCTCAGTGATACCAAATACTTGGAAAACATCTCTGGTTCTCTCGCCACAGTAAGTAGTAGGGGATCAGTCGGCTTAGTTCTTGGATCCCTTCGTAGAAAAGATGGTAACGGAGAAATATTATACATTGTTTCGTGGAATGTACTATTCGATAAAATAAAATATAGCCCTTTTAATAGTCAGCTCTCGGTGGAAAAATTAGCTGGAGAGAAAGAAGAAAATATAGCCAAGTGTGTCTGTCCTATTATCGTGGGCAGTAAGAATCGAGTACAGTGGGGAACCTGTGTGTATTTTAGTGAATCAATCTTGATAACTAATTATCATGTTATCAATGACTACGATGAAAAACATGAAGGATCATATGCCAAAATTGCATTTGATGATAGATCTTACTACGAATTCTCTGAAAAAGATGTGATAGTTACCCCTTATAAAAATTTGGATTTGTCATTCATATTCATTTCCGAGGAATTAAAAAGAATACTTCTGAAGTTTGCTTTTGATATTGTTGACTTTGGAACTACCTACAACTTAGGGGATGCCGTGCACACGGAATCTTACGGTCTTTTTTATAGGAAAAACCAGGCTCGCTCTATAAAGACCACGGGTATTGTATCCACAAAGCATTCTCTTCCATTCCATATGTCTGACAAAAAAGAAACCACCTCTTTAATAGTAACATCGGCTTCATGCTGGAATGGCTCTTCAGGAGGTGGGTTATTTTTATTAAATACTAAAACATTGATAGGTATCATTTGTTGCAACGCTCAGGTAACCACAAATTTTAGTTCAGGAGCATTACAAAAGACAGAGAAAGTTCCTCTGTTTTCGTTATGTATACCGATTGAAATCATCCTTAAATGTTTGGACGATATAAAGCATTCGAAGCTGGAAAAGCTTCATAAGGTATTTGTGGACTCTTGGAGATTGAATCACACATACCAGCATATTTACATAGACGGTCCTAAATTGTAGCGTTTTGAAATGAATAGTGAGTTGTATTATTTTAAATAAATATAAGCAAATACCAATTAATTTGAAGAATTAGATACGCGCATAACATTCAAAGCTGAATTCCCATTCGCCTTCTGTTTGACAGCTTGAGTCAATGTATTTACAACATTTGTCTCATTTACATTAGAGATAGAAGGATTGGATTCAGAAATAGTCTGATTATTCGAAGCATCAAAACGACTAACTTCTAATAAAGACGAATAGAGACCAGTCAATTCCAATAGCTCTGCTACCGAATCAGATCTTAGATCATATATCAATTGTTGAAAGGAATGTGATTTTATGACATTGATTGAGAGTTTATTCTCAGTTAAAAACTTCATCAAGTGCTTATGAAATTTCATTGGCGAATAAGGTGAATTATCGAAGTCAGCAGAAAGAAACCTTCTATTAGAATTGAAACCAAAAGAAGTTAAAGTGGTATCTATATTCCCCATAGAAATATTCTTTGGTTTAAATTTGTTATAGACGTCTTTTTTCTTTTCAATAAGATCGGAACCTTCTCCCATATGTGTCTGAACAACACCCATATGTGCAGATACACCCTGATTCTCTGCAGATCCTTGCCCATCAGAAAATGAAGACGGGTAGTTTAAGGGCATACCATTAGGAGCATATGTTACACCATTCCCATCAATCGGAATTGACCTGGAGTTATTTATCGACTCTTTGCTTAATTTGTGGGTCTTCAAATGTTCACTGAGTTTCTTCGGCGAACCCTTATCGGATGGTAATCTGGTAATTATCTTTCCACAATAATCACAGGCAGCAATATTGGGATCCTGCGAATCTTGAATAAACCATGACCACACCCAGGATTTCTTCTTGGCCCCGAACCTCTGGCCAGGTCTATTTTTGCGCTCTTTCCTGATTGTAGCTTGTGCCTGCTTTTGAAGAGATTGCTGATTAGCGTTCTGAGAAACCGGTTGCTCAGAACTTGCAATGTTGCCTTGTTGAATTTGTTGCTGATGCTGCAAGTGATGTGCGTGTTGTGTTTGATTTGGATGATTATGATTCAGCTGCTGTGCTTGTTGATTTGTTGCAACATTATCTCCTTGACCATTTTGACTTCCTGAGTATTGATTTAATTGCTGCGATTGCTGAAGTCCTGTTATGCTAGAAATACCTCTTTGTTGAATATTAGCTTGATTGTAAGAAGGAAAAGCTAATGGACTATTATTTGATCCATAATAACTCATGATGAATTTTGCAAACCTCGAATGGTAAATAAACCGATGATGCTTTATTGTTTTTAGTCTACCGGAATCCTACTGAGCATCATGAGTCGGGATGTCAAGTTTATTTCGTATCGGTCGTTCACCGGACAATCCGGGTTACCAATTGACACTCAAGCCTAGACGAAAAGCATAGTAATGCACAGGATACCGAAGATGAGACGACTTATATTTTAAGATCGAAGAATGAATCTCAAGCTCGAAATTGGTGAATAAAGGTATGTACTAAAGTTGCATATTAGAGAAATAGGGTGAGCGATATCTGACTGCAACCGTATAAAATTGAAAATTGATTCTATACGAGAGAAAAGTCAGGTAACTTTTACATATAATTGTTATGTGATGAATTTAGGATTTCGACATGTTCGATTAATTCACATATGTTATATTAATTTACAGGTAATGCTGAATACCTCCGATTGATCGTGAGACTAAACAGTAGTAATAAAAACAGGTTCGCATTATGTAACGTTCGTAGTTTTGATTCCCGGTTTCATTTGCTTGAAAGGAAGACACAAGAACATAGCTGCACAGAAGTAATGGAGAGCCCTTGGGCAAGACAAGCCTTAGCTTTGGTATTATTGGTCGCGTATGAGGTAAGTATCGCAGACTACTCTGTTAGTTTGGGAGCCAGCGTTTCGCGACTATTAAGTTTTCGCAGCCAGCTTAATTTGATCACTCATGGTGGAAACAAGAGCAGTAATTCAAAAACCTCAAGTGCTTACCATATTTGAATATAGAAGTTCCACAAGAAGTAATTCTTTAGAATGATTTGTTGTTCTTGTCATGAAGCATAGGGAAGCTGTATCATTTTGGAAACGTTCAGCCACCATCTAGCAACAGATCGCCGACCATGGATTATTTATAAACCTCAGTATAACTAAGTAGATAAACCAGTGAAAAAAAAACCTATAAGTCTATTCAAGCTACTGAGTTAGTCTCCCGTTACATTACTAGGATTATTATCGATTAAATTATTTGATACTGGTTTTTAGTCAAGTCTTTCTTTTTAATTAACTACAGTCGTTCTTTTGATACTATCCGTTCCTTCCTTTTTGTCTATAAGACCAGAAAAATACCATTTAATTTAATATGAAGCTTTCCAGAGATTTGTTATATGCAGCTTGTTTGTCATTAGCTATTCCTGTTTTTGGTGCTCCAGCAAAGCAAAATGAAAAGCGAGATGTTGTTGTTGTTCATCAGGTGCAAACAGTCGATCAGTATTCAACAAATACTCATATCGTTGCTGCACCCACATCAACCACTACCAACCTAAATATCGATACTATTACGGAGACTACTACAAGGTACACTGCTACAGTCACATATACAGTGTATGGTACCCCACATACTTATACTACAATTGCTACAACCCCAATATCATCGGCAACTGTTCCAGCATCCCTTCTCCCCACAGAAAGTGAAACAGAGACTGCGCTGCCTGGACAAGCAACTACTACTGCTGCTGCAACTACGACGAACACTGTCTCAACCACAAATGCCCCAACTCAAACTTCAGAAACAGAGACAGAAATAATCACAGATTCTGCTTCTCCCACTGTCACTAGCATCCCAAGCTCATGGATTATTGAGAACATTAGTACAACCACTTCAGATGGCTCTTGCATAGTTAACGTTGATTACTACGAATCCACCGATTCAATTGAGACAGTAACATCTACGTCTACTGTCTATACTACTGTCACTCAATCATAAGCGCTGATAAAAAATGTACAGAAATCTATGTTCAAATTCTAAGAAGCTAGATTCAGTGGGAATGAATTGCTTCATTATGTCTATCTTTTTATATTAATGTATCCCAAATCAATGGGAAATTATCTTCAAGTCTTGAACTTCATACTTAGTTTATTTTATTTTCGGTTTAGTTCTAAGTTAGTTTATATACCCTTCGCCATAGAACAGATAAAATGAATCAATATCTACTAATTACTGTTACTGCCTAACTCAAACCTATTTGAACGAAAGCTATAAGGAATCATATTTATCTAAGAATTGAATGTAGGCAACAAACTACTCTGTGATGCTATGTGAACCTGAGGAACCTGCATATATATGATCCAACAGGGCTACAACCCTATACAGCACCTGACAAGACCGCGATTTGTAAGATAGTGCACAGTACAAATCTCAAAAATTTTCAGCCTAGTGTACTGCAATTGAGGTTAAAAAAATCCACTAGATTCTTCAGTCAAGTAGATTAAACATAAGTCATACATAATGGGTATGTTAAAAATTATTTGAAGAGATATAGCAAGAGGTATTATGGTATTTCAGTGATAGTTGAACTAGTATTCTCATATAGATCCTAGTATTTTGTTCTGAACAGAATGGTTATGCATTTCAAAGGGGTCGAATTGATAGACCCAGTATGATTTCACAATGTTCTCCAGAAAAAAACATTCTAAATACAAGTGACTTCTCTTGCAAAGTTAATACCTATTGGTGCTGAAGGAATTTACGCATCTTTACAAAGAAAAATTTACTAACCAAATTTAGTTAACGTTCCAAAGACTAGAAAGACCTACTGTAAGGGTAAGGGATGTCGTAAGCACACCCAGCATAAGGTTACCCAATACAAAGCCGGTAAAGCTTCCTTGTTCGCTCAAGGTAAGAGAAGATATGACCGTAAGCAAAAGGGTTTCGGTGGTCAAACCAAGCCAGTTTTCCACAAGAAAGCTAAGACTACCAAGAAGGTTGTCTTGAGATTGGAATGTGTTGTCTGCAAGACCAAGGCTCAATTATGTTTGAAGAGATGTAAGCACTTTGAATTGGGTGGTGACAAGAAGCAAAAGGGTCAAGCTTTACAATTTTAAGTTATATTTGCTTCCTTTTCCATATTTACACGCATGTGTATGTACAAAATATTGCTTTATAGGTTAATATAATTCACATAATTGAATGAATTGAACTCTAGATCAAATTTCTTTTTCTTGACTTTACTCTTATTTGAAATTACTGATATAAGGTACATTGAAACAGGCGAGTAAGCCTGTTTGTGTGCTGGTATGCTATTGAACAATTTTTGTATGGAAGGACACAATTCCTCTGTTATTTAGGTGGTTCTTCCATTGACGAGCGAACTTTTTTGGTTTTGTACCCTTAAACTTAGTCCAGTCGCGTACTGCTCCAATATGGCAAGCAGATACACAGTGAAATTTCTCCTTCAAGGATATACTATATATTTAACAATCATCTAATTTTGTTTATTGAGGTGATCAATAGTTATATTGAAGGTTAAATACTATTATATTAAATTCAATCATTTTTTTTTTGCATTTTGTGACTTGATTTGTTCTAGTTTGTTTCCAACAAGACACTAAACAATCTAGAAAAGTTCCTGATTTATAGAATATCGACTCTTCAAACATTCGAATAAAAGTTGAGGATGAACTATGCTCATCTGAATAATAACACTGGTTATCAGTATTTTGAGCCAACAGGAGCGAATAATGCAGGTAGGCCAGAAATGAATCTATCACCAGATCAAAATGTAAAGTTTCAGAATAGTACTCAGGGGTATTATGATAGCCAACGAAACGCTGGGGCAAATGGGCTAACTTCCTCTCCTCAAAGAAGCCAGCAAACTAGGGTACAGATTGTGAATCCAAATAATAATATGATACATGAAGAAGTAAATTTAGCCAGAGGAATGTATCAAGATGAAGTTCGTGACATGAGTCCAAGCAGATTTTCAAATACACCTTGGGACGAAAACGACAGCATCATGGACTTTGATACCAATGTTGAAGCACGACCTCCTATGTTTGAATCAAACTCGTCTCCTTTACGCCCTGGATTTACTGGTTCACTAAACACTACAAGCAGTCACATGAATCCAAACAATGAAGATAGAAATTTGCACTTCGAGTCAGCAGGATCCGCCAACTCAATAAATTTTGCACCTCCTATCCAATTTACAAAGCTCAACAACAGGAGTAATTCGAACGTGAATGATATAGCCCAACAACACGAAGATAATTTAAATTTATCTGGGTCACCTGTGAGAAAAGAAGAAGCAAGAAAAGATTACATTAGTAATAAAGGAAGATCCCAGGAGCAGAATTCCAACTATGTTTATTTCAACCGTCAGCCGAATATCCTATCTAAAGAAACACAAGATAAAGCTTCTGCTATCAAATTGAGACTTGAAAATTATTATCAGATGTCGGTCTCCCATGCTATAGAGAGAAATCAGAGAAGATTGGATTTGGAGCATAAGCTTGGCACAGAAGAAAGAGGCTCATCTGATGAAAGAAAAAACAGGCAGTTACAAAACTTGGGTAAGAAGGAATCCCAATTTTTACGTCTTAGACGTACTAAACTTTCCTTAGAGGATTTTATTACGGTCAAGGTCATCGGTAAGGGTGCATTCGGTGAAGTTCGCTTAGTTCAAAAGAAAGATACAGGAAAAATCTACGCTATGAAAACCTTGCTCAAATCGGAGATGTACAAAAAAGACCAATTGGCACACGTAAAAGCAGAAAGGGATGTCTTGGCAGGGTCAGACTCTCCATGGGTAGTTTCTTTGTACTATTCATTTCAAGACACGCAATATTTGTACTTGATTATGGAGTTCTTACCTGGTGGTGATCTCATGACTATGCTTATTCGTTGGCAGATATTTACTGAAGATATTACTAGATTTTACATGGCTGAATGTGTCCTTGCAATTGAAGCTATCCATAAATTGGGCTTCATTCATAGAGATATCAAACCAGACAACATTTTAATTGATATAAGAGGTCACATAAAACTAACAGATTTTGGTTTGTCTACAGGATTTCATAAGACACACGATTCAAACTACTATAAAAAGTTGCTCGAAAAAGAGCCGACGACGACGACCTCGCACCTTCAACCTCCTAATGCGCATGGGGGAAGGAATTCTATGATGGTCGATGCAATTCATTTGACAATGTCAAATAGACAACAAATGCAAACATGGCGTAAATCTAGAAGACTCATGGCGTATTCGACTGTTGGTACACCCGATTATATTGCTCCAGAGATTTTCATTCATCAAGGATATGGACAGGAATGCGATTGGTGGTCGCTTGGAGCTATTATGTTCGAATGTCTCGTTGGATGGCCGCCATTTTGCTCAGAAACACCTCACGAGACGTATAGGAAGATTTTGAACTGGCAAGAAGCTCTTATGATTCCAGAAGATATTCATTTATCTCCAGAATCTGAAGATTTAATAAGACGTCTCTTGACAGGTGCAGAACAAAGATTGGGAAGATACCATGGGGCAGATGAAATCAAGGCCCATCCATTCTTTAGAGGCGTTGACTGGGAGTCTATCAGAAAGGTAGATGCACCTTTCATCCCAAGGCTCAGATCCATTACGGATACAAGATTCTTCCCTACTGATGAACTAGAAAATGTTCCAGATTCTCCGGCGTTAGCTAAAGCTGTGGAACAGAGAGAAAACGCATCGAAAAGTGATTCTAATGTTAAAGAGGACCTTCCATTTATAGGATATACATACTCTAGATTTGATTATTTGACTCGCAAGAATGCGTTGTAACAGTTCAATATACATATAAAATTTGCATCAAATAACATGACTACTTGGGAAATCGGAAGTTAAAGCAACTCATAAAACTACTAAGCCTATTATCGGAACGGAGCTATAGAACTCCTAACAGTAATAAATAAAGTTCAGACGACTTATAACTGCTTTAACAAACTGCAATTGTACCTTTATTACACTTTTGGGCTGAAGATACGTAACGCTTGCATATTTAAATCGCTTATGTGATCGGACATAGATATTTCCATAGCTCCAACCCATTATGATTTTAAAAATACTCAACTTGCGGAGCAATAGAAGTATCCATAGGCAAACACCTGATTATATGTAAGCAACGACGACTTGGATATGGAAGCTTATTTGCTCTGTAAACTTCGATTGTTCTATTATGCGGGCTTATTTCATAAATCCGATACTCAAAGGACATAAAATTGCATCAATTTTATTTATTATACTGGAAAAAGCAGCATATACGGCATATTATTTGCATTCTTCTGCTAAAATTACTAAGGTAATCTGAAGAGTACATTTCTAGGAATAAAGACTGCAAATTTACATAGAACTGTCCTTCCTACTGAACCTAGAATACCATATAATTTGCTAATATACCATACTTTATAGCTTATTTATGGTAGTTTGAACTACAATCCTAGACTTGCGTTGCTCGTATAAATTACCGCTTGTATGTAATTCACAATGTAGCTTATGAATGCGAATAAAATCTTCTATTGTTAATGACTAATACTGTACAAATACCTAGTTGTAAAAAAGGGAGTAAGTTAATACCTGAATATAGTCTATAATCTGATTGTTCGGTCCGAAGGTTAAAAGCACAATAAATAATAACCTAATATCCCCAATCAAAGAATAATAGCCTCTCTTACATAAAATCATGTAGAAAGCTAAAATCTTGCCACTTTATCGTATTATTATAGTAGTATGTGAATTGCGAAGCTACACAAAAAAGAGCTGATGAGTCTATTTAGATAAATTGTAAACCCTTATGTAGTGCCTAGAATATAAACAAAACGCACGCAATTAATGTTTCTATTGAGTTGCCTAATTAAAAAAAATAGTTGCTGATTATGGCAAGGATAGCTGAAATTTATTGCGCATCGCATGGCTGTCTATTTTCCTTAACAGTTTGCATTAGCGCCGACATTTCCGACTCTTTTTCTGTGATGCAAAATAGATGACTAGGATACTGATCTGATTAGCTGATTTATAAGCATGGTTTCCCATGAGAAACTGCTTAAGTTATATATTGTTATATTATAAATTTAACTTATAGGCTACCTTATTACTAGTTAAGCATCAATTATTGAATATCATTTTTGGAATTGAGAATAAAGTAAAGCAATTATGAAGGGAGTAAATTTTATATTGACTTTTGTACTACTTCAATTTATAAGGTTGGATTCAACTCTAGCGAGTGAACAGACGGCCATTGAAAACGTTAGCAATTTAGTTCAAGTCGAAAGACTGGTAGACTATCATCCCGCAAATATACGAGCGGATGAAGAAGATGAACATATGCATAACATGGACGAGATGAACCATACGGAAGGAATTGAGTCTACCGAAGAACAAAGTGAGGAAGACAAGTCGAATGAGCCGGTTTCACATATGACAGAGGATAGTGAGGCATCGCATTCGGATATTTCTGGTTCCACAATAAGTCCCGTTCCGCACGTGATGAAACATAACCATGGAGTTCCCATCCTAGAAACCCACTTGGAACCAGAAGAAAGGCTTTTCTGGGAGAACTACAATACTACAACTTATTTCAATGTTCCCTCCAAACACAGATCGGCATTATACTGGCATATCGGATGTATATTAGTTTCTTTTATTATCATATACCCAATATTTTTAGTCTTGAACAATGTCGGATCCAGTTGGCTGTATCCGATATTGTTTTTGCATGGTGGATTGGTTTTATTCGGCCTCCTTAACTATTCTATATTCATCAAGTCTATTCCAAACCTTTATCCAGGGAATGCCTTTAATCCAATGAGTTGGATTTTGGCATTTTCTGTTATTTTCCAACTATTTTTTGCAGTACTCAGTTTCGGATATAAATTGGCCAAAAGTACAGGCTTGATAACTGAGCAGTATGCTTCCTTGTCAGATACAGATTTGGATAGTCATGCAGAATCCTGGACGTCTCATCCAATTACTTTGTACGATTTGAGAGAAAATTCAGGTTCGTTTGATATTAATGCTAATTTAGAAGACCAAGAGGTACTTATGGCGACAAAAACTTCAAAGAATAGCATGGTTTCGGATTCTAACAAGGGAGGCTTTTTCTTGACTAGGATTGTGGGGTTACCTGTTGTACATAGTCTCATCAATTTCTTCGGTAAATTTTCTGTTGTCGTTTTTGACGTCCTCAATTGGGCTAATTTTTTCTACTTTTTGGTTTACTTTCCAACAGGAATTGCTGTATTTGGTTTGTTTGGTAAAGGTAAATCTGTTTTCAACTTATTGGCACATTTCATTAAGGGTGGTGTATTCTTCTCCTTAGGATTGCTCACTCTTGCTAGGTACCTTGGAGCTTTTCAGAACAAGGGATGGTCTTGGAACCACAAGTACGTAACATATAATGACGTGAAAAGAAGTAGGTGGGCACGCTTACAATCCAAGGGTTTATGTACAATGGAGATGATAGAATCTAGCTTAATTGCGTTTTATGGTTGTACGAACGTTTTTTTGGAACATTTATCAAATAGAGGAGCTGCTTACAGTGCAAAAGATTTACAGCATGCATCAATTGCTTTCATATATATTGGTTGTGGTTTCTGTGGCATCTTTGTGGAAATGAAATCTGCTGGATCAAGATACAATCGGGCTATAGCAGACTTTGAGGCACACAATAGCCTGGATGAGTCTAAGAAGGTAGTAAAAGCTTCTCCTGGATATTCAATGAACTTACTTCCGATTTTCACTATCTACTGGACAGGTGTTCTTATGTCAAAACATGAACAAGCTTCTCATTTGTCAACTGAGATCCATGTTCAGTGGGGTAATATGTTTGTAGCCGGTGTTTTTGTGAGATTTTGTACTTACTTGTACTTATACTTAGGTAAGCCTCCCAAGGATTTAGCAGCACCTGCAAGACCTTTTACCGAAGTTATAACAGCCTTTTGTTTAATATGCGGAGGCATGATATTTATGGAATCTACAGATCCTGTCATCCTCGCTTTTGAATATGCAGGCTACACTGCAATGTTCACTTTGAATATATCCATTGGGGTTAGTGCATTGCTAATGGCTTGGATAATGACTGTATTCACGTTCAAGGACTATATAAAGTCCAGGAAACAAATTTAATTTCTAATTTATAAAATCATTGTTTCATCGATTTACGTGACTAAAAATTATTATTTAGTTTGATTTCTAAGGTTTTGATTGAGACCAAATATACTTACTAATAATTAATTCAATTTATGTTTTTCACAAATGGTTTTTACTACCTTGATCTCCTCTGGTCCAGTACTGCAACAACCACCAATAAACTTCACACCCTTATCTGCCCACACCTCAACTTCTCGCTCCCATCCCTGCAAGTCTCTATATCCCTCATAATCCTCAAACTCTTTACTGTAGATAAATCCCAAGTTTGGATATACGATTAATGGGATTGACAATTCGTTGTACTTCTGAATATTATTAATCACTGATGAAACCAATTCAGAATTTATGCAATTGCAACCAATTGCTATCAAAGAATTCTTCAATAAATTACTTCTAGATAACTTAGAGTTAATATATTTCATCACAATTGAAATTTGGGTCCCATCAGCAATTTGACTAGCATTTCGAAAATTGAAACTCAACATGATTTTTTTTTTTGAATTTACATTGCTTAATAACTTAATTACTAAATTAACAAGAACCTTTAGTTCCTTGAAGCTTGGAATCGTCTCTAAAGCTATTATCGGTATCTTGCGTTCCAAGAAATAGAAATATAAGAGCTTAAAGTGGTAATCTTCAAGATATGAAGAACCAATTCCTCCGTAATCTCCCGTATACTCTGCACCATTTCCCAATGATGCACCATATGGACCTATTGCTCCTGCTATTAAGGGCTTAAGTCTTTCGGGGTCTATTTTCTTATTGTCTTGAGTATACTCTTTCACCGCTTCATAAGCGACCTCTACAGCCCTATGCCATAAATCTTTAGTTTGATTGCCTGAAAACTTACCATATTTTGTCATGGTTTCGTAAGATGCTTGGTACGTAGAAGTTAATATGATATCACACCCAGAATCTAAGTATTCTCTATGAACCTGCTTGATCAACTTAGGATCCTGTTCGAGCACCACTGAAGACCAAAGCTTGTTATTTTTTGGTTGAATATCTGAATCATTAGGTATCAATGTTTCTAACCTAGTTCCAAGAGCACCATCAAGAATTATATGTCTTTTCTCTAATAGTTTATCCATTTTATCTCCTTGTCTCAAAAATTTTCTCTTACGAAAACCAAAATTTTCATCTCGCATTCATCTAAATAAATAAACACTTCGTAAAATATAGAAAATGGATGGTGGTAACTCCATAAAAAGAAGCAGAGATGAATTCGAGAGAGGTAGTAATCAACAGGGAGAATTTGATAATAAAAAACAGCATGTTGATCCAGCAATTGAATTAATAGCAAACGTTTGTAAGGATATTAGAAGAATTGGTGAAAATACGAATCTTGCCAGCCAAGTTGATGACATATCTTATATTTCTAACCCTATTGTTGCTGAGTTTGAAAAGATAGACAAATTAAGAATGGCTATCTTGAATACATTTTATGCTATTGTAATTCAGCAGCCCCAAAAAATCTCGGCTCTTACTGCTTTGGTCTTAATTTGTAATGCAAAGAATTTCTTAGTTTCTAAATACGTTGTTGAATTTTTCAATTCTAAAGCACAAGAGATGCTTGACGGGATTGTGAATAAAGATGGAGATGAAGCTAATGAACAAGAAAGAGCGAGTTCTGTTGAGGTAGAAGAAGATGCTGGTGTATTTAATAATTTGAAATCTATATTGAAATTTATCTCAAGTTTGCTGCCAATAATTGAAGTCGAATCTATTATTAATATCTACAAGCTGTGTTTCAACTTAGCAATTGATTTACAAAAATCTTCTGTGGGAAGATCAGGCACTGCTGAACAGATTTATTACAATACTTTACTTTCTGTTCCTTATCTATTGAGTTATGACTATTCTGAAAAAATGATAGAAACCTGTAATATGTTGGTAGAAATTGGTGAAAAGTTTGAAGTTCCAAATTCCCAAGATTTATCAATTTTATACCCTTTTGAATCTAGGGGCGGAAACTTTGAGGACGAATTACCCTACAAGCCTACTGATATGGTTTGTGCTATAATGCCGGCAATAAAAAGTGCACAAGGAGATGCAAAAAACTGGAAAGTTATATCTGATAAGTTGTTTTTGAATTTTGGGGAATTAATATCTCCAATCATCGAAGCGTCTTTGCAAGCTAATACTATTTCAAATGAGATAGTAAAGCATAATTTTGCACAATTAGCGCTTCCATCCCTTGATATATTGAAGGTTTATGAACCTACTGGTTTGGTTGACAGAGCATGGGCCGAGCATCCAAGGTTGATGCTTGAAGTTTACAACACATCGACCGAATTTGAGACTGTACCTCCACATACGACTATATATGGCTTGATTTTCAAAGATTTGGCATTTGACATACTAACAAACCTTTCGTTTAACAAAAACGAAGCAGCTATACAGCTTTCAATCCTAGATCTTTACTTTGCCAAGAACTTGTTTGCCCCACCTGGTTCTTCTATAGATCAATTAACAATGATACACAATGATAATAAAGCAGGAGAAAACATTCCTCCTTTGTCTACCTGGAAGATTGAAGATGTTGCTGTTGAGAGTATTTTATCAATGATATTCCAGTTGCCAAAGGCTTCTAATAGGGAGATATACTATTATACAATCTTGATTTCTTGTTGTAAAGAAAGTCCAGATTCGATAGCTCCTGTTTTCGGAAGAGCAATCCGTTATTTTTACAATAATCTCAAGACCCTTGACTCTGAGTTGAGGAATAGATTCATGGATTGGATGTCTATTCAAATATCGAACTTTGATTTCAGCTGGAAGTGGGATGAATGGGTCAAAGATTCCAAAAAATTCAAAAATTTAAACTACCATCCTAAAAAACTTTTTGTGAAGAATTTAATAGCTAAGGAAGTACGGTTGTCAAATAAGAACAGAATTAAGGAAAGTTTCGTAGGAATGAATCCTGATCAGGAATCAGATGATCAGTTTTTACTTTTGGACGAATTTTATCAATATTTGGATATCTCATTGTTTTCAAATGTTTCTGGATACTTCATAAACTACGATCTGAAATTATATGGGAACACTGATGCAGTGAAAGAAACCTTAGCTAAAATTGAATTCGAAAGAAAAGAGAAATTGTCTGAAAAGAGCTCTGCTTCATTTCAAGAGGAAATCTCATTCGTATTTACTAATTCTGATCTACCACTTCATGAAATCGCAAATTTAGTTTACAGTTTCATTACTGCAAATTGGAAGTCAAATAAAGAATTTCTGGAGCTTTACAATGACGTTGACAAGAAACTTGAAGAGTTCCCTGAAATTGATCCAGAATGTTTTAAGATTAATTTATTTTTTCAAACTTATGCATTCATTGGTTCAAGATCAATATTTTCTGTTGTTAGCCTCCTTTCAAGAGACTTGCTAAAGTTAAAGTATATAAGTGGAGTTAAAATACCGGACGCTGCGTACAAAGCGGACGACTTCCAGTTTCCTCCTAGAGAGCTATCAGATGAGCTTAGAAATAATGTCCAAGATTGGATAATCGAATCTATTATGAGAATATGGATGCATCATCCCCAAGTTATGTTCTTAATGTTGGAATATTTGATAGAATTCGAGATTTTGAAACCGGAAAATCTTATAAAAAAGTCACTACAGATAGAAACAAACTTGATGGTAAAGAATGTTGCATGTATGGAGTCTGTCAGCCGCATTTTATTTAAGTGCATAGAAAACTCACAAGAGCATGGTAAAACGGTTCTTTTAGATCTCTTTACGAAAATCGTAAACAACTTGAATATCATATCTGACAGACTTGAAATAGTTAACTCAGAAAAAATAAAGATCGAAGATTTTGATGATGAAGCTATCGAAGATACGTCTAGGATGAGTAAAATTGATGATCAATGGCTCTACTACGAGTATATTGGACTAGTTAGATACTTATTAAGAAGCTTCGTTTTGAGATTTTCAGATGCTTCGCATGAATTTGAAGACTTGATTAAGGGAATAAGTAATGAATTTATTCAATCAGAAATATTGGGTTATGTTGTACAACTAAAAATTTAGGATTTGAATAGTACAGTATATTAGAGCTTTAGATTCAATATTTCATTCCGCACAATAAAATTGCGCCATCTTAATTTAGATTATAACCTCTAAAATGCCAGATCTTGATCACAATACTTTAGCAGTGGAGACTACTGGATTGACATATAAATTCAAATCCGGTTCTAAACTTGGATTGAAAGATATCAATTTGAAAATCCCTTGGGGCTCAACTAATTTGGTTGTAGGGCATAATGGTGCTGGGAAATCCACACTATTAAAAGTCCTTGCAGGCAAAACATTAGTTAAAAAAGGTTCATTGAAGCTTGGAGGTTTCGATCCATTCGAATTTTCGATTGATAGAAATGAACATCACAATTCTGACATCAATAAGTATATTACTTATCTTGGTACGGAGTGGGCAGCTAATCCTGTGGTCAAAAGAGATATACCTGTAAGTGTTCTTATTGCATCTGTAGGAGGGGATGCATTCCCAGACAGAAGAGACGAACTCACTAGTATTTTAGATTTAGATCCTGAATGGTCGATGGCATATATTTCAGATGGAGAAAGAAGACGTGTTCAGTTGGCTATGGGATTACTCAGGCCATGGAAGCTTTTATTACTTGATGAGGTGACTATTGACTTGGATGTTGTAGTAAGACAAAAACTTTTGAATTATTTAAAAAGGGAATGTAAAACAAGAGAATGTACTACCATATACGCAACACACATTTTTGATGGGTTAGGGAATGATTGGAGTGAAAAGGTGTTCCACATGAGTGATGGAAGCATAATCGATGAAGTTGAGATCGACAGGATTCAATTTGTAAATTCTGAGCCAAGCAATTTGCATGGCAGCGGTGTTATTGAGGTAAAAAATTCTCAATCATTGCATCCATTAGCGCTTGCTTGGCTAGAGGAAGACTTGGAATTGAGAGGAACTAGAGAAGAAGCAAAGCTGAGAGCAAAGAGGCTTGCAGAAGAATGGCTGCTTAGTAATACCACTGGATATTTTGATGCCTCCGATTCTAAAATAGATGATTATTTCAAAGCTTCTCGTAGCGCCGTTTAATCAAACCACTATTGTTATAAAATATGGTAGACCAGCAAAAGTGCCACATTGGCAGCTTACATGACTAAAACTTTTCTTCTTCAACCGAGAATCCTTATTACTAGAACACAAGTTGTGTAGGAACATTCAGTTTTTCTTGTATGTCGATGAATGCCATTTCTCCTTCAACAAAGATATTTATTTCAACACAAATCGGATAGATGCTAACAAGCTATCCTATATGACCCTGAATACTTTTTATTTTTCAACAAAGGTCTTTTGTCAATAGAAAAATTTTGGACAGGTACAGAAGAGTACCCTTATATGACCCTCGACGCCGTTCTTCCTCAACAAAGAATCTTTATTAATAGAGCATGAAATAGATTTATAACGAAACACGCTAATTGTATGATATTAATTTACCCTGTAACTTAAATACTATTAAGGCATAAACTATATAGCCACAGATGCTGTGTACGAGTCTGTACTTCATTTGTCCTCCAAACTATATTTTCTTTCCATCTCTAGAAAATCTATAACCTTGCGCTGTCTTTCCAAACTTTGCTCCATCATCCAACGTTCACAATGCATATCAATTAATTCGTTTTTATTCATGGCTTCAATTATGAGGTATTCGGGCTCGCTATTTATTTCTTCTAGTCTTCGACGAGACTGGTTCAGCTTATTATGTAGAGGTGTAAGTGGAGTAGACGCTGCTCTCTTTTGATTTTGAACTTGGTCATGGGGTTGAAATTTTTGGTCTTCTGATTTTAGTGAAAGTTCTTCCTTCGGATAAACTATGCTTATATCATTCTCATTATTAACCACATTATCTGCATGTTTATTATGCTCATAGTCCATCTCTATAATTCTTTAGTATGTTTGTTATGTAAATATGCTGAATTTCTATCCAGCTTATATACAGGACACGATAATATTCTTTATCCAAGGCTGCTTTAGCCCCAATGTAAGTGCAGCAAATGTTGCAATAGACAATAAGCTACCTATTAGCTAGGTTACGGACGCTGAATAAGCCGGAGGCTTTATCAAATCATGATCTCACGGGTCATTTCAAGCAGGATCCCACTGATAATACAGTCACACACCAAGAATTGAATATACTCTATGGAAGCCAGCAACAAGCCCACGTAAGCTATTTGTATCTTCTATTATGAAAAAATGGTTGAATCTAGGTTGAATCTATATAGATGTCACTGGCACTAGCCCACGCTGGGCTTGAAATCGGGTAGTGCGTTTATCAATTCGAAAATTTTCAACGTATGCCCAAATCAAAGCTTCTAAGCGTCAATTTTTCTTATACTATTTCTTAAAGATTTTACAATGTCTAACAACGAAAGAACTTTTATTGCTATCAAGCCAGATGGTGTTCAAAGAGGTTTAATCTCTTCTATTGTCGGTAGATTCGAACAAAGAGGTTTCAAATTAGTTGGTATCAAGTTATGTCAACCAACTGAATCTTTGTTGAGAGAACACTACGACGACTTGCAAAGCAAGCCATTTTTCCCATCCTTGTTATCTTACATGTTATCTGGCCCAGTTTTAGCTACTGTCTGGGAAGGTAAGGATGTCGTCAAGCAAGGTAGAGCTATTTTAGGTGCCACCAACCCATTGAACTCTGCTCCAGGTACCATCAGAGGTGATTTCGCCATTGACATGGGTAGAAACGTCTGTCACGGTTCTGACTCAGTTGAATCCGCTCAAAAGGAAATCAACTTGTGGTTCAAGAAGGAGGAACTCGTTGAATACAAGCCATCTATGTTCTCATGGATTTATGAGTAAGTTAGTTGTCTGTAAATAACTAAGTATTTATATATGTGCAATTACTGTGCTACATAAAGATTTCTCGTAGGCTCCTAAACCATTGATACCTTGAATTTGGAACATTAATGAGTCGTGTATTATGGTTCATTTTTGGAGAATTGATATTTACATCTATCTTGACGTTAGATCTTCAAACCCAAGTGTCCTGCAATGGCTGTTGAAGATGAATTGTTCGAGCAGCATAGTGACGAGGAAATGGTAGATGCAAATGATGAAGACGAAGAGTCAGAAAATGTTACGGGGAATGGGCAATATAGTAGTATCGGACAAGATGATGCTAACGAAGAAATTGAAGATGATATAGAGGAAGACGAGGTAGACGAAAATAATGGCGAAGACGGCGCCGAAGAAGAAGGGGAAGAAGAAGAAGATGACGGTGAAGAAGAAGAAGGTGAAGAAGAGGAGGAAGAAGAAGAGGAAGAAGGTGAAGAAGATGATGGTGAAGAAGATGACGAAGAAGAAGAAGAAGATGGCGAGGAAGGTGAAGTTGGCGAAGAAGATGAGGAAGAAAATGATGAGGGCCAACAAGCTAAGAATCACAGTTCGCCACTCAAACCAAATAAGGATAATTCTTCCGTTAGTAAAACCCAGAACGCAGATAGCACTTCTTCTGGTAGATTGACAAAACCGCATAACCAAACAAAAGAAGAGTCACAAGCAAGTGATGTTAACCACATGGAGGGTATGGATCCTGTATCATTTAGAGCTAAGATTATGAAACAAGCAAAAAATGCCAAAAGCCTTGACATTGTACCATCAGTAGCAATCCCCTATTCTTCTGAATGCCATGCATTAGCCTTCACTGACGGGCCCAAATGGATTCTTACTGGAGGTGAAGATGGATTTATCCGTAAATATGATTTCTTTGCATCTATCGAAGGAAGATCACCTCTTACAATGGCACAAAAACACAATCTTGTTGACTCTATAACTAAAGCTGGTATTATATGTTCTTACTGGGAAAATGAACAACCAATGACAAAAAAAGAATTGATGAGTGCCAATCCTAAAATCAAGGCTTCAGATTTTACTTCGGGAACTGCGACTTACGATCCAACAATAAACCCAGTTTACGCGTTAGCAGCGCATAGAGATGGGTATTGGTGTTTATCTGGTCTTTCATCTGGTGGAATTTCTTTATATACGTTAAGATATAATGAAGGCGTCATCCAACACTACTTTAGGCATTCAAAAAATTTGGATGAGGTTCATTCTAACAAGGGTCATAGCGCAACAGTATCGTCTTTAAAATTAAATAAAAACCAAGATAGTTTTCTTTCAGGATCTTGGGACAAAACAATAAAGTACTGGGATTTGAATACTGGAAAATGTGTTCAAACCTTTAGTAAGAGCTCAGGACAGGTTTCTGGAATTCAATATCGTCCCTCTGGTTTGGCTGATTTGTCCATATCAATCCTTGACAGCACTGGTGCTCAACAAGAAGTTCATGATAATAGTGATATAGATTCATTATTTGGTGATGACGAATCTGAAAGACCAGATGGAGTAAAAAAGGAGGAGGAACGAAAAATCGAAGAGGAGCAAGATACTAGTAAACTGAATCCATTATTCAACAAGGCGAAGGTTGTGAATAAAGTAGTTGGAAACGATTTCGTCTTCATGAGCTCTAGTATTGATGGTACTATTAATATATGGGATATAAGATGTTCTGAGTCAAGCTCACCTGTGCTAAAGCTAGGGGTTCCCGAAGGGACGCCACCGTGGTGTATGTCTGCGACTTGGTCTAATTGTGGAGATTATATATATGCGGGAAGAAGAAACAGTTGCGTCGAAGAAATTTCATTGAAAATGCCTTTTAAGCTGTCAACTGGTAGCTCCATAAATCATAGTCATACGCCACTAGTGCTGAAGGTATTGCAATTCCCCAAGATATCTGGACCTGTTAGTGCAGTTTCTACAATGCCAAATAACAATTTTATTTTGTGTGGATCAAATGATAACATAAGATTATATGACTTGACTCTTCATAAAGACCTGAAATCAAACTTTACGAACAGCACAAAGAAAGCTGCTACTCCATTCATGATTATACCTGGACACCACGGTGGTATTTTAAGTAACCTACATGTTGACGATACGGGTAGGTTCTTGGTAAGTGCCAGTGGTAATCGTGGATGGGGCCATTCTGCTTACACTGAATCTGTTCTTATTTACGAGATTGATTTCGATACTGCCGAAAATTAAAACTTATTTAATATGATTCCTCTAAAAACTTTGATACTAATTGAGATTATAAAGATCATTTCTGAGGTTTCCAAGTCCAACTTCACCCATCTTTACCCCATGGTTTAACATATTCATGTCACGCAATCTTTCCAGAACTTGAACGAACTGAATACCAATAGCCTTGCTTCCACTGCAAATGAGTGATACTAAATCATGAGCTAATGGTTTCACCGACTGCATGTATATTTGATTCAGAATTAAGCTTTTAAAGCTTTTGAAAAATGAAACAGCAAATTTTGAAATTAGATGATCCTGAAGATTGAACGTATTTTTCAATATAAAATGTAGCATTAAGCCAATTATACCAACGGTTAGACTTAGTTTATAAAACTTAGTAAATACAATAGTTAAATTCTCTTTATCATCAGTGTTTGAGTTGGTTAAAGTTAACTTCAAGAACAATCTGCGAATAAGGCTTGAGGATGTATCTGTAATCCTTTTAGATATCCTTGAAGAATACAAACTCGAAATAGACGACGAAAGCAGATTTGCTAGACTCGTATCATAGTCAATTGTTGAATTGTCCATTGTATCCGTTCCTCTAGTTTGTGACTCATAAAATACATTCTGCTTCGATATCTCTTCATCTTGGACTTGCATTAGCGTATTCAAATTCTCATAAAATATTTCGTAACTTGAGCTGCTCATTAGATTATCTATTATTTGATTATGTTCTTTGTGAGAAAAAAGACATGAAGTCGTCAATATAGCTGAATTCTTATTGAATGTTTCAAACCATTGCTTGAATGTATCACTGCTGTTATCAAGTTCATTCATTGGATGTTCCTTTACTAAAATTCTGGCTTTTCTCAATAACTTTATGAGACCTTCGTCGGTTAGTCCCTGCAATAAGAATTCAGGAGATACTAATTTATGTACTAAATCACAATCAATTTCAGCAGTCATCTCAAATGGAACTTCTGGGTCCAAATTGAGGGCTTCAAATATTTCATTTCTCTTCAAAATTAATGAGGCAGCGAATATGTATACGAATATTAAAACCGAACCAAAGCTAAACCCAAAATCCCAAATAATCAATAAATGATGAGGACTTTTCATATCGTGACTAAAAAGGGTAATGATAGACGATAAAGACTGATAAAAATCATAATCGTACCTTTCTCCACCTGAACTAATGTAGGAATAACTTGCTCTTTTGATTAAAGAAAATAAGTCTTCATCACAGCGCTCTAAAAGAGCGGGAATTAATCTAAGATGATTCACAGCCAAGTTAATATCAGTTATCATGAAATCTCTCACATGAAAAAGTGTTAAATTCTCCAATATTTTAAAGGCTGTTTCCTCCATTTCTGTAAAAGAGGGAGAGCTTTGCCAACATACAAGTAATACCATACCAGCAATATCATGGTAACCTTGATAGTAATTGAGACACGGATATTTACGAAGAACTGATACTATCAAATGCAAAAGGGTCTTTCTCAAAAACTCTAACTCGCCTTTTGAAATAATATTCGTATATGATTCTGAGTGTGGAGAAGGTATTTGCTGTGCCATAGATAAAAATGTGAAACTTCTGTTAATGTCTAATTTAACTTGTTCCTCATCTTTGTGAGGTGGTAGATCATTAGTGCCAAACTCGTTCAAATAGCAATCACTCGCGGAGATCAAATCAAGCCCAAGAGCGCTATCCAGTAGCTTCTCCATTCTACTTATTTCTCTAGAGCATCCAATCAGGTCTGAGCATTCTCTCGTATTATAATCTATTTTATTATTGTGCTCGAGGAAAAAGATCCAAAGCTTGATACGAATTGCATTGTCGATAAGGCCTTCTGTACTTCGTGCGTACTCTACCAATGTCTTATAATCGCTTCTATTATATGCTTCTAGAATAGCCTTTTTCTTAAGAGTCCTAATAGAATCATTCAAGGGCACACCTTCGTTGCTATAAAATGAATTTCCAATCTTTTCGAAATCCATGCAAACCCAATCTGGTTGAAGTTGCTGTGAAAAACTTAAAGACCCATCTTCCGACATTTGTTGATCTACTTGAGAAATATTTATTTTCAGGATTATTTGTACTTCTGTTAACAAAAATATTATTCTGATATTTCTTCCGTCTCTTGGTTCATCTATTAAAATACAATATTGACATCTACTGACCACCACAAGCTTTGTTAAATTCATCCTTCGACTTATATGCAGGTCTGTACATTAGACAATATCGAACTCCACAAAATGTGGAAGATGTTCAAAAAGAAGCTAGTTATTGATATTTGCTCATGGAAGATTATTCAGTAGAAAATGTAAAATTTGGAGGAGGTGACAAGTTGGTTATAAGCTTGAAGGGGGGTCAAGATATAAACTTTCATAATATTTGGTTGAGAGATTCATGTAAATGCATGAAGTGTTACAACGACGTTAGCAAGCAGAGACTATTCAACTCATGTGATATTGAGTTAGATATTAAGCCATTGAAGGTGGCTAATCATGGGAGTCTGATTGAGGTTACGTGGGACCAAGATGGGCACATGAGTAAATATGGGGTGGACTGGCTTGTCATGCATTCCTACGATCCCCAGATGGTTCCAAAAGATATGAAAATCCCGCATGAAAGGGAAATTCTCCAGAGAAAACTTTGGAAAGTTGATGATTTGCAAGAGCTTCCTACTGTTGACTACAAAGCTGTGATGGCTTCCAGTGTCGAATCTGACAACAATAAAGAAATTGCAGCTTGGTGTTTGAAGATATGGAAGCATGGATTTTGCCTCATAGACAATGTTCCTGTCACTCCAGAGGATACCCAGAAGCTTTGTGAACAGCTTTGCTATATTAGGCCAACTCATTACGGAGGATTTTGGGATTTTACCGGTGACATGGCAATCAACGATACTGCATACAGCTCTGTCGAGATTGCAAGTCACACAGATGGGACCTATTGGTCGGATACACCTGGATTGCAGCTTTTTCACTTACTTTATCATGATGGAACAGGTGGAACTAGCTCACTAGTAGATGCCTTCTATTGTGCAAAACTTATGAGAACAAAATATCCAGAAGAGTTCCAACTTTTAACAAAGATTCCCATTCCTGCCCATTCTGCAGGAGAATATGACGTTTGTATTCAACCGGATATCCCACAACCTATATTCAAACTTGATGAATCTGGAGAATTAATACAAGTTCGCTGGAACCAGTCGGATAGATCGACTATGGACAGCTGGACAAATGTAGACGATGTGCCCAGGTTTTATAGCGCTATTAAACATTGGTACGAAATAATTTCGGACCCTAAGCATGAGTTTTTCTACCAATTAAAGCCTGGCCAGTGCCTTATATTTGACAATTGGAGATGCTTTCACTCTCGTACTGAGTATACCGGAAAGAGAAGATTATGTGGCGCGTACATAAACAGGGATGATTTTATCTCTAAGCTAAAACTACTAAATGTTGGTAGGAATGCTATCTTAAATAGTCTTTAAATTTATTCTTGCTATGGACTACTTATAAAATTACCTAAGCAAAAATTGGAATTTTATCCCAGTCCCATGGATCATTGAATCTTAAGCCAATATCTAATTTCAGGATGGCCTCCATATCCTCTGTAGACAAGTCGAAACTGTTAGCATCCAAGTTTTGAAGTAACCTTTCTGGGTTATTGGATTTTGGAATAACGGCAATGTTTCTCTGGGTTGCCCATCTCAAAAGAACTTGTGCTGGTGTCTTGCCTGACTTGGTAGCTATTGTCTTGATGGTATCGTGGTCGAACAACGTAGGTGTATTCATAGCCTTAGAATTCTGCAACTCCAAGAATGATTGAGGCCCGAAAGTTGAATAGGCTGTAATAGCAATGTTCTTAGATTGGACGTACTCAACTAATCTTGGTTGTTGCAAGTATGGATGATGTTCAATTTGCAAGACAGCAGGCTTGATGGTAGCGCCTCTCAATAAATCAGCAATCAATCCACCGTTGAAGTTGGAGATCCCGATTGACTTGATCTTACCTGCGTCAACCAATTTCTCCATTGCCTTCCATGTCTCCAAGAGTGGAACATCAGCATATATAAATTTGTCACCATCCCCACAATAGAAAGTAGGAGGATATTTCTCTTCGAAAGGAACGAATTTGAATGCAATTGGGAAATGAATTAAAAACAAGTCAAGGTATTCTAAATTCATGTCCGATAAGACTTTGTCCAATGCTAACTCCACATTTTCTGGGTCATGGAAATTGTTCCACAACTTAGAGGTAATGAACAATTCTTGCCTTGAGACCAATCCGTCGGAGATTGCTCTCGTAATACCTTGCCCGATCTCCTTACAGTTACCATAATCTTGAGCAGCATCAAATAATCTGTATCCTACCTTAATGGCATTATAAATGGTGTCTGCGCAAGTATCATTGCTGACCTTCCAGCAACCAAAACCAATAATTGGCATATCATATCCGGAACTCAATTTGATTGACATCTTAATTAGTTACTGTTGTAAATTTCTTTTATTACACTTGAGAGGTTAAATATTATCCTATTTCAACCAATCTGATAAAATTTGCTCGACGATCTGTAGGAATTGCTTCTTCAAAAGGGGGTTAAATAGCCGTCCGAAAATTGTCGCACATAACTAAATCTAGCGTTATCAGAATTTGGACCAGTCAATTTCGATTCCAGAACATGGTTGCTACAGATGCATTAATAAGATACTACATGGGAACCGTTACCGCTGTAAAAAAGCATTGGGCCTTCGAAGCTGGCAAGTTCATCATTTTTGAAGTGATGGTACAAACGATGTGCATATTAGACTTAGTACGTGATACCCAAGTAGAATAACCACAGTTTTGTAGTTTCGTGAAAATGAAATCAGTTTAAATAGGCTAAATCTGAGATCAGCAAAGGCAGACAGAAAAGCCTTGCTAAAATCTGATTGTTCACCAAGATCTTGTCTGTAATTTGTAGTAAGATAAACGGGACGAGCCTTGGAACAACCAGTAGAACATGCAAATCGCTCATCACAGTGCTTCATCTACAGCAGGTAGCAGGATTAGACTCTTCACGCATTACAGGTTCGTTGCCATATAGTATATTCAAAACTTGCTTCAACACATCATGTGATTGGCGGTTGATTCTAGTAGGCTCAAAAAAAAATCTACAGAGGAAGCTCGAACAGAACATGTCTAGTCATCATGCATCATTAATGTTTATATTAAAATGAAGGCATCTAATAGAGCGTAGTTCTAGATTAGCGAGTTGATCATATAAATGGAAGGGATCTAATTATTATGGTCTTTTAAAAATGTTAATCTTGAAGTGCTGCATTGATTGAATACCAGTCGAGAATCTATCCAATTTTCGGAATTTTTAAATTATATACAAGAAGCACAAAAATCCATTTTGAGAAGTTGCTTCAACCATGTAAAATGTTGGCAAGCAATTCGGAATTATTAAAACAAGAGCTAGTAGGTAAGACTCTCGGTAGAATACATAATTTCTTCAACATGCAGATTTATTGTTAACTTTATAACAAACTAAACTTTCTATAAAGATACGTAGTCAAAAAAAAGGTGTCTATTCTTTCAGTAAAAGGTCCATAGTTTCAAGATATTATCCAATTTTTATTCTACACAAAATAGAGCAGTTAAACTTGGGGATAAAATTCAATTTTGTAAGATGCAGTTACAATTCTGAAAAGTAGAAAACCCAAGTTCTCGAATGTAATCCTGTAAGCGAATCAATGTGCTTATCGCAGCAATTACAAGCATAATTTTAGGAGACGAAATATCTATACGGTTCTTCTATCTGACATGTAGCGGACGATGGCTCCAATACCTGTTACTTCAACTGTTTTTTCAAACCATTGCAAAAGTAATCCTCCCTGCTTGGCTCCGTAGCCAGTACTCATTGTCTTATACAAATATTTCACCAATGCATCTTGTTGCTCGCTATTGAGTTGTTGAATAAATCCGCTTATGTCTTTTGCAGAGTGGTTATTTTTTATAGAGCACAAAATTTCGAAAACCGTTGCCGCATGTATTTCCTTCGTTCTTTCATCAGCAACGTATGGTGGCGTATCCAAAGCTAAAGCCAAAGCTTCGGCGAAACGTCCCAGAGACAATGTACTTTTACACTGCTTAGAGATTGACTCTACCTGCTCAAGCGAGACCGGTGGCAAATCAGGAACCAATTCCTCTCTAGACATATGACTATTTGGTTCTAATGCATCAATATCAATCTTTCTCCAATCTTCCATAATTGATTATCTCCCTCAAAGAAGTTCCACCTTTAATTACTCGTTGTTGAGCGCTTTAACTAAACTCGTTTTGTGTAATTTTGCGAGAGGTAGTTGAAACTAGCAAGATTTCAATGTAGAAGCTATTTATTGCTACTAACAGCTTACAATCTGAAATTGGAAACAAGGCATGTTCAAAGACATCCCAAACCACTTTCATAATCTATCTATCTATTTATATATATATATATATATATATTTTATGAGCGTTGAAAGCTCTAGTGTACAACAAATTTGCAAGAGAAGTAAACCCCCAGCAACCAATTTTTAATAGGAAGAGAAACATATGAAAAGTTAAAATAGCTTAACTGCATATATGTATTTATTTTTTAGATCTTTTCGTTTCACGATCTGTTTCTTCCTTAACGTCATCTATTGCATCTTTATTTTCATTCTCATACTTTTCGAAGAAGGATAAAATCTTATCTCTAAGGTCGATGCTTTCCACGATTATCACGACTAAACCATCACTTCCAACCTCATACTTGATGTGGTCTTGGTTTGGGATTGCAATCTCTTCATCAAATTTGTCAAAGAATCCATTCATTTCATCAAATGTCTGAACAGAATCCAATAAAGCTTCTTCCATATCCCCATCTCTACCATCGTCGTAGTTTACTACGACTATAGCTCTCAAGGGATTGTCTAGTTCTTCATTTTCCACCATTTTTGGGGGATGGCCATCGTCTGACATTTTTCAAGATCGATCCTCAACTATCAAAAAATTAAAATATATTTATTTTCTAATCACTAAATTAACCAAGAATCCTGTTCAGATCAGCAACTCAGAGAGATTATCGACTAAGTTCTATATTGGTGACCTTACACAAGAAAGCGATATTTTCTTAGACTGTTCATTACTATAAAGTAAAAATACTATACTGTGGTCGTGTGCGAAACACTAGCAAAGAGGTACGAAGGTCGAGTGAACTCTAGTCAGCCCATTCTTTAAATTGGTTAATTAATCCTCTAGTAGAAGGATCATGGGTAGTAACCTTTTCGTCATTATCCTGCAATTCCTTTTCAATTGCCTTGGCTAATACCTTTCCTAATTCAACACCCCATTGGTCGAAAGAGTTAATATTCCAAATAGCACCTTCTACAAAAGTGAGATGTTCGTAGTATGCAATTAATGCACCTAATGTTTGAGGTGTAATTTGCTGAGCCAAAATAGACGTAGTTGGTCTATTACCTGAAAATACTTTGTGAGGAACTAAACCGCCTGTTGCACCTTCAGCCTTAACTTTAGTTTCGTCCTTACCCAACATTAACGCTTCAGCTTGAGCAAAATAGTTAGACGCCAACATCTTTTGATGCAAGTTGTTCTCGATTGGATTATGCGACTTCGCAGCCAAAATAAAATCAGTAGGAATCAACTTGGTACCCTGATGAACCAATTGGAAAAAAGAATGTTGAGCATTGGTAGCAGGTTCTCCAAACAAAATAGAACCTGTTTCGTAGTTTGTAAAAAGGTTTCCTCTGGTAACAGACTTACCATTGGATTCCATTGATAACTGTTGCAAGTAGGCTGGGAACCTGTGCAAATATTGATCAAATGGAGCCACCAAGTGAGTTTGAGCACCAAAAAAATTGTTATACCAAACAGAAAGCAAACCACCCAAGATTGGAATGTTGTCTTCAATTGGCGTATCAACAAAGTGCTTGTCAAAAGCTTCTGCACCCTTCAAGAACTTCTCAAAGTTGTCATATCCAATATAAAGCGCAACTGAAAGACCAATTGCTGACCATACGGAGTAACGACCACCGACCCAGTTTTCAAACCCGAACATATTCTTCGTATCAATTCCAAACTTTGCAACCTCCTCTGCATTAGTGGATAAGGCAGCGAAGTGCTTGGCGATATGAGCCTGATCTTTAGCCTTGCTCAAGAACCAGCTCTTGGCCGACTTAGCATTAGTGGTGGTTTCAGCTGTAGTAAATGTCTTGGAAGCAATTAAAAACAAAGTAGTTTCTTGATTACACTTCTTCAATGTTTCTGCAATGTGGGTTCCATCAATGTTAGAAACAAAGTGTACGTTGAGACCTGGCTTTGAGTATGCCTTCAAGGCTTCAGTCACCATGACTGGACCCAAATCAGAACCACCAATACCAATGTTTACAATATCAGTTATAGCCTTACCAGTATAACCTTTCCATTCACCAGATCTAACTTGTTCGGAGAACTCTTTCATGTGTTCCAAAACCTCATGAACTTCTGGATAGGTATCCTTACCATCAACGCTCATTTTCTTGCCAGATATATTTCTCAAAGCGACGTGGTAGACTGCTCTATTTTCAGTGAAGTTTATCTTGTCACCTGCAAACATGGCATCCCTTAACTTTTCAACTTGAGCTTCCTTGGCAAGTTCAACTAAGCTAGCCAAAACTTCATCAGAGATCAAATTTTTAGAGAAATCAAAAAGTATCTTGGAATTGTCAAAGTTGCTAAAACTTTTGGAGTACTTTTCAAATCTTTTAGGGTCCTTTTGGAAACTTTCCCTAACATCGAACTTTTTACCTTGGGAATCATACAGCGCTTGCAATTTCTTCCAGGCTGGGAGTTCACTTGCTAATTTAAATGTAGAAGAAGACATAACGAATCAATAAATCACAGAAAGATAAGATTGAATCAATTGAGCGAGGATCAATTTATAAAATCTCTATTCTAGCTTGTTGCTATTACTAATTTTTCACGGAGAGTTATGTTCCAGAAACTTTGAGAATCTGCGTTTTGTGCTAGTCTAGTCAAAATTTAGTGTTAAGTTACTAAGATTTAGAGATGTATCACTAATTGATATTACGGATAATAAGCTATAAATTCCTTTTACAAGTTGTCCATCTCTTGAAACAATTGTATTAGTTTTTCGGATATTTAGCATTTCCCTATGATTTCATGCCTTAGTTTGATGTACTTTAATAATTCTCCAAATATTTTAAGAATTTAAGGAGTCAAGAAACCCCCCTTTTAATGTTTTAATAACATGGGGGCATAACTATACTATAGGAAAACAAAAGCTCAACATAAATATAAATTGCATAACTGCCAACGTATTTTGCTTACGATGTCCGTAATCCCCGCTGCGAATAAGCATCTAAGAATCGATAGGCCACGAATGTAGAATTAAATATGTATCAATAAGAAAACAATGTATCTCGATGCTTAATGCACATTGCAGCGCGTAGTGCTTTTCTTAGTGAACTACCAACTTCATGGTACGGCTTATTGGTGTACTTAGATATACTGGTTCCAAATTGAGTCTACAATAGCGAAAAAAATGCGGCTTAATAATTTGGCCAACTAAAGATTCCGACGGAAAGTGCTTCTTAGAGATTGAATATGAGTGGTTTGGTCTCCAAATGGGCTAATGAAGACGATTTAGTGAAACAAGCTGAGATTCAGGATGCTAGCAAAAAAGGTAAAGATGGCATCAAGGGAGCCAGGACAACTCGTGGGGATGAACCGTTAGAAAGCAAATGGGCAACAGTTGAACCAAAAAATCACGACAAAAATTCGAACAAGTCTTTTCTCAAAGAGAAACTGCCCAAGAAGACCGACAAGGGTGAATGGGATGGCGGAAGACACTCAATTCCATCTCATGAATTTGATAAGAGTGGCAGGGGACAAGCTAGAGATGTAGATGATAGGCGTCGATTTCACCGATCTCATCAAAGTAAGGCTGAAGCAGCCAGGTTGAATTCTCTGCATGCTAGCTTGGAACCAAGTCTCAGACGAGGCCGAAAATCGAATCCAACGAATGAAGCTGGTCTATCATTAGCTGAAAGACTTAATATATCACCTAATTCTAATAAGAAAAGCAATCAAAATCTTCCTGCAAAAAGCGCTATAGCAAATGCTTTGGACTCAGATGTTGAAACTTGTCTGAATAACGATTGTAGAACCCCAATGAGTGAAGCTGGAATGTCTCTAGCACGTAGATTGGGGATGATTTCAGTGAAAGATGAATCACATATTGATCCTAAAATTCCAAAAAAATTCAATGGAAATGCATCTCATAAACCCAGTATTACAGATAGGAAGAAAAAGCTCGAACAAAAGAGCTTGAGAGACAAGGAGCTAAAGGAGAAGCAAAAGGCTGAAAAATTGAGAGAAGAACAATTGAAAGAAGAAATCAAAGAAACATTCGAAAAATTAACTAATGCATCATTTAACTGGGCCGACTTAGAAGATGAGTAAGATTGTGAGCTATCTATAATGTAATTTTAACAATAATTTCATGTATGTTATTGTAGTAATAATTCAGGCATCTTATTTAATGCTCGTCACGAGATTTAACTAGTAGTATATGTATCACTCCACACGTTAACAAATCGAAACCATACGAATTGTAATTAGTCGTATATGGTCCAGATGCTTGGAGGAAGAACTAAAAATGGGTTTAGGCTATTGAAGTACAATAGGAACAATATGATTTATTGGTACCGGTCACAAGTAATTCCTAATAAGCAGGGAAGTCTCTATTTCAACACGCAGGCAAAAATGCATGATAAGTACAATAACTTGGAACAAAGAAAGAAAGAATTCATAAAAAATACAATAAGCTCAAATCCTGAATTGTTCCGAGCTAATATGAGGCATAGAAGTGGGTTGCCCTTGAGAATTATTTTACTTTTAATTATAGGTTCAAGTACAATTACGATAACAGCATACTGCTTGTCGCAATATTATCAATTCAAGAAAGATGGGAGGAATAGGAGCTTTTTCATTCCTCTATGGTTTAATTTGAACTGGCCCTATAATAAAAAATTCGAGTTTATCAAAGATCTAAAGCACATAGATGAAGATTTCTTTCATTTTTTAACTACTGAATCGAAATTACTTCCTGATCCTCCGCGGGAACTGGAGCTAGATACATATTCTCAATTCCTACAAAGCAATTGTGTCAAACGCAAAGTGTTTGAAGCTATTTCTGCCAATCCTATCATGAGAAGGCGCTTAAAAGTCCCTTTAGAAATTACTTTGCGTGATCAAAACTTCGAAATATGGATAGAGTCTAAGTTTCCTACAATCAGTGGCGTTGAAATTCAAATGTGCCATTCAGAAGCAGCTCCTATTATGCCAAGATGGTGTATTGTGCCGATCAACTTCCATTCAGTAGCCGACGAGTCACTTAATCAAGCTCGTTTGAATCTAGATGCTTTGACTTCGGACCAAGAGTATTTACCTCCTGATGAAGCCAACCAGTTGCAAGATGGTTCACACAGAAGTTCGAAAGAATATTGGGTAATATTTCGAGGTACATATTTTCTACAGGATAAACATGCAAGTGAACTTGGCTCTGTAAAATTTTCTGGCATGATTGACTTTAACCACCTAAAATTAGATGAAGGAGTCACTTTAAAGGAATTAGACTTGACGTTTTCGACAGATGTGCCATCGCCTACCACATACAAATTGGTATAGTATGCGTCTGTCCGCGGAGGCGATGTGGCCGCGGAGAAACAAAATCAGATATATATGTATATGTACCAGTAAATAATGAAGAAGTTAAGTATTAGCATGTCAAAGAGAAAGGAGATCACTCCTAAGGCCGTAGGAATGCTGAAGGGGTCTCGAACTTCCAAGTCACCGAAAGATCAAGCTCGATTGCGTGAAATTGAAAGCAATAGGAAGTTTGGACAGGCTACAAGAACCCATAAAGCTTGCGATCTTTGTCGAAAACAGAAAACACGATGCTTCAAATCATCTAATGATGCTAGCTCGTGTTTAAGATGCTCATTCCTAAACAAGAAATGTTCATTTGAGACAAATCAAGAAGAAAATCATGATTCAATTCCCACTCCTAGTATTTCAGCTGGAACGAAAGAAGATTCTGAAAAGCTAGATTTAATTTATCAGAAAGTTAAAGAAATATATGCTCATTTGAAATCAGCTAGTATATCTAAAGATATTTTCGACAATAAGGAATTATTTGAAGGGTTTGATGCTGTTGCTGGGTTTGGCAATTTGTTCCCACCCACCTCCAATGCAGATCTCACTAGCAAGCTTATAAATGACGCGGTCTCTGGCGAAGTTTCCGGGGAAAGAAACCTTGAAGAAGAAAAATCAATCTGCTACCCTAGCTTTCCTTTTAAGTTTTCACCGCTTTCATTGATTCAAAATCAGTTTGAACATTCAGAAACTTCACGACCACTCAATACATTGATTAGCTTAAACCCTCGCTCATTAAATACAAGTTTTGAAAATATCTATCATGTTACTGGGGATATTATAAGCATTGGAATGATTACTATGTCCAAAGCAAAAAGCCTAATGGATGCTTTTAGGATGAATTATGGGCGCTGGGTTCTGTTTCCTGTTGAAATCGACACTGAAACACTCATTAATCAAATAAGAAAAAGATCTCCCCTACTTTTGACCACTTGTTGCTGTCTATCAATGAGATATATGCTTACTGGTGGAACTTTATCAAGAGAGGAGGTGAAAAGTAACAGGAGCCTTTTTAAAAAATTATTTCAACGGCTTCTACAAGAACTCAATAAGTCTCTTTTAAAAAATGCAGCTTTTAGGAACTCTGTTGATGACGGAGACTTTGAGTTTTTGCAAGCATTAGTCATTCTATCTATTTATTCAAATTCCCTAACCTCATTGGTAACTTCTGACATACTTCACGAATCCAACACTAGCGTTGATCTCAGAAATACTTGCTTAGATGCATGGCATCTCTCAAGCATTGCGCTAACGACATTTATATCTAAATCTTCATTCGGTCTTTTACTACCCGGTAGTGAAAGGGGATCAAATTTTACTTCAAGCACATTATATCCCAATTTTAATGATATAGGATATCAGAAGTTAACAATAATGAGGATATATAATCACTTGATATTAGTTCATCTTGTCAATTGTATGTTCTCTGGAAGAATGTGCGTTATTGATGAGATTAGGCTAAACTATTGTACGACAACATTAAGTTTACCAGATTCTACAAATTTTGATGGAAGAATGATCAGCGAAATAGGAATATCCTTGATTGCTTACAATTATGTTCAAATTTCTATGAATTCACCTTCCAGGACAACTGAGGAGTGTGAGAGATCGTACAAAGCTGTCAAAGAGGAGGTCTCTATATGGTACGACCAATGGGAATACTTGTTCCAACAACCTGCCAGGCAATTTGTGGAATTAAATTTTCATTTTTGTTCAATCGTCATAATATGCACATACAGCTTTCAAAAATTAGGTATTACCTCCAATCATGTGAATTACTCTAATTTTTTAGTGACTGATTCTAAATTCATCTACGATATTCTAGAAAAAGGCGACGAAAGAACCATTTTAACTATACTATGGCACTCGTATAACCTTGTTAAATTTGTCAATTTTGTGGAGAGCAACTCATATTTTGCTTATTTATCTGACCAAATTCATTTTTCTACCTTTTTTGGTGCAGTTGTACTTATAAATTGTATCTCCTACATGAAAAATACGAATAATTATGATCTTTTGAAGAAAGATCTCAAAGTTGATGTGACTATGGTTTTAAATAATTTGACACATCTTATTCATCGTTTGGATAGAATAGCGCAATTTAAAGAGGATGTGGCCAAGAAATACTCAGCAAATCTCAATTCACTTCTAAATGAAACTGGTTTCATTTAGACTTTCATTATAATTTTTCATGTAATAATTATATAGCATTATTGCAAGTGTCCCTTGTAGTTTCCTTGCATATAATCAATATGAACAAAAGCACGTTCCACCATCGGCAACGACTCTATCGCATATTGCAAGGTCTCTGCTATGTCATGTGTTTCCTTAAATGTCATATTATAATCAATATCATTAAAGACTACATCAATCTCTACGTTCAAGTTATCTCCAACATGATACACCTTTAATGCAGTTATTTGTTTTATGGATTCAGCGAACCGGTAAGACAAATATAAGATGACTTTATAGTTTAATGTACTAGCAGCTGAGCCAGTCAAATTATCTATATGTTCGAACGCCGTTATAGACCATGTTATAATAATATAGGCCGAAAGGAATGTGGCTCCTAGAGGATCGAGCCACCACAAGTTAAGATAAAACCCTAATGTAGGAAGTAGAAGACTAAATGTGTTGAAGATTATATCACTCAAAGCATCCTGGGCCAAAGCACGTACCGAACTAGAGTTGCTTTTCATACACCATAGCCAAGTTAAAACTTTCGCTAAGATCGTAATAATCATGATTAGCAGGGCATCCCTGCTTACTTCAGAAGGGATGCGGTTATCCGATGGCCATATTAACCTTTTCAAAGATTCCTGACCAACTTGAAAGAATGAAACAATAATAATAACAGAAAATACAAGTATACCCAAAGGTTCTAGCCTTGTTCTACCTACTGGATATGAATTCTGTATATGCGAGTTTTTAGATTGTGAAATCTTATTTGCGAAATAAATGATGAAAGTTGATAGAAAATCTAAAATGGAGTCCACTAATGATGCTATAATAGACATCGAGTTTGTGAGGAGACATACAACAGCCTTACCTAACAACAAAATGAAATTTGTAATGAAATTAACTATAATTGCAATGTAAATCTGCTTTTCCTCCTGGTCTTTGTCATACCCTAAGAATTGAGCGCTTTCTAAAACTATCTGGCTCGGTTTATTATGAGTTCTAGAGTGCTTTGAATTAGTAGAGTTAATATTCTTCATCATTTCAGTTGACTTGATGCCCGATGTAGCTGCATCGAAAAAGTTCGGATCATTCTCCTCATCTGAATAATTATAAGAAGATATAAGATTATAATGTATTCTACCGGTGTCTAAGAGATTATCAATTTCTTCAAACCTCTCAATGAGTTCATTTTGTTCCTCATAGTATTTTCTAGTAGCTTTGTTTTTTATCTTTTTTACACCAGGCTTCCAATGCTCCATCCAATTCGCCACTTTTTTATATCTACCAATCAATTTTTGCGTTCGTAAGCCACGGAGAAGACTTAACCTTCGAATTTGCTCTTCTGGTCCAATAGAACGTAAACTGGCGTTATCTGCAACATTACCAGCAAATTTAAATGTACCAGAACTTACATGACGAAACTCGTTCATACCCCCAGAGCCTGCATTAGTAACTGACATCCCACCACCCATCAATTGATAGAGAAGTGCTGGCTGAAGACGTTGTCTTTGTTTTTCTAGCTCCAATTGACCGATTGATGCCTGCCGAAGGCTCTTCACAGAATCCGGCGGTAAATCCAGATATCTACCATTCCCACTTGTGCTCTCATATGTGGCATTGAAATTAGTGCCGCGAGGAAATGGCGTCTGTAAACTTTCCACAGCTGAGGACGAAGGAAGATTGTCATAGACAGTGAGTTTACCTCTACCGGATTTAATTACAGGCTCACTGTGCTGTCTAGATAGATTAGGCTTTACCTGCTCGCTATCATCACCTTGGCTTCTCGTATTCGTCATCAGATGTCTTATTTCTTCGTTTTTAGATTTATATTTTCGATAGGGATTTACTGCAGATGTGTTCCACGGATTCCCATACCAGCCGCAGCTCATATTCATTTACGATTTTAAAAAGTTGTGACGTTATAATTGATCAGGCAATCGAAAAACAGTACAGTACTAGCTATAATCTACGCTTATCATGGCCGAAGAGATACTAATGGAAACATTATGGTGGTCAATTGATTTAGGGAAGCTATTGATATAGATGGCCGAATAGGGACATATCCCTAAGTCGCACATTACCCGGATTTTAGTACTAGGTGAAATTTTTTTTTCATTTTTAATCTAACTTAAACTTTATCTATTATACTAATAATATTTCAGTAAGTTTCTTTACTAATAACTTCGATGCTCAAGTAGTAGTTTTTCTTTAACTGATTAAAGCAAGTGATGTAAATTAGTTCTGAGGAAGTAAATGCAGGACAAAATCTTAATAGGAATTCTTCGTTTATGATTATACTACGCTGAGTCAATATTTGTTCGAATATATGGTTTAACTAACAGTGCTAGAAAAGTGAGTAGATCGATGTTTAGCTTCTCTTTATGATGATCGTTCTCACACATAATCCAGGAGAATCGTGATCCAAGGATAAAACATGCATCACCATCTGAATAAATGAAGTATATGTTATTGAATTTAACTAACACGAATTCCAGAAGGTAAGTTTTAGATTAGGTTTTGAGGAACATGTTTTTGATGATGAAAAACATTGTTATCAGTTCTGCTTCTGAACCAAAATTACCTGAAGATACCAAAATACCAAGCTCTAGAATTACACTGATCAAAACATGTTTCTCTATTTATTAGGAGATTTATAATACTAACATTCAGAAAAAATTAATATGCGCGTTTAATGAATATACGAACTCTCGCTCTAACTAAATTTTGTAGATCAGGACTTTTCCATCAATGCCTGAAGCGCTAACTTCGTTTGCACTGTACTGTCTCAAACTAAATATAGTCACATTGGTACTTCCAGAATTGGCAGATGAGCTGCTACTCGAAGTATTTGATACTCTACCCTTCAAATCTAATTGCTTGAACATATTAAGTGCGTCCTGAGAAGATATTTCTCGTTCGTCGTCCTCTGAGAACGTAGCAGGTGCGGGTTTGGCTTTCTGCTTCAGTATTGTCCTTGTGATGCTCCAACCTGACTCATCTCCTTCGAATACATTCAAATTTGAACCGTGACCAGTAGCCACAATTTTATTCGGACCCAAGTAAACTAAAGAAGTGAATGGTAAATCATTGGCCCTAACGTTATAGATACCGGCAGGTGGCAAGTCTTCCCCTTGAGGATAAACGACAGTTAAAGATGCATCTTGTGCCACAAAAGCTAACAGATCCCCACTCAAACTGAAAGCAACGTCCTGAATCCAAGCACTAGTTTCAGTGATAAAATCACCGCAAAGAGTCTGGAAAGGAAGCTTTGAGCCCCAAGGGCTAGGTTCGGGTTTGTCATCTAAGCCCTTAATATAAGCAGAAAACACTCTAGCGTGACCATCGGTGGAACCAGAGGCGAGAAGTACATTATTAGGGTGCCAATCCAAACTTGTAATCGTTGATTTTAATGGCTTCTTCAAGTGCTTTGAAACCCACCAATTGTTTTCCTCTTCATAGTAACAAACTGCAATTATTCTATCCGCCGATCCCACAGCAAACTTATCACCTTTTGGAGACCATCTGCAAACAGTCGCAGCTCTGTTAATTCTTAATAACACCAACGTTGGCTTGAATTCCCCGCTCTTAGGCTCAAACAGCCAAACTAAAGCATTTCTATCTTGCGAACAAGTCAAAATTTTACTTCCATCTGGAGAAATATCCACCGATGTAACTGTTTTGTCGTGTTCCTTTAAGGTAGCGAACAATTGTGCCTTCTGACTGTCCGGTGTGATCCTGTAAATCTCAACAGTATTATCTTTAGTCACAGCTAATATGTCCTTACTTTTTGAGAATACATGATCTTTGATTACTTGGTGTCCCAATTGAAAGACGTGTTGCTTACTCATATCTATAAATTAGGAGTCTACTCTACTAATTTTTTTTGTCTACTTAAGTTTACCTGGCTCCTGAAATTAAGCACCCAAATTTATGAGGCCTACACGACCAATGAACAGTAGCCTGGTGTATTTCAAATGATGGCATTAGAAGAATAATGATAGCAGAAACATGAAATATACCTATACACTTGGTAGTTTATAAAGTCCAAATTAATACAGCTGCATTCTGTTTAGCTTTAGATAATCAAAAAATTAAGGAACTTTCGATCAGAATCCCTTAACAAATGTAGCATCTGTGACATAATTTTCATTTAAATATGCAATTTATAACATATTAAAGGAGAAAAGAGAGAAATCTACTGGTCCATATTAGAATCTTCACTTTTATCTTTTAAGATTAACTTAATTTTAGTCCAGATATGTTGCACTTTCTTATTCTTAACATTTTTCAACCTTATATCCAACAATGTCAAGAGAGCCGCAAACAGCTCCTTTGTTTCGTCATTAAACAAAATCCTTACCCAGTAAAATACCAATATAATTGTTAACTGGTAACCACTACTACCTCTTAAGAATAAAGTTTTGAGCAATAGCAAGAGGATCAAAGCAAACTCATCGTAAGCAATAATAGCAGATAAGACATTATCTGCAGCTTTTATGGGTGCCACCTTGAAGTTTTCACCAAGATGTATAATAGCAAGAAGGAAATAAGGGAGCAATTTGAAAATAGATCCAAATGTGAATAGCCAGATCGTTCCGAGTATAATGTACTGCAAGTTTTGTTGCGCCAATAGTACAGTGAAAGATGGTAATGCCTGTAAGCCAAACTTATGAGAAAATGTGACAACCAATGAAGTTAAAGAACCTAATAATGATAATTCATAGCAAAGACTAAGCAAATAGTACCTGTTGGGAAGTCTGAGAAAGAATCCTACCATCCAAATTAATCCAAAAGCAAAACAGATAGAATGGCCAGCTTTCCAGATAGTGTATTTTGTAGAATTGAATGATGCTTGCTTCTTCACAAGCCTTCTCGTTTTAATCACCTTACCACTTACGGGGGCATCACTATCCTTTGGATTTTCAGAAGCACGAAAACTCCCATTATTATGAACCTTTTTAACTTCAACTTCAGACATTGGCGAACTATTCTATCCACTCTCTGACGTAGATGCTACTATTCTTCTGTTAAACCAGTATCTTCCTTTGTTCTCTATGCCCATGATAACATTGTGTATTATGTAATATTATTGCCATTATAACATAAGCAAGTATTGTTTACCTCTCTTTGGAATTGACTCCAAGCGTGCGTTCTAGATTAACATTACATCTATGGCCCGTAAAGACTTGTATTTAACTGACTACAGTAAGTCAACGCTACTTGAGCCTATAGAAGCTAAGATCCTTGGCCAATACCAACTTTTAGCAATTCAATTAAGTAAGCTTTCTACTGAGATAAAGCAGTTGAATGTAAGCTCGAGCAGGACTCAAAGAAACCCTAGCAGCAGTTCTTCGGAAGACAATGTTGAAATTACAGGAAATAGCAGCTCGGATGTTTTATTGGACAACTTACGAAATCTTGAGATGAAAATTGGTCTCGTATACACGCTCTTTAGAGGTGCAGTATACTCGTTATTTCTTCAGTATGAAGAAGATCAGAATTTGAAAAACGATGAGGCACAGCGGAAGATTAATTCATCTAATGATCTGTTTGAGAGCACGGAAGGGGACCAACACGTAGAAGAAATTGAAGGGGAGGGGACTTAACAGTCCAATATCATTATAGAACATAAAACTCTATTATCACATTCCTTAATCTTCATTACCACTATTCATAGGTAAAATTAGAGCATACGTTCAATACTTCAGGCTCATATGTTTTTACCAAAGAGATTTTAACCAGTGTAACTGATAATTATCATAAGAGACTTTAAACTTGATTATTTTATTGCAAATATAATCTATCAAAAGCTACATGGGTGGCTCACGATCCTTTATAGCATTCGTATGACCCTAATATTCTTTTAAGGTTCACATTCTTACTATCTGGTGTATTTATTTCAGCGATGAGTTGCACCCTCAACATCGCGATCGGAGTCAAATTTAATTGGGTTCGTTATATAAAATCTTAATTTTTTTAGCTAATAAGACATAATATTTTCAATATCGACATTTTTTTTCAAGTGAATAGCTAATAGCAAAGCAATATGTCTAGCAACGATAAGTATTCTACTCCGTTGTCTTCCAGATATGCATCCGAAGAGATGTCTAAAATTTTTTCCTTGAGAAACAGATTTTCAACCTGGAGAAAATTATGGCTTAACTTGGCAATTGCAGAAAAAGCAATGGGTCTTGATGTTGTAACTGAAGAAGCAATAGAACAGATGAAAGAGCATCTTGATATCACTGATGAAGAGATCGAGGCTGCTTCAAAGCAAGAAGCTATAGTGAGACATGATGTAATGGCCCACGTTCATGTGTTTGGTGAAACCTGTCCAGCAGCTGCTGGTATCATTCATCTTGGTGCAACATCTTGTTTTGTAACAGATAATGCCGACTTAATTTTCTTGAGAGATGCTTATGATGTTTTAATTCCAAAATTAGTTAATGTTATTAATAGATTGGCAAATTTTGCATTAAAATACAAGGATATGCCAGTTTTAGGCTGGACTCATTTCCAACCAGCACAATTGACTACTGTTGGAAAGAGGGCAACTTTATGGATTCAAGAACTTTTATGGGATTTGAGAAATATGGAAAGAGCTAGAAATGATATCGGCTTAAGAGGCGTTAAAGGTACCACAGGTACTCAAGCTTCATTTTTATCATTGTTCCATGGCGATCATGATAAGGTTGAGGCTTTGGATCAAAAGGTTGTAGAGCTTTTAGGTTTCGAGCATGTGTACCCTGTTACAGGCCAAACATACTCCAGAAAAATCGATATTGATGTTTTAGCTCCTTTAGCTTCTTTAGGGGCAACTGCTCACAAGTTTGCTACCGATGTTAGGTTATTAGCTAATTTAAAGGAGATAGAAGAGCCTTTTGAGAAATCACAAATTGGATCTTCTGCGATGGCTTATAAGAGGAACCCAATGAGATGTGAAAGAGTTTGTTCTTTGGCAAGACATATGGGTGGTTTATTCAATGATGCTCTTCAAACTGCTTCAGTACAATGGTTTGAAAGAACACTCGATGATTCTGCCATCAGAAGAATCTCACTTCCATCAGCATTCTTGACTGCTGACATTTTGTTATCCACAATGAGTAACATTACATCTGGTATGGTTGTTTATCCTAAGGTTATCGAAAGGAGAATAAATTCTGAGCTTCCATTCATGGCAACTGAAAATATAATTATGGCTATGGTTCAAAAGGGCAATTCTAGACAAGAGTGTCATGAAGAAATCAGAGTGTTATCTCATCAAGCTTCTGCAGTAGTCAAACAGGAGGGTGGTGATAATGACTTGATTGAAAGGGTTAAGAATACCCCTTACTTCAAGCCTATATGGGATGAATTGGATTCTTTGTTAGACCCTTCTACATTTGTTGGAAGAGCACCACAACAGACTGAAAAATTCGTCAAGAATGATGTTGCCAAGGCGCTTGCAAAGTACCAAGATTTTATTAGTGATGCAGTTGTCTCTTTAAGTGTGTAGTTTATAAAGTAAAAAAACATTAAGAGCAATTATCTTTTCGTAGCCCGAATGTTTAAAGTTGTGGCTCTATTTATTATGTTCAAAAATGTTCATTACATAATTTATTCCCCATCGGTGCCTTCGTCGATAAATAAATCTTCAGTAAAATAATTCCCTATATATATAGCCATAAGATATAGTGGATATGAAAATTATCCGGATTAATACTAGCAAAATCAAAACTTCAAAAAGATGAGATATCGATGTTGTTTCCTTTCCCCTCAGAAATTTCGTAAACAAATATTAATCCGCTAGAATAAGTTATGTATATGATAAACCGCTGAATTGAAGAAAAAGAAAGGTTCCTAACAGTAAGACCGGTAACCGATATCGATCTACCATTACCTAATGCCAAAGCAGCTTTGTCAGGGAAAACATATTCCTCCCGAAAACTGTAAAGACCCCTATAATGAACAAGACGAAAGATAGATAAAAACCCTTGCTGACTAGCAGCAATATAACACAGTAATTCTGGAATCAATTCTGTGATTGAAATCCTATTGATAGCTTCACCTTCCGGGTTAATGCAATCATCAAAGACTGGGTTAGTAGAAGCGTTACAAAATAAATTTCCAGCATCAAATAAAGCTAGCCTTTTCGACGTAGAAACCACTAGCTTACGAGAAATATTTTGTGGCATTGGCCAATATTTGTACCCGTTAAATGATGCTTCCTTTTTATGATGAAGATTAATACGGAAAAAGTCCTTTTTAAAATCTCTGTAAATCCGGCGATATTCATCATCAATATTTTGTATTTTTGCTCTTTTTTTATCTTCATTTGAAATAACATGAGGTATGTTTCTTATGCTAACAGAAGGGCAAAACAAATACTGATATTTTGCGGCCACTCCAAGATGACTGGTCTTTACAGGATCATATACAGCATCAAGCTCAGCAGATTCTTTAAGCACGGTCCTTATATATTCATTCTGGGGAATTGTCTCATCACCAGTCAATTCAAAAACTGAATTTACTTTTTTAAAAAAGTTAGTACTGATACTCTTTACCGACCAACCCTCTTCCAATAATAACGTGCGGAAAATGACCTGTGGAGTCGAAAATAATACACTGCTAATGGAGGAGTTTTGCAGTGAATCAAGCATAAATTTAACTCGAAAAACCAAGAGTTCGCCCCCTATATCCACACATGACAAAGTTATTTCATGCTTACTATTGACGACATTATAGTCTATGAATGAAACTTCTGGAATATTATGTGCAATCTTATGACTTTCTACCTTTTCAAAATTCCCATTGAAATAGTAGAAAACAGTGATTATTTGGCCATTATCAGATGTGCAAATTAAATCATGTCTTTTCCCAGAAGCTACATAACTGAGGAAATCCAAACCCCAAGCAGAAAATTGCAATTGAAGCTTATAATCAGGCAAGATTTTAATACCATTGTCAAAATGAGCGTCTGTATTCACAAACCTTTGGCGGCTTTGCTCAATTGCATCTACTATGTTGGACAAATTCCAAATTAAAACTCTGCCATCGTCAATACAAGCTGCTAACACTTCTTGTTCGAGAAAGGTGCCTGTTCTTAGAAAATTAATATTATGAGGAAAAATCGGGTATGTTGAGGCCATTGTATCCTCATTGGTCGTAAAGTTTGGCATCGATTCAAAAACCATGCATGGATTAGAGCTAGGAAGGTGTGTTAGAAGATCCAAATCAAACACCTTCAATTTCGAGCCTGCACAACTAACAAGATATGTACTGCCGTTTGAGTGTTGAAATAATACAGTTAAATTATTTCTATATTCGTAAACATCATCAAGTCCATTTAATCTTTTCCTTCCCACTAGCCTGACATCTAAGGCATCTTGAAATTTCTTTCCGGGAAGTTTCCATATAAAACCTTCAAGATCGTCATCGTCACTACGCTCTTCACCTTCCTTAAAAGAAATCCGGTCTGTGATTTGTGTATTTGATTCCCAATGTTCGTGTGCTGTTTCGCTATCAAGTGGGATATGTCGTACAAGATTCTCGGGCTTTATTTCCCCAGAACACAATTCTTCATCTGTTTCAAGGTCCGTCTCTATTGTTACATACCTGTCAGAAATGCTATCGCCTGAAATTCCTATAACTCCATTAATGCTTTCTTCACTATCCGAGCTATACTGGGAAAGGTAGTAATCATTAATATTAGATGATCTTCTCCTAAATCTCAACCCCAAAAAACTCTGAATTCTATCATCGATAGTAAATGTCCAAATTGGAGCAGAAAACGGGGTTTCTTCACCGTATACCTCTAAGTAATTCTGCGATTGTCCTTCATTGCTCTCATCGTTATGTTCATTGTCTCCCGAAGCTTCTCTATAGGACTCTGCTACGTTAGTATTAAGAAAGTCCACAAAGTTACTTCTCAGGTCATCAAGCACAACTCTTTTAACCCTTCTACTACGAAGGAATCTATCAATTCGATTTTGAAAGTCATTTTCTAAGCCTGTGCTCGTTGTCATAAAGAAGAAAGTTTTGGCTCCACATTTCGTTGCGATATGAGATCGATATTTTAAAAACCAGAAATTAGTATTTATCGAAGATGAGCGAAAAACACCACGCAGATTATGTAAAATACCAGGGAGATAGTAAGGAAGAAGTACTAGAGCTACTCATTATGTCTTACACTTCCTTGGCTGAAGATACATCCAACTGGGTTGCTAATCTTTCCAATTGTTCATCATTATTGTGGCACGCATATCACAGCATGTCTGTACCAGTGAATTGGGCTGGGTTTTATGTTAAAAATGACGAAAGAGACAATGAGTTGATTTTGGGCCCTTTCCAAGGCAAAGTTGCATGCCAAAGAATCGAGTATGGTAAGGGTGTTTGCGGAGCAGCTGCCTCTACTAAGAAAACACAAGTTGTCGGGGATGTGAATAAGTTTCCAGGGCATATAGCTTGTGACGGTGAGACCAATAGTGAAATTGTTGTTCCAATTATTAAGGAAGGTAGTGTTATAGGGGTGCTAGACATCGATTGTTTGGACAAGGAAGGATTTGATGAAGTTGATAGAAAATATCTCGAATTATTACTGTCTAAAATATCAGAGACATGCAAATGGTAAATAAAGAGTATAAAATTTTAAAAAATCCCAATGTGTATAACCGTTCCAATACATAATTATGTGGATGTTTAATCCTCTACTATAGAATTACCTATACTAATTCGCATTATGCCACACATTTTACATTAACATCACAAGAACCGTAAAATCTATTTATCAGATTATTTTGACCTCACGATTCTTTATTGGGTATCAGCAAAGCAACTTGAATATTTCAGAAAAATATGACAAAACGAAAGAATTTTTTTTTCTTCTATTAATGAGATTCAAACGAAAGCAAAAAGAAAAAGAATCTATTTAGTAGTAAAGCAACAAACTTAGCTTAAAAATTGGATCCTTGGTTAATCTTTCTATCCCTGACACCAAGTTCACCCTCAAATATATCATCATCTCCGCCTTTTTCATTCTTACGCCAGAATGTCCATGATCCTTTCTTCTCTTCGCCCTTCCGTTTTTTCAAAAAGTAAAGCCCTCCGATCAAGCCTATTATTATCGCACCTCCTACCCCTACAACGACACCCACCACTATTTTGTTGTTTTGAGATAAACCGCCTCCAGTTGATTTAGAGCTTTTCAGTGCAGACGATGGCAGACTAGATACCATGGTGGTCTGAGTGACAATTACAGTCGAGTCACCACTCCTAGACAGGAACGTTGTTGTGATTTGCTTTCCATTGGATATACTACTAGATGTTGAAGAATCTGAAGAGCTGGAACTGGTGCTGATGCTGGTGCTGGTGTCTCCAGAACTGGAGCTTGAACTAGAGCTGGAACTTGAGCTGTCTCTAGAACTAGAACTAGCTTCAGAACTAGAACTACTCGACAGCTCAGTCGACGTAATCATAGCTGTGCTTTGTATGAAAGTGGTAATAATTGGATCTACAGATGAACCTGACAGAGATACAAATTCACTGGAGCTTGCCGCGTAACTAGAAGATCCCAGTAATGATGAAGTAGTGGCGCTAAATGAGCCTGAAGCGAGGAAACTAGACAGACTTATATCCCCACTCCTGAATTCTGCTTGAGATGATTCCACAATCGAAGTACTGTTAACACTTCCAGAAAACTCATCAGCACGCTTCATTTCCTCATTAACGCCATCGATAGCTCTTCCTTCCTTACAAAATACCGTACCAAACAATCCAAATATCGATATTAATCCAACCTTCATTGTTATCTTCCTTGGCGTATTGATCTTATACTCTCCAGTGTCACGTAGAGGAATCTGAAAAAGTTACTTTGTGTCACGTGCAAATATAGCCTTCTTTGTCAGACGTGCAGTTATTTTTAGAACCCGTTTCACTTTCCTCACCGAAGAATCACCAACTAGATGGATTTCTCTCGTTTGAATCCAGGTATCCTTGGAAGGGTAAATTGTTTATGCCCAGCTGTGAATTATGCTCTTGTTCCCTCTAAATCTTCTCCATTTCCAAAAGCTGTTGTATCTCCTGCATATACCCTTATACTTTCACGTTTATTATCTTCTCTGGGTAAATCCATTCCTGCACATACGGAGAGCCTTCTAGAAAGCTCAATTTAGGGATAGGACATTGGGTGCAAAAATATAAGATCATTCTGGAAAATTCCCCTGATACGGGGGCAAATATTCAAAAAGGTTATTTAAGGCTAACATTCAGTCAATATTAAGTAATTTAAATATAACATGTTTAATTATAATTGTAATAAGTTCGAAGATTTTGACCATTTAAGGAATCCATATGGGAGACAAGAAACCTTTTCGAGACCTTCTAGAAGGCATGATGGTAGAAGAGGATTCTTTAATGCTCATTCAAACCCCTTAGGAGCACTGTTTGGGTTCAAGTTTAGGCCATGCGGTGGAGAGTTTGATTTTGGTGGGGATGGATATTATCCGAACTACGCATATTATTTCCCTGGCCATTCGAGGGAATTTTACCCTTTTGAGTTTTTTGATGAGAGGCAATGTCCAGAGCAAAACAGATCGTATTACCTGTTTAGACCAAGTTATGGTAGGTGCCCCAGAACTCAAAGACAAGCTGCAGGGTGTGACTTTTCTGGAAATGAGAACACAAGAGAACAATTTAGGAGAGAGTATGACAGAAGAGAAAAAGCTAGGGAGGAAGCCATAGCTCTGGCCCAAAGATTAAGAGATCAGCACGAAAAAGAACATGCAAGAAGGGAGCGTAGTAGGGCTCATTATGGAAGATACTCTCAAAGAGAAAAACAAGAGCATGACAGAGAGCATGAAAGAAGGGAGCAAGAGAGGTATTATGAGATTTTTCCTTTTATTCCGGGATTTGATCCCGTTCGCTTCTTCTTAGAGCTAAATGACGCTGTTGGCGGACCATCAACATCAAATACCAAGTATAACTTGAATGAAGAAACAAGATCAACAAGCAGAGAAAGTCCTAGTAGTTCTCAAGAAGTTGAATCAGAGAAGAATTCGGAAATAGAACAAAACAAAAAGGTCAGCCAAGGAACTAAAGATGAACTGCTCATAAAAGAGGAAAAATTAGAAGCAGGAAGCTCGGACAAAGAAAGATTGGAAAAGGAAAGATTGGAAAAAGAAAGATTGGAAAAGGAAAGATTGGAAAAAGAAAAATTGGAAAACGAAAAATTGGAAAACGAAAGGTTGGAGAAAGAAAGATTGGAGAAAGAAAGATTGGAGAAAGAAAGATTGGAGAAAGAAAGATTGGAGAAAGAAAGATTGGAAAAAGAAAAATTGGAAAAAGAAAAATTGGAAAAGGAAAGATTGGAAAAGGAAAGATTGGAAAAAGAAAGATTGGAAAAAGAAAGATTGGAAAAGGAGAAGTTGCACACCAATAATAGCACCCTACTTGCATCATCAGTGGAGAAAAACCAATTGGAAAATTCTGACCTAACAAAAAAAATTGCTAGTTTGATCATTGAATCCATAAAAGAACAGAAGCTTATACCGGAGAACTACGATTTCGAAACACTCACGAAGGCGGTGCTTACAGGTTTGAAACTTGATGACTCTCAATCCAAACGTGAAGAATCCGAATTCGATCTTGGTGGAGAATCATTCACTCCTGTTTCACCTGCATTGGCTGCCTCAAATTCTTCCAGATCACCATCTTTGGAAAATGTTGAGGACGAAGAAATTACACTTTTTAGAAAGAAGTTATCAAATTAGGGTATTTAATTAGTATTAGGTAATATAATTTATGGTATGATTTGCGTAGTGTCCTAATCGTCATGAGATGCGAAGATCGTAGCAAGCAGCAGAACTCCAACGAAATACAGTTGTACCCCACATGAAGAATATAATTGTATTTGGAGGCAACGGCTTTCTTGGACGTAAGATATGCGAGATTTCAGTGAAAAAAGGCTATAATGTTACTTCAGTTTCACGGTCAGGAAAAAAACCTACAGTCGGTGATGGTTGGACTAGAAAGGTTAAATGGGAAAAGGCAGACATATTGAATCCAAAGACGTATACTCATCTCTTATCGAAACAGGATGTTGTGGTTCACTCAATTGGATTGCTTTTCGAGAACACAGAGTACAAGAAATCATTGAACAGCAATATTAGTGTGCTAACTGAGATTCAAAATTTAGCTAATTCTATGACGGGGGCTAATCCAATGGCTAAGACGAATAAAAATTCATACGAAGCATTACAGAGAGATTCTGCAGTTCTTTTAGCAGATTCATATATTAATGAGCATCCTAAAGACCCTACTTATGTTTACATTTCGGCCGACAAACTTCATGCCATGGTTCCCTCGATGTATTTAATAACCAAGAGAGAAGCTGAGTTTGAGTTGAAATGTAAGAAGGGGCTACGAGCAATTCTTATGCGCCCAGGAATAATGTATGATAAGGAATCCAATAAAGTCAGTTTGAGAGACGCATTTACGCTGCTTTTAAATACTGGTTATCAAATAAAAAGCACATTATTTGGAGACAAGATTTCCTTGATAAATGATGCGATTAGACCAGTAGTTTCAACAGAACAAGTAGCCGAAAAAATACTACAGAAAGTTGAGGATGAAAACTTCAAAGGCGTTGTTACTTTGGAGGAAATTATCAAATCATAGTCTGCTTTAAATTTGTTAGATTATTAGTTAGCTATGTACATAAAGGAAAAATCATGTCTATTTACTCGTCTAATTTCTTCTGAAGCTTTTGCAAAATGAGATACTCGTCTTCAGGAATATGGAAGTCACTTGGGAAGTCTATCTTCGAATCTGAAATAGTTATTACTCTTTTCGACATGGGCTTATTTTCAATATCATTTTTATTTGAAATAACCTTGGGCTCCAGCGGATAGAACCAATAAGCTGGATATTTTCGAATAATATTCCCAGTTATCATTGCGACACATATAATCAAGATTGACGATATTATTTGAACGGGGAGATACCACCAGCTCATAGAACGGATTTCTGCATCAATAGATGGCAATAATGCAGATGCACCTGCTGGAGGGTGGGTACAATTGAGTAGTGTCATTAAAACAGAAGCAACGCCAACACTCAAGGCACCAGAAGCCCAGTAAGCAGACCTACCAGCCGCTGAGAGTCCAAATAATTTAGATATACATAAGCCCACTAAAGAAGACACAAAATGACCCCAAAATATGTTTCTTGGTTGGGCCAAAGGAGCTTGATTTGTATTGAAGCATAAAATGGCAGTAGCACCATAACTTGCGATGACGATAGGCGCATGATGACTTGAGAAAACCGTATGAGACTTAAATACACCTTCAAGCAATGCGATACCACAGAATGAAGAGATTAAGATCTCCAACCAAATCCAGTAATCTGAAACCGGCCTAACTGGATGCTTTCCTAAAAATCTCTTAAGCACTAAAGGAAGATCTAATTCCACCTCTTTTATTACTTTTTTTACGTATTTGTCAATGTTGAATTTAAACATGTGTGGCTATCACATACAACTACAAACCTACTATAATTTATATACTCTACTTCGCAAAAATAACTCGATGAGTTAACCTCTATCTTTTGAATGGCTCCCTAGCTAATGACTTTAAAAATGACTAATCGGCGCGACAGTTGACTCAGAAATTTGACTCCGAGAGAGCATGCATTAAGATATTTTTTTTTCACATTCATACACTATAATGATAACCCACAGTCGTGGAGGTGTTTCTGGTGTAAAATTTTCTAAGTTCATCTACCAAGAATACAGTGGAAGTCAATAGCAACAAATGGAGTAAATCAGAAAAGGAAAGTGCTTCTGTTTGAAATATTGACTGAAAGAAAGGAACGTACACTGCACAAAACTGACCCAATAAAGAACCTGCAACAGCATAATTGAACATGACATTCTTCAACCCTACTTCAAAAATAGACTTAGTATATTGTCGACATGACAATGCATTAAACATATCGAAAAATACAAAACAGGTGAAGGTCATAGTAGTATCTCTTGCAGTAATTTCATTGTCCTTCATTTCTTTGACAAAAATATATAGTGTGCCCAAAATAATAATAACAGCCGATTGTAAAACTCTCTTTATGATCAACATTGTTAAAATCTTACTGTTTCTCTTTCTGGGTGGTTGCTTCATGACCTCGGGGTCGACAGGTTCCACTCCTAATGATTGTGCGGGTGGTCCGTCCATCAATATGTTGATCCATAAGATCTGCATAGCATTCAAAGGATTAGGGAGCCCAAAGAGTGTGGACAACGCAATTAAAGTCAACGCAGCAATTGATGTTGATAATTGGAAAGCAATAAAACTCTGTATGTTGTAAAAGATCCCTTTTCCTTCCTTTATGGCATTTAATATGGTAGAAAAGTCATCATCTACTAAAACCATATCCGCAGCTTCCTTAGCCACGTCAGTACCTTGTTTACCCATTGCTATCCCGATATCAGCTAACTTCAATGCAGGGGCATCATTCACGCCATCCCCAGTCATTGCAACAATTTCACCTCTCTTCTGTAAGGCTTTAACTATTTTTACCTTGTGTTCTGGAGTGGTCCTTGCAAATACAGAAACATTGTGAATTGCTGATGCAAGCGCGTCTTCATCTAAAGCATCCAAGACATCACCTGTCATAACCGCATCTTCGCTTGCAACAGGGATTCCAACTTGTTTTGCTATGTTTGTCGCAGTAGTTGGTGCATCACCTGTAATCATGATCACATGAACACCACCTTTCATCAAGAGTGTGATAGCTTCATTCACAAATGGGCGTGGTGGGTCATTTATACCAACTAGACCACAAAAAATTAAATCAGAGGGCTCAGTAGTTTTATTTTCTGTATTCAAAAACTTAATATTATTGCGTGCAATAGTTAATACTCTCAAACCTTCACCCTCTAAAGATCTAGATCTTTCTGATATGTAGGACAACATCTCATCAGTCATAGATTTGACATCGCCGTTTTCATCAAAATATTTAGAGCATAAAGCTATTACTCGTTCGGTGGCGCCTTTGACCATGGTTTGTGCCTTATTTGTGTCTCCAGAATGAACGCATACCCCCATATATTTCCGTTGCGAAGAAAATGGCAATTCGTAGATTCTATGATATCGGCCCCGCACATCCTCTAATCCAAATAATTTCAAACTTTCGACAATGGCAATATCACTAGGATTTCCAACCCAAGTTTCCTGTTCCTCTGAATATTTAGCATTATTACAAATGTTACCTGCTTCAAGTGTGTTACACAAATTAGAACTGATGTTTTTGCCTACATTAGTTCTATTGAGTTTTGAAATGCTGATAAATGGAGTTTCTGGGGTTTTCGAGCATTCAAATGTCCATAACTTAGTTACCTCCATGTGATTTTGAGTCAATGTTCCTGTTTTATCAGAACAGATAACATTCACACTACCCAAGGTTTCAACACTTGGCAACCTCTTCACAATAGCCTTTTGACGAGCCATCCTCAAAACACCAAGAGCGAGAGTTACTGTAACAATAATTGGAAGACCCTCAGGTATTGCTGCAACAGCTAAAGAAACTGATATTTGAAACATTTCGAGCCATTTTCTTCCTTGTATAATACCAATGAAGCATATAATACCAATTACTACAAAGCTGAAGGTTGAAAGCTCCTTTCCTAATTTATCCATGGCTATCTGCAAGGGCGTCTTAGGTTTTTCAATTTCGGACATCATTTCAAAAACCGAACCAAATTCAGTTTGGTGTCCCGTAGCAACAACAATACCCTCACCATGGCCATCCCTTACAAGCGTACCCATATATGCAATAGAGTGTCTTTCATTCACAGGAATTTGTGTAGGCAGTTTCTCGTTTGGACTGCTTGTTTTGTGAACAGGCTCTGTCTCTCCAGTCAAGTTACTCTCATCAATACTTAAGTACGTAGCCTTAGTTATTCTTACATCTGCAGGTACTCTGTCACCTTGGTGGAAGTGTACTAAATCTCCTGGAACAAGAGTAGAGGCTAAAACATTTGATGTGTTTCCGTTTCTCGTTAATGTGGCCTCAGCGGGGACAAGTTGGTTCAATGCTTCTAAAGACTTCTCAGATCTATATTCTTGGAAAAATCCAACAGAAACAACAATGAAAATAGCCAAGGTGATCGAAACTGCATCTTGTACATTTCCCATGATAAAACTGACTACGGCTGAGCCAATCAACAAGAGAATCAAAGGATCCAGGTAAAAGCTACTCAAAAATTTCATAAATAAGCTCTCTTCTTCTTCCTTATTAAGCTCATTAACGCCATACAAGGACCTTCTACTAATAACGTCATGTGTAAAAAGACCTTTTGTAGGATTTGTTCGGAACTCATTTACCGTATCTTCAACAGTTTCAACACAAAATCTCTCAGACGGAGTGTTAGACTTTGTTGTAAGCCCACCAAAACTATTCGAGTTTTGGTGAATATCGGTACTCATCTGAAATCCTAATATTTGTCCTCAATATGTATTTTGCAAGTCAAAAATCAAGAAATTTCGGTTTATATTGTTCTCTGCCTTTCAGTATAATCTCAGTTCAAGTCAATTATTATGATCCTTATTGTTTAAGGCGCCTATTGAATTATACCTTAATTGACAACGATTATTTCTAAGCAATATATCAATACAAGCACTGGATAATATGAAATAAACTTATAACTAGTACAAAAAAAATCGCTATCTGTTCATCTGAACCGACTTGAAAAACATTTTGGGCCCTACTCGCGTAACCTGTAAATATCCAGATCACAGAAGCACTTTTTACAGTTTATTTCAACGCATAAATCATATAGAGTTACCATCTAGTATATACAGAGATGCCTTAGTTAATCTATTCATCACAGCTAGACCTTCATCTGCATCTTCGATGCCTTCTACTAAAATGTAGTCTGCATTTTCTTCGTCTGCCTTACGTAAGTACAGGAATAAATTATGAGCCATTTCTTCCGCTGAGGCACCTAATGATAAATCTATGCTTATTGATGAATGTAATGTAGAGGCTTCAGCAAAATTCTTTGATCTTAAAAGAATGATTTTAGAATCCTCGAGAGAATGCTTTTGTATGAACTTAGAAACTGCATCAATCCCATTGCCGCAGTTCATGAAGAGAACTACCTTGGCTGTAGGAGAATAATGTTTGTATTTCATACCAGGTGTCCTCACTGCTTCTGTCTTGCCGGCTGTTTTTTTGGCTAATATCACATTTTTCCATGCTTCTCCACCGTATTCTTTCAACTTTTCCAATGATACCCCACCTGGTCTTAATAACATGGGAGGTTCAGACAATCCATCCACTACTGTAGATTCCAAGCCCACACCGCATGGGCCACCATCTAATATGAGAGGAATTCTACCTTTTAAGTCATGATATACATGGCTTGCTTGCGTAGGACTTGGACGAGTAGAAGCGTTTGCGGATGGTGCTGCTAATGGAGTATCGCTTATACTTATTAAGGCTCTTGCGATAGGATTAGATGGGATACGAACAGCAAATGTGTCCTGGCCTGCTGTTACAAGATTTGATATCTTAGATTCATCAAAAACTGGTAACAAAAACGTAAGAGGGCCAGGAACGAGTTTTTTAATGAGATTTTCATATACATGTGGTATTTCATAATCTGCTGGTAAAAGCTTCCGTTTTAGCTGGTCTATTGACGAAACGTGCACAATTAAAGGATTATCCGAAGGTCTATTCTTAGCATTATATATAGAACGAACTGAGTCATCATTGAGAGCAGATGCACCTAAACCATAAACAGTTTCTGTGGGAAATCCTATGGCATCGTGAGTCGATTTGATAATTTCTGCTGCAATCTTTAAATTTTCGTAGGTCTCTTTATCTCTATATGTTGGGATCGCACTTCCATCGCAAAAATGGATAGAGTCGGGGTCCACCTTTAATATTTTGGTATCAAAACTTGTCATATAATATCTCCTGCCAATATTTTGAGGTATAATAGACGAAATAAAAGGGCTGGCTAAAATTTTTAATCCCATCTATGTCTCGATGAGTCAATGTTCTCTTCTCTTAAATCGATGCTATCACGTGACTTGACATGGGTTTCCTGTTACTTGATAAAGCATTCTGCAAAGCATAATTTACTGTTTATTGTAGAGAAATGGTGATATTTCCGCTTAATTGTTGTTGGTGTAAATGCTTGATAAATTCAGTTTCGAAAAGCACCATTTTAGGTTCCATAAATTTCCTAATATTAAATATCACAAAATCTGCAAAAAAGTCAAAATATTGTCATTAAATACAAGATTATAAAAACATAATGCTATAACGATCTTAAAAAACTAAAGCCTCAGTAACTATTTTTTTTTCCTCATCAGTGAGATACTGATAATACGAACTAAAATCTCCTAAGTTCTTACTTGTACATTCTTTAAAGAACTGAATTAATATTTCTCTAAGACCCTGATCTCCATTTTGGTCTTCGTGATCATCATCTTCAGAGTCGGAATCGACATAACTCTTTAATTTTTCATAGTTGGGTACTCCAATGTCATCCATATCTTCCCAATCTTCTTCGTTGCCATCATTGGATTCTTCTGTTTGAGGCAAGTATCCTGAGGGATCAGGTTGTTGGATTTGAAATTTAAGTTCAGTTATCAAGAGATTTAAAATTTTAAGTGGGGCCGGGATCTGTTCGTACTCATCAGGGTTTTCTTTAGTATAAGATCTTGTTCTGATTCTTTCTCCAGAATAGGGAATTAATTTGCCATTAACAAGTACCAGCTTAATTCTGGCATCATTGAGACCGAAGATTCTAGCCAACGCTAATGCATTCTGTCTTATTTTTTCGTAGCCCCTTGTTACCTCAAACGATTGAAACCAGATAGGCAATACTAATTCCAAGCCAGTTTTAATATTCCCTGATTCTGGATCTTGAATCTTCAAACTGTCACTCAAAAAATTTATTGTGTCCACAGTCGAAGAAAGAATTAAGTCGCAGAATACCATGATTAAATTTTCAGTGATAATCACTTCCTTTGCAATGGTAAGTCTCTTCACAGTAGCTTCAAGGGTTTGCAATAAGTATTCCACACCAAGAATATTTTGAAATTTCTTTATTAAAGACAGAACAATCAAACCACAATTCATAGCAGCAGTATCTGAAAGATCTGGCGATAAAAACTTTGAAACAGAAAGCATTAGCAAGTCAATACCTGTCTGCCCAGTCTCAACGTCCGAGTATTGAGTAAAAGAATCTGAAGCCTTTTCGAGAAGTTTATTAAATACCTCACCAGTTGTTTGTAAAATTTGATCATCTGTGCATAAAATTACCAACTTGCTCAATACAGGAAATGTGTAAAGAAAAGCTTCCTTTGGGAACAAGTCATTCTCACCTGGCGACAAAGGAGCCGAATCGATTATAATACTGAGAAAATCGAGCGCCAAACTTAATTCAGGAGAATATTTTACATCGTTGTTATCGAATGACTTCTTAAGAATTGTGACAATAAATACCAATGGTTTCTCACACAAAATTAAATACTCCGAATATGGCACATCTTTGAAAAGTTCTTTCAAGCATTCTGATGAATCAACAATCATTTGTAAGTTAGCAGGGTCTTTGAATGAAATCCTTAGTATCAAGTCAACAATATTACCCTGGCCTGGAAGTAAAATTTTGGTGATAGTTTCATGACCGATCTGGATTGCAGTTGTTGCAGCTTCAAGGAGCACAGGTAACGTATCTTCCTCTCCTTCCTCTATCAAACTACATATCACATGAATCAAGCTTTCCTGCACGACAGGTTTCTGGTTATCAGGTATTGTCTTCGACAAGTCTAGCAAATTCTTGTAGTAAGTACAACTTACGAGCATCGCTACTTTTACGAGGTTGAACTGCTCCTGTGGCCCAGTATAATTTGCTACTGCAATGACTGTTTCTAGTAGCATATTTGTAGCCAAGTCTGGCGAAATAATTGTCTCGAACCTTTCAAAAAATGAAGGTAGCACCAAAAATGCACGGCAGGTGAGTAAAATTGCTTCGCTGCTAGCGTCGTCGAACGAGATAAAACTCTTAATTTTGTACAACATTGAGCTTATGAGTTCAGCTGATTCAGGACTAGGGAGGTCCGTATTCGAGAAGAGACTACCTAACATAAACAAATAGCATTCTTTTACTTGCCATCTGTTCGAGTCAGATAATTCCAATAGACCAAAGACTATGTTGAAAATATGTTCAGAATCGACTTCATTAAATTCAGAAAGCAAATCATTAATAGTTTCTCTAACTAATGAAGTAACAGAAAGGCCAGTTATTTCAGTAACATAGTCATTGAAGTCACCCAGGTACTGCTCCACCTTTGATGCTGGCAACTCGCCGCAAGAAATCAAATTCTGCGAGAACAGTCCCAACACACCCATGTTCTCAGACATCGTTATAAAATTCTGTAAATTAGAAATAGTTTGAAGCAATTCAACGACTAAGTCGGAAATGGTTTTCTGGGGCTCAGGATAATCCTGGACGGGTATAAGGATTTGAGACAAGTCCTCCAATACTACCAAAGAGTGATAGCAATTGGCAGTTAAATTGAAATCACTCAACAGAAGATCCATAAGGTTCTTCTTGGAATCAATAGGTATCTTCTTAGAAAAATGGCCCAAAATTCCGTTCATCACCTTGTATAGAATTGTCCTGAAGTAGAACTCATCTAAATTAAGCTCAGAGGATTTACGAGTGGATTCAGACAATAAATTAGTGATAAGCAAGAAAAACCCCTCTACGTGACTGTGCAATGCTCTCTTCCTATCGTCATTTACATATGCTTCAGGACTTTGCAATGTATTCAAAATACTTTGATAGAGCTTTATACCTGCAATCTTGATCTTCAAACTCATTGATGGGTCACTTAAAAGCCTGGAAAGATGCCCCGTAATTTCGCTTCCTATCCCTTGTTCCCAAAACTGTTCTTCGGTAATCAAATCATCGAAAAGCTCATTTAGCACAGTTAAACCACCGACTACAGCTCTCTCAGAATCAGCATGTGCAAGCTGATATAGCAGACTCATCAATTCTGGCCATTCATCCGGAAAATCAGAAGCTGCTATTTGAATGATTGCATATGAAGCACCACTTCGAAGCTTCGAACTTTCAGTACGCGACACCAATTCTATCAAACTCTTCCTGACAATTTTCTTCAATTCCTGGTTGACAGGGGGACCAATAAACGACTGGAAAGCTAACGACCAATATCTTGGTACTAATCTTTTCAAATGCAATAAACAAGATTGCCGGATAATAACATCAGCGTCTTCTTCAATCGACTTCTCAGTCAATGTTAATATTACCTTGTCTGGATCATTATTAGAAAGAGCATTAAATTCGGTTTCTGCCTCAGAACGTATACTATTATCAGAACTATTCTGCTTATCAACTAAGTATATAATCCGTTCTTTTGCATTCATCTTTTGAAATGTTGCTCGTTATATTTTATAAGCTTGTGAAAGCTAGAGATGTGCTCACGCATTTCGCATCACCAGATCTTAGAAAAGCAGAAACATTAGTATCTTCACAGTTTAAGCATTTTATGAATATAATGTTAGGGATGGGTCATGAATACAGCTCATTAGAAGAAGTTGAGATACCTCTTTCTAATGAACAATTAAGGATTTTGAAAAATCAAGTTGAATCGGAAAAACCTGATGTTTTACCTCAATCTTTATTCAATTATGGGTGGGGGTTAATCAAGTCTACAAGTAGACAAAATCAAAAAGAAGGGGTTGAAGTTCTTTCTGCGTTGTATAGAGATGTACCAAGTATGAGACGCGAGTCATTATATTATTTAGCTTTGGGTTCATACAAAGTCGGTGACTACTCTAATGCACGCAGATACGCTGGAACATTGGTTAAAACGGAACCACAGAATCCACAAGCTATGGCTTTGAAAGAGGCGATAGATGAAAAAGTGACGCAGGAAGGGTTGATTGGGATAGGTATCGCTGGCGGTGCATTGGCCATAGGTATAGGAATTTTAGGAGTGTTGATGAGAAGGAAACGTTAATTGGTAATCCGGGAAGAAATTATCTGTCCGTAGTCAAAGTTAGATATATTCTTTCATCTAATTAGGTGGTATATATGTTTTTATCTAAATAAGACTATTATGTACTTATGTTTTGGGTTTAGTGTACTCAAGATGCGAAGTTGAGACCAGATTGTAGGAAACTGAATGGCCACTTTCTCTTTGGAACCGTCTGATTATGATAAAGTATGCTGCCAGTTGGCTTCGGATAGCATATTCGATGCATTTAGTAAGTTGGATGTCAAATCTGGGAAACCTTGCGTTCGAAGTAATGGTGCCAAAGAATGGACAGTAATGGCTGGCATCGCTGCAATAGATGCTAGAACAGAAGAAAGGAATCCTTCAGTGATTCCTATCTGTTTAGCAACTGGTGTGAAAGTTCTCCCAGATAAAGTGAGAGAGTACTCGAATGGATATTTGGTGCATGACATGCATGCTGAAATTCTAGCTTTGAGAGCATTTAACAAATTTTTGATAGAAGAGTGCTCTAAGATACATAAAAGAGATGAATATTCGGAGAAGGGGATTATAGAAAATGTGGAAGGTTCGGCTGGCTCGTTTAGATTAAAAGATGGGATTAAGCTAGCTCTAGTTGTAACAGAACCTCCATGTGGTGACGCATCAATATCCTATTTAGAGAGTTCCATTTCTTCAGGTTCCATCCCCTGGGAAGAAAGTGCATCCAGATGTAAAAAAAGGAAACTAGAAGAAAAGGTGAGCTCTGTTTTAAAGAATAGTCTGCTGTTGATGAATAGAGGTAGGTCAGGGTTTGGCTCTGTTGGTGTTGTGAGAACAAAGCCTGGCAGACGTGATAGCGAATTAAGCCTCAGTAAATCTTGTTCGGATAAAATATGTCTCAAGCAATTCACAGGAATTACAAATTGTATTACTGGGTTACTTTTTCCTGAAAATATATATCTTGATTACTTGTTTCTTCCAAGCAAAAAGGCAAATCCTCAAGATGTTAGCCGTTGCTTTAGAGAAAGGCTTCAAACGAACTTTAACATCCGCCAAATTAAAGTAATAGAATATGCTGATAGCATTTATCAATTTAATAAGCCAGCGTCATCTGAAAAAGAAAAATATGCTCCATCAAACTTGAGTCTCATAGCAATACTTCCGTTAAATTTAACACAGGTACTTAATAATGGTGTCCGCGATGGGTGTTATAGAAAGCATGCTCCCCCAAAGAGAGGAGGTGAAAGCTTTTTATGTAATCAAAAAATGTATCAACTGGCTTCAGATCTCCTCGATATCACTTCGAGGAGTTATATAGAATTGAAGCAAGAAAACCGAGATAGACAAATAGCAAAGAATGCTGGAAGAGAGGCGCTACAGGGCTGGATTTGCACCGGCAATGATGATTTCAGTTTACACTAGTTTGTAGATATTTATTAAAAGATACAAAATAATGCAATCTATAAAGTTGCTTCATTGGCCCTAGGTGCCTATTCAGTCTCTGAGCCAGTAGCATCGTCAGAAACCGCATCGTCAGCATCCTCTGCCAACTCCGCACTGTATTCGTCGGCATCGCTAACTTCCATCGATATAGCGTATTCTGCGCTTTCTAATAGTTCTTTTAATTTTATATTAGAGTCTTCGACATAATCGATGGGTTTCTTGCCATCCTTATCCTTCACTCTAGGATCTGACCCTGCATCAAGTAGGTTGTCGACTATAAAATAACCATGCTCAGGTTCTTCGGAACAATACTTAACCACCAAATGTAATGGTGTATCTCCTGCCTTGTTCAAAGGGTCAATCTCCACGCCTTCAATATCTAATAATATGTCAATTACTTCCCAATTACCAAATGTGCAAGCCAAATGTAATGCCGTGTTTTCCGTGATTAATTCCCTGGTGGAATTGACCAAGCTAGCTATCTTCGAATGATCATTATTTAATTCCTTTTTTATATCTAGGAACAATTCTGTATTATTTCTTCTTGCACACTCTAGCAATTGCCTAGAGTAGTCAACATGCTCATTTTCATGCTCATCAATATGCTGGTCACTCATTCCAATGATCACTTATTAGCTAAAAGATCTTGAGCTCCTATATCAAGCAATTCTCGTTTGGGACAATGGGCACGACAGTTTTTACCGGCCATCTTATCTTCTACTATTTTTACTACATTTCACCCTTGTATAGTTCTGAATATCTCAAGTACTCAAATTTTAAAAGGAATTCTTTATATAATTAGAGTTAGTTAATATTCCGTCCATTATAATATTAGATTCTTTTCTGTCTTAGCAAGTCTTGCTATATCTCTTAGTGCTCACTCATGTGTAAAATCCCAAAGAGGTTCATTTCTTGATAACTGAAATATTAACTTTTTCTTTCAGTGAACAAAGGTATCAATTAAATAATAAAAGATGGTCAAATCTATCATAGCACCTTCAATCTTGGCAGCTGATTTTGCACATTTAGGATGCAATTGTCACCGTATGTACGATAGCGGGGCAGATTGGCTTCACATCGACGTAATGGACGGACACTTTGTCCCCAATATTTCTATGGGACCTCCAATTATTAGTAGCTTAAGAAATGAAATACCTAGAAAAGAGGATACATCATGCTTTTTTGATTGCCATATGATGGTATCTGAGCCCGAAAAATGGGTCGAGAGTGTAGCAAAGGCAGGAGGGGATCAGTTCACTTTCCATTATGAGTCAACTGATGACCACGAAGGACTTGTCAAGTTAATTCAGAAGCATGGGATGAAAGCTGCATGTGCAATCAAACCAGGTACACCTGTTGAGGTATTATATCCATTAGCTGAGAAGTTGAATATGGCCTTGGTTATGACGGTGGAACCAGGCTTTGGAGGACAGAAGTTCATGCCTCAAATGATGCCAAAGGTTGAAGAATTAAGAGGTAAATTTCCTAACTTGAATATTCAAGTAGACGGTGGACTTGGTAAAGATACGATCCCAGCAGCGGCCGAGGCAGGCGCCAATGTAATCGTGGCCGGAACCTCAGTTTTCAAAGCTACCGATCCAAAGGAAATGATATCTTTGTTAAGATCATTCGTTGACAAGAACCTTGAGACAAAGGGACTTTTAGATAAGTAAAACCTTTAAATAACGAAATACAACGTTCAATTTATACTGAAACTAAAACATACATAAGTAGAAAATGCCAACTAATGAAAATAAAAGACTGAGCTAGAAAGCTTGGAGACCCAAGGTGGTACCTTCTCCAGTGCTGTCAAATTTCAAACCCGAACTAGAATTGTCCAGAACAACAGACCAAATCATCTTTTTCGCTTTCGCTACCACAGACTCATCTTTAGAACTAGTATCTTGTGGCTTTTGATCTTCAACTACATCCATTTGCTCTTTCTTTGCCAAAATATCGATTCCCAAGTTCTCGTTTCTTTGTAAAACGTACTTCTTATTTCTCTCCAATTTCTTAGCTCTCTTCTTGGATACAGTCTTGGTAGTAAGTTTAGACCCATTTTCGATCTCCTGTTTATTGTAGAGTGCAATCACATTTGACTCACTAGGTTTTGGCTTCAAACCTTTTTTGGTGCTGTAACGATCTGATGATGATGTGGTTAATGCATTTTTACGGGAGCTCCACTTCTTTCCTATGGATTGCGCATGCTTGTTACGAATTATCAGGTCCTTTGGTTTATTGATAGAGTTCCTGTTAGGCATCTTTTGTGAAAATGTTTTATCAAAAATTAACTGATCTATCAAAAATCCACTAAATGTTCTAGATGAGCTCAGCTAAAATAAAATATTTTGAGATGGAGAAAGTCAAAAAAAAATCTCCCGGGGGTGAGTCGAACACCCGATCTCAAGATTACTTTGAGTTAACCCATTACAGTCTCGCGCCTTAGCCAGCTTGGCCACCGGGAGATTTTACGAAAATTACTGATATAAGAAACATTAAATAGAGCAGATTTAAGGCTGAAGGCTTATCTTCGTGCCACACTCGCATGCATATATAAGCCTATTTTAAAATTGACTTGCTCAGGTTAGAAGTTCTCTTCATCTGAAATTGAATTCAATGGGGGAAGAGAAGCAAATTCATATCACTGACGAAGGGTCTTTGAAAATTGGCACTTGTATCGAGAATAGAAAAAGAAGAAAATATGGTATATATGTTATCTTGGCTATTTTAACGTTCGGGCTACTTCACTTGTTCAAGTACGTTCCCTTGAACTTCAGTGTCGTCGGTACTTCAAAGCAAGAAGAAATTCTTTTTGAAGATATATTTTTAAAATCATTGGAAGTAAATCTTGCTTCGAATTGGTCTAAGAAATACACTGCAGAGCCTCATTTAGCTGGGACTAATTTCGGCTTAGTTGAGTGGACTAAAGATAAATTCGAAGAATATGGTCTAGAGGCCGTGATAGACCCTTATGATATTCTAGTGAGCTATCCGAATGAGCATTCTTTGAAATTGCTTAACGGTGACTCGAAAGAGGTATTGTATGAAGCCTCTTTAGAAGAAGATGTCATAGAAGAAGATGCGACTACTAAGGGAGATACAGTTCCAACTTTTCTAGGCTATGGAGCAAATGGTAATGTTACAGCACCATATGTTTATGTCAACTATGGTACCCTTGAAGATTTTGACTACTTGGAGAGTATCGGCGTGAATATTTCCGGCAAAATTGTAATTGCAAGGTATGGTAAAAATTTCAGAGGGTTGAAGGTAAAATTTGCTCAAGATAGGGGAGCAGTGGGTGTTCTTATTTACTCGGACCCTGGCGATGACTTTGGAATTACTCCTGCTAATGGTTTCAAACAATACCCAGACGGTCCTGCGAGACAAGAAAGTTCTGTTCAAAGAGGTAGTGTGCAGTTCTTGGGTGCTGTAGGTGCAACTCCTGGTGATCCTACAACTCCAGGATATGCTTCAAAACCAGGTGTTGAACGTAAGGACCCATATGCTAGTATCGGCAGGATTCCAGCTTTACCAGTTTCTTATCGTGATATTAGACCTATTTTACACAAATTAAATGGGCATGGATTTGAACCCAAGAAAAAGGATTGGATTGGTGAATTGGATAAAGTTGACTACTGGACTGGTCCAAACGCTGATTTTGAATTAAACTTGTACAGTGATCAATTCTTCAATATCTCAAACTTGAACAATGTTTACGGAAAAATAGAGGGAGAAAAGAAAGATGAAGTTATTCTTATCGGTAACCATCGTGATGCGTGGATTAAGGGGGGTGCAGTTGATCCTAATTCTGGTTCCGCCGTTCTTATAGAACTTGCTAGAGCATTTGGGGACTTGAAGAAAAGTGGATTCAAGTTTAAGCGTACGATAATCTTACAAAGCTGGGATGGCGAAGAATATGGACTTTTGGGATCTACGGAATTTGGTGAGTTTGCAGCAAAGGAATTGAAAGCTAAAACTGTGGCTTATTTAAATTTGGATAGCGCTGTATCTGGAAAGACATTAGATCTCCAGGCATCGCCATTACTCAACCGTATACTCTTAGATGTTGCAAAGAAAGTTGACTACCCAGTAAACGGTTCAGGAACTTTGTACGATCATTACATGAGTAAAACTAAAGGAAAAATTGGTACTTTAGGCTCAGGTTCAGATTTCACTGTGTTCTTAGAGCACTTAGGAATACCTTCGGTAGATATGGGGTTCAATGGAGGCCCTGGAAGCCCTGTCTATCATTATCACTCTAATTACGATTCTTACCACTGGATGGAGAAATATGGCGATGTTGGGTTTGTGTTCCATAACCTGATGGCCAAATATCTTGGATTGGTTGCGTTAGAGCTTTCCGAGACCGAAATTATAAAACTCGGAACTAAAGATTATGCTAAAGAACTTTTGGGATATTTCCAGGAAATATTAGATATGATTCCAAAGAGTTGGGAAACCAAAAAAGTACATCCAGATATTTTGAGGCCAAGTTTGGAGGAAGATCTTTTCATCATGGATTCCTCTAGTGGATTCTATGGAAACGTACGGAAATGTATGGGTGGCTTTAAAAAACATAGGGCCCCCGAAGTAGGTTCCAGCAGAAGAAAGGGCTGTCATTCTCATTCCGTAATTTCGAAAGATAAAGACATGAATCATGATTTTGAATTCGATCCCGTCGGAGATTATAGGGATTTACAAAACGAGAATAATGGTGATCTTATGAAAGGAAAGGACTATCACAGAAGTGAGGACGATCACAGAGGTGAGGACCACCACAGAGGTGAGGACCACCATATGAAAGAAAAGGATCATCACAGAGGTGAGGACCAC
>JARYSX010000009.1:0-60472 GCA_031081795.1 Debaryomyces singareniensis
GTGCTAAAGCTATTTTCTGCAAAGTGCTTTCATCTCAACGAGTTATTATTTTGCTATAGAAGACTGTTCCATTTTGGGCTCAGCAAGTCAGGAAGAATTTTGGTTGTCGAAGATAAGAAGCATAAGAGTGATCAAACTAGTAAATCCTTACCAGGAGGTACTCTGAATTTTAAATATAGTGCTGATTCAATCCTTAGAGCAGATTTGTGATTTATAATTGTGCTTAACAGTCCCACTTGAATTTTACTAATTTATCACTTTAACAATTACTCCCAAAATGTATGCAAACCTATTGATTTGATATACATTGAATGAAATGTATACATCTTCTTTAGTTAACTTTTTGATGATGGAAATCAAACTTCCGATTATCATTAAACCAAGTCACAAGCAGCATGTTCACTCTAAGCGAATATACCTGCAGAATAAACGGAAAGCTTAAACTTTATGTATGTATTATGTTACGAACTGATTAGAGCATATCCCTTTCTGCGGCATCATTCAAGTTGCATAATAATCTGGCCATTTATTTTTTTTGATATTCTATTATTTGAGCTAATCGACTCGGATAAATTATGTAGAGCATAATGGTAAGAGAATAGAAGTATCGATATCGTAATACATCGTAGAGTCGAAAGCTAAGTTATCAAGTTTTAAAATTAGGGTTCGGTTATGTAATTTAAACAGCGCGAAATAAAAATAATACCGAAATCTGTGAGAGCACGATTAGGAAACTTTTCTTCAAAAGGTAGGTACCTTAAAGATAAATATATTCCTCAGAACTCGAACTCATTAAAGAGAGTTGCATTGCACCCATAAATATTGGCAAAATAATCTGCATGGGCATAAACAATACCTAGAGGAAGCAAGTCCCCAATTGTGACATCTGAGCCTTCAAGAACGTGTAAAATATCAAGGGCAAGGCCGGTGTACTCGTACTTACCAACAATGATGGTATCATCGATAGATTGGGGTAACTCTTTTTTGTTGATATAAAGTTCAACACCACCATGGGCATATAAAACAGTAGGAGGAACTTGTGGAACAATATCGTCAACATGAACAACCCTCAAGAAGCCATGGAGTGGATCCTCATTAGCATCATTATCGTTAACTACATCTAAATACTTATCAGTATTCATAACTTCATCAAGGTAAGCTCCAAATTGAATATTTCCAACCTTAAGCCCACCAAAATTCACAATAGTAATATTCTGGTTCAAAGTTGATTTCAATGCAAGCCCGACAGTCACTGCTAGGCCACCACCAAGAGAATGCCCAGTACTGAATAATTCGTAACCTGGGTACTGATTTGTCAAATCTAATACTACTTCGGAGATATCATCCATAATGACTTTAGTTGTTTGCTTGAGACCATCGTGAATGTAGCAGGAGTCACATTCGGGGTAAGGCACTAAGGCGGCTTCGAAATCGGTTATCCAGTCGTCCAAGCTGTTAGTACCACGAGAGACAACTACGATGCGACCATTTCTGTGGTCAACAGCTATAAAACCATCACCGCTCAATTGTGTAACGTTTTTGGGTTGAAATATATCAACTACTTCGATATCATTATCTTGTTCACAGAAGCTCACAGTTGGGCAAACGCTAGAAAGATAACCATCCTTGAGAGGATTTGCATTATTCTTAAAATCACCCAGACCAGAAACACAGTAACTTACAGCACAATATCCTGACATCTCTACTGCAAGATCATAGGCTTTATGATTGTAAGCTTGAACAAAAGCGATCAAAATAAATTGTAATATGTAAAAATTCAACATTTTTATTTTACCAACTATTTTAGAAAAGAAGAATAAGCGGTTTAAATATAGTTTAAATTTAACGAGAAGTAAACAGACGTAATCCGTGAATTCATTATACTACTTCATGTTCCTCTCATTAACACGGAAGAAAATGCTGCTCAATGCAATTACACCACTAAAACGCGCTAACGCATATTAAACAATACCTTGCCTCACATTTGTTGATGGTTACAACTACAAAGGAATTAGTATTACTAATATCAATTCAAAACATAATGTGAGTGGGGCTATAATTGGCACGGTATTTGAAGATCAAGGTTAAAAATATATTACTATAAGATTCAATAAACGACATCTATAATTGCAAGTTGTCTTGCTCTTTTCCGTGAAGAATTAAAGATTGTAGCTATAAAATCAGTCAATTTTAACATAACTTAGATCAATACAGTTTAACGCAATAACTATTATATTGCATATAACTCTAGCCGCATAGTTGGGTAGGTGCTACTTGCGAAGCCTCGGTTGTTTTGCCTATTCGATAATGTAAATGCAGTTTGAATCAGATTACCCCATAATATAATCTACCAACAATACTTTACAGAGAAGTTCATTTTTGAAAATTTGAAAAAAGGGGCCAGTAGATAAATCACTCGATATGTAGCAAAAAAGGAGAAACGCCAGAAATAGCTTTACTAGAAATACTAGGGTGTAAATCAAATTCCACTGAGAATAAGGTGATTAATATAATACCAAAAAGCAAATTTGCTCAAGAAAGAGGACAGTCTGAAATAGTTTTAAATCTATAGAGTTCATTATGTTTCAGTAGTACCAAGTAAGAAAATTGTTCTTGAATAGTAAGTTTTTATTTTTGCTTGAATGTTTCGTTCTGGTTTTCTTCAACCTCGCGAATAGTAGTTGTATGCGCTGTGCTGCAGGTTATGCTATTCGCAATATGCATCGGTCATAAAATATGTTTGCAGTTCATGTAAGATACGTTAAACGTTTATCGATAATAAAGGAGCTAACTACAATTTCACTTCAATAAATGAATGCCTCTATATATATTTACTAAAGCTACTCATACTAACAAGAAGCAAATTTCTGAATGGGGACATAAAATTTTTACAAGATCAAGTTGGAATTGACTAGCTACATACATCTTGTTTGATATTTATCCTTCTCATGTTGTTCATGGGATGTATTGAAACTGCGTAAAATATTCAAGAGAAGAAAAAACAAGCTAAACTTAAAGCACTTGGTGCTCACCATCAGTATTAGCTGAAATTAACTTAAATAAATTACCTAACCTTAAAGCAAATATTGAAGACTACTCTACATACTATATGTAGGCTAATTTATAATATTTCCTAATCCCAGGTCAACTGAAAATTTATTTTTTGATGGGTTTCAAACCGGTCTGCACCTACTCTCAATATTAATGGAAAAAAAAAAAAAAGCATTATAGTAAAGAAATAAATGTCTTTGGAGGTTACTTTTATTGAAGGATATTGAAGTCAAGAGTGAGCTGGCATTGTAAGACAGATGCAAAAAAAATTATTTTGGACCTACAGAAATCTGCAATAAAAAGGATATCTTAAACTTTCCTCTCCTTCTGAAAAGCAAAAAAGTGAGGTTTAAGGTACTCTGTTTTATTTTGACATGAAAACTAGAGTACATGGACTGGTTCTATCCATTTGGAATAACGGTTTTATTGTACGTTGGCTTCTTTATTATAGAAATTTTACCCTCTAGTATACGAATTGCTAACAACTAGTAGAAAACTTATTTGATCTTTTTCCTTCTGATAATAATGTAATCTAAATATACTTCAATGAGGTTATAAATATTAGATAATTAAAAAAAAAGCTTCTTTATGGACTTCATTTGGCTTGATTAAATTTCTTCAAATTCGATTTTCTGGTTTTTCGCTAAAAACTTAAATATACAACTATCTTCCGAATGTTATCATTTGAGCCAATAAAGCCCTAGACAGATTACAGTTTATGTGTTGCAAAAAGGTATCAGTAATATAATTTTGCCTCCACCTAGAGCAAAGAAAAGAATATATATAAAAAACAGACATAGAATATTCTGCATTCGAGCCGAAGGCGCCAATCAGATATATTTTTTATATGAAATTTCTTTCATTTAAATCCACAATAAATTCATCTCATACTTTATCAGTTGGTGCAAATATTTATTGAAGTATATTTTGCCTCGTAAAAGTATTATGAATGCAACTGGAATCTTCTTTTCAGTAGTCACCGCTTTGTCAGCAATTAATTGTCAGCACATCGAAAAAGTGTACTGTATGTAATGTTCATCACCAATCAACATTGCTGCGCAGCTATTTAAGACAGTCCTAGAACAATTTTATTTTCAATTATTAAATTCAAGATGTGTTCTAAAGTATTATTAGCTATTCCCTCTTATAATGAAAGATTTTATGAGGACGGGAGTAAGACTGGGCTTTTTGTAACCGAAGCACTCCACCCTTTTGAGGTTTTTAAAAAAGCTGGTTTCCAGGTTGACATTGCATCTGAGACAGGAAGTTACGGAATGGACGAACATTCTCTTGCTCCTGATTTCCTAAATGGAGAAGATTTGCTTAAATATGAAGATAAGAACTCTGATTTCAATTTGGCGTTAAATGATATTAAAAAAGCTCTGGAAGTTGAAAGTTCAAACTATAAGATCATCTTTTTTGCTGCAGGTCATGCAGCAGTGTTCGATTATCCCAAAGCAAAAATACTCCAAAAGATTTCTGGAGAGATCTATCAAAGGGGAGGTGTAGTATCCGCTGTTTGCCATGGACCTGCTATACTTGACGGCTTAATTGATCCCACGACTGGCGAGTTACTAGGCAAAGGTAAAACAATTACTGGATTCACTGATGCTGGAGAAGAAATCCTTGGCCTTGACAAATTGTTGAAAGCAAAGGGTGCTGGATCAATTGAATTTTTTGCCAAAAAGGTTGGTGCGCAGTTCAAACATCCTGATGGGCCATGGGTGGATTATTCTGTTATCGATGGAAGATTAGTCACAGGCGTCAATCCTGCTTCCGCAGCTTCTACCGCTGAAAAGGCAATTAAAGTACTTGAGTCTTTGTAGGTAAGTAGATATGAAAATCACCTATTTATGTTTCCTTTTTTTACCGCATTTACATCTTAAGTGATAGTATAAAAATCAATGTTTTTTGTAGGAATTAAAGTTAAATTGCAATTAATCTACATTAGTTTATGGAATTGCTCTCGAATGGCAAGAGAAACAAAATGATTGACTAAATTACCAACTACGATCAACTTTTCATTATAGAATCCAACAATTCAGCAAACTTTACGATTTCTTCATCTTTATATCTTCTTCCAGTTACCTGAAGCGATATTGGAGCACCTTTGAAAATATGTGGATCCGAATACAATTTCATCTCGTATTCCTCTATTTCATTTCTTGGGCTTAAACCTGTATCAGGAATATCAATATTAGGGTCCTGAAATAAACCCGTGGGAAAAATTACGTTTGGCATATCAAGTAGGTTCCATAAAGCCGTGTAACCCCAATAATGTAATGTAGAGGGAACCGGTGCGACCCCATTATAAACTGGGCTAATAATGAAATCTATGCTTTCATTATCCATGATATCTTTATAGTCTTCCCTGATAGAATCTCTTGTTGCCGTTAAAGCACGATACTCTGATGCACTTACTTCAGCCGTACCTTTTCCAAAACCCATAGCCCACTTAGTTAATTCGGTTAGAGGTTCACCTGATCTAGATAATAGGTCTAATTGGCCTTTATTAGAATCAGATGAATAAAGTATATTTACAGTCTCTATAGCCTCCTTTACTCTATGGGGCTCAAAATTTACTACTTCGATTCCCGAATCCTTAAGAAGCTTTTGAATATACCTTAAACCTCGCAATATTGGAGGATGCGGTTTAACAATACCGTCGTCATAAATAATTGCAATTTTGAGCTTTTTAGGTTCGGGAGGTGCGACTTCTCTCCACATTAGGGGAACTAGGTTAGAATCGTAATTCCATGGTTCCATCGAAATAGCAGATTTCATCCAAAAGCCCAAGTCTTCGGCAAATCGTGTTATAGGCCCCATAACGCAAACCACACCTTCAAATCCTGCAATTGCTGCTAAGCACCCTTTCATTGATATTCTCTTTTGAGTTGGTCTAAGTGCCCAGCATCCACAAAATCCCGCCGGAGCTCTGATCGAACCACCAATATCTGTTGCAACTCCCATACTAGATCCCCCCATAGCAGTAATTATGCCTTCTCCACTGGAAGATCCACCAGGCCCAAGTAACAAATTATAAGGATTTTTACCTCTTCCTGTAACCATGTTAATGGAGTCTAAGTGCATCAAGCTTTGAGGCTCTGTAGTTCTTACATAGAAGATTGCTCCCGCCTCATAAAATGTTTGAACGGTGACTGATGTTTCATCCGCAATATTATCAAGAAGAGAAACATAAGCACCACAAAGGACCTTACCTTTATAACCATAATGTTCTTTGAGTGAAATTGGTAAACCATGTAGGCTGCCAATGGTTTTCCCAGTCTTTTTAAAGTATTCATCTAATTCTTTTGCTCTTGCTAATCCTTCTTCTATGAAAAATTCCATGGCACAATTAGTCAATTGGTGGGAAATTACTGCCCTTTTTGCAAAGCATTGAAAAGTTTCCGTAGCGCTTAGGTCTCCGTCTGCTATCTTTTTAGCAAGTTGAGAAGCTGGCATAGATGTGATTTCGAATTCTCGTTTAGATAATACCTTTTCTGGTACTAGCGTCGCATTGAAGCCATTGTCATCTTGGGGAAGAAGGTCAGGCGATAACTTAAGTTCCGAAGGCATGCTTTTTTCTAGTTTTTGTCTGTAAGCTTCGATCTTAGGTATCCATACGGCGAACTTTTTTAAATCTGTAGATTTATCTTGAAAGGGAGAATACATTTTTAGTGAGATGTATTATGTGTATAAAATTTAGTTTTGAGAAAGTCTACTACCTTTGATAGCTTATTATATATAATCAAATAAAGGATTGTAATATTTTAGATACTAGAAGAGTTAGAACTTATCTATGCAAAGCCTATCTCTGACCCGATTAGGAAAGTGCGACACTTCCAATTTGCGATTTGTCCTTCAGTGGGGTTAAGTTACTGAGGAAATTGCCAAAAAAAATTAAAAACTTACAAGACCAGAAAGAGGTTTATCGGATAAAAGAAATCTATGTGACCTCAACTCTTATTGTGAGCAAGGATTATCGCTTTTTCCCCAAGTATCAAGATAGGGCATTTATGTTTCTTATCTTATCTTAGAGTAAAATATGATTGATTAATGGTGCTCTATAAATTTAAATAGTTTGCTAGAATTTAGCACTGCATTAACATAAAATGATGGAAAAAATTGACCGGGCTGAAGTCCCAGGAGATACTCATTTAGTAGAAATTGAAAAAAAAAAAGAAGGCTTGGATGAAGAAGTTGCTGAAATACTTTTGATACCAACTCCGTCGGATGATCCTAACGACCCATTAAACTGGAGTCCGTTTAGAAAGCAATTTCACATGTTTTGTCTCGTTGTATATGTGTATGGAATTGGAGTACCTACAACTGTGATATACTCCGTTCTAACTGATATTTCTGGAAATACAGACATCCCAATTAGTGATCTCAACGCAGGAACTGGATACATGTTCTTATTTTTGGGAATAGGGTGTTTAATATTTCTTCCATTATCCCTCCAGTATGGAAAACGTCCTATATATTTGTTTTCTTCTCTTGGATGTTGTTTGATAAGCGTATGGCAACCGTATGCCACTTCAAATGGGACTTGGATAGCCAGTAAGATTTTACAGGGCCTTCTAGCCTCTCCAGTGGAAGCATTACCAGAAGTTAGTGTTTCAGACTTATTCTTTGAACATGAAAGGTCTACATGGATGGGTGTATATGCTATGGCATTGTTCAGCTCGAATTATCTTGCTCCATTGATCTCAGGCTTCATTAATGACGCAATAGGGTGGAGATGGGTTATCAATTTAAGCTGTATTTGGAATGCGGTTGTATTCGTTTTTATCTTTTTCTTTATGGAAGAAACTAAATTTGAACGTAGAATTCCTGAGCTTAGAGACCCAGATCCCACTAACGAAATTCTCAAGAATACGAAAAAAATTGATTTGAAGAAAGGCGGGGAAGTTTCTGTGTCACATACGGGATTGAATGCAGTAGCCAAACATTGCAAAATTGATGAAAGAGTAAACCATAATATACCAATGAATAGCAGATTGAAACGCTTATCATTGTATACTCCGTCACAGAATTTTGGATTATGGAAACATTTTGCTAGCACTGCTCAAATGGCACAGTTTCCCGTAGTGCTTTGGTCAGGATTTTTATATGGGTCTGCCCTTATTTGGTATTCTGTTATGAATGCTACACTTGCTCTAGTATTTACAAGTGAGCCTTATAATTTCTCAACAGCGATGACTGGTTTAGTATATATATCTCCATTGGTTTTCACAGGTATATTTTATTCTTATTCTGGATATATGCTCGATTACCTTAAAGTTAGAATTGCAAAACGAAGGGATGGATATTCTAAGCCAGAGGACAGATTATGGTCTTTATTATTGTATATGATCCTTGGGCCAGCTTCATTGATACTTTGGGGGGTTGGCGCTTATCATCAAATACACTGGTTTGGCCTTGTTATCGGTTGTGGTATTATGGGAGGGCTTGCACCACTTGGATGTAATGTGGGCGTTACATATGCTGTTGATTCTTATCATGAAATGTCTTGCGAGTCAATGGCAATCGTGATTATAATAAGAAACCTTATGTCATTTGCTGTAAATTATGGGATTACACCTTGGATTTCTAATATGGGGTATCAAAACGCTTTCATCACAGCAGCCTTCATTTGCTTATTCTGCTTCGGGACTTTCTTGCTAATGATTGTTAAGGGTCCATATTGGCGTAAGAAATCCCGCAATGCGTACTGGAAATTGGTCGCAAAGAAAGCAACAACTTTTTCACAAGTGGAATTAGTTACAGCAAATTCTCTGATTTCAAGTTAATCAGTAATAGATTATTTTTACTAAATTTTAACTTAATATTTCGATTCGTTTTGTATATCTTCGATAGTTTGAGCAATTTTATGCCGTGATTTCTTCTTTGTACATCCTAACTGTGGAGAACAGTATGAAGAAGAAATGCACATTAACTTTTGGAGCAAGAGAATATAACTCTCTAGCTGATACCAATAGATTTCTCATAAAAAAAATGTAAGAAACCAACTCCTGATTTTTTAAAGGTTTCTTGTTTCTTTATATAATAGATAAACAATTAAGCTGCTACTATTCATTATTTCAAGGAAATATTCCAAAATCTAAGGACTGTCTTTCTGATCTTCTTCAATTATATTCACAAATAAATCTCCAAAATAATTAAAGGCCCATCAAGGTAGTGACAAAAATTTGACACCTCATATATTTGTTGAACTCAGCACAAAAGTTGACTTAAAAGGCTACTAAGGGTTTGATCAATTGAAAAATAATGAATGGACCGGTCGGGGCAGAATTATAACATATGCCTTAATTTTGCTTCACTGGAGAATTGTATGATAACACAATAGACTAAAAGCTTTATTCATTATATATGCTACTTAGCTAATTTTGCCTGAATTTTCATTTCGATAAGGCATCTGGCTTAGATGTTTAAATCATGAATGTTAAACACAAATTGATCTAAATTCTGTACATTATTTAAAAAATGATCATAAGCCTCATTCAAATCTATATCGTCATTCCAAAGTGTAAAATGAACATTCCTTAAAAGTAGTGGTTCCTCGTACCCATTGTCCTTTAATAATTGATTAAGCAGACTGCTACTGTAATCCAAATTTTTCGAAAGAAAAACAGACAATTTGAAACCAGCATAGTATGTCTTGCCCAAGTTGATACTTATACCTAGTAGCGAGTCAAGTCTTTTAAATAAATTCACTATTAGCTTAATACCACCCAAGTTCCGGGGCAGTAAACTATCGGATTTCAACCAATTTAAAATAAGCGACTTGTCTAATGGCAAAACAAAATTCATTAAAGCGTCTTTAAAGTTTAATTTTTCTTTTAAAATACTAATCAAAAAAGTGGACAAAGCTGGCATTGTTAAACGAGCAATGTTAAGGACTCTGGAACAAATGAGCTGACCAATGCTTTCTCCAAAAAAATTCACAAAATTTTCACTATATGTATGAGCCGCTCTAACGATAGCCAACACCAACTCAAGTGACCTATATTCATACCATAGCCTACCGGAGGCATCTATACTGCTATCATTTAATGAGTTAACGAAAAGAATGTAATGTAAAACAAAGAGTCGGTAAAGCAACTGAATCCTGAACAAAAATTCATTAACTAAACTAGCTCTAAAAGAAGGTTTCGTATCATCACCAGAACGTGCTATTATTCCATCAAAGCTATCCACATCATTAAGGATGTCACTAAGAGATGATATAGAGTTTAGAATAGTTTCTTCCGTCAAAATTACTTTTCTGCCAGGATAATGCAACAATAATAATAGCAGCTTCAATTCTCTCTTCATAAGTTCATAGCTCAGTGTGCTTAGGGGCCTCAGCGATTCATCAGCAACCAAATTAATTAGCTCGTCCTTAGAAACATTTGGCAGGTAACCATAAGTAAATGCAAAGCTAGCATCCAAATAACATATATAGAACCATGTGGAATACCAAATAATCGATCCTTTTTCTCCAATCAAATCAATAGGGTAATTACAAAATTCCATATTCATACCTAGTAGCCTAGCAGAGGAAACCAATATGCTCTGTGAAAAAGCAATATCAGACGCTATATCCAACGATTTAGGGGAGCACATTTTGTAAATTCTGAGTAGCAAAAGTGCTTGAATGAACCTTAGATCGAAGTTATCAAAACTTTTCGTTTTAAGTAACATGTCCAGCGCATGCTCAATATAGGTCGCCCCAACAGAGAAGGAATTGTCCTCTGATGTTTTTGTGAAAGAAAATGAATTTGAACCAGTAGCGTTAATGACATGGCTGAATCCTAATATAAGAAGAAGTATTGCAGCCACAAAGCTCTCTCTCTGTTCCTGTTTTATTTGCGTTTTAGAACCTTTGCTCTCTAGGATAGAAAATAACAAAGGAGTCAACGTATCTTGATCCATGAAAGGAGCTAATATAGAAGAAACAGAGAAAAACAAATCAATTTCAGACTTAAGTTTCTCTATTGGGGGAAGAGAGCTGAGGAGATCACAGTTTGTTGAACGCGGATTTTCAATAGGACGAAAAGGCAAGGGATAATCTAGAGTCTTGCTAAAATCGGCATAAATATCACGCTGAAAACTGAAGTATTGTTCCCAAATTCCGTAGGCCAACTTTTCGTTCTTAAACGCTGATAAGTAAGAAGTAAAAAAAAAATTCAGTAATTTTGATTCTACTAAAACAAAAGAAGTGTGCGGTAAGACGATCTTTTTGTTAGTTGATGTATCAGAAGAGATCAGCTGAGTTGTGGATCCTACCGTAGCAGCAGCTTCTTCATTCAATTCTTCATTTGTCATCTCATCGCCACATTCTTTTCCGGGAGAGCGAAACAAGCCAGATAACAGCTTTTTTTCCAGAGCATATGAGACGTCCGAGAAAAATGAGCTATCATTCTGTCCTTGGGAGGACCTGGATCTCTTCTTTGCATCTCTATGATAAGAACAGCTTTTAGAAATCCCCCGAAGTATGCAAAGCCCACAAGTTGGTCTCATTCTATCACATTTCGCTTTCTTCTTCCTACAATTGGAGCAAGAAGTAGGAACTCTATTACGCGTGCGTTTTACCATCTAAAATGATACAATATGGACTTGAAAGTTGCTATAATTGGTCCTCTGGTTCATTAAGTTCTTGGTTATTGTATTAAATCAAGAATAAAAAAATAAAACCCGCGGCGTTAACAACAGCCGTAGTTTTGGTACTGGTTAAAGTCAATTTCATTTAATGCTAGAAATATATGCATATCCAAATTATGTAACCTTAGGACAGACTATACAATTAAATAATGAATCATTTAATCACCAATTTTGCTATGTAAAGAAATTAGTTCGAACAATGCTTTTAAATGAGTATAATGATCGATTGATAGAAGGATTGTGTCAATTTTGCAGAGTTGCAGAAATATTACATCCGGCTTCTCATGTCCTGAAATATGTGTTTAAACTTCTTCTAACAAAAAATTGCCTTGACTCAAGTGAAACTATCAATATAAGAATACTAAGGGTTAATCCCTACATATTCCAATTAGTTTTCCGGAGCATGCTCCATTGTCCGGCAAATTAGATTTCATGCAAACGGAAATGTATAATTATTTAAAATATAAGGATTATATTTAACCGGTCTTACAGGGCAAGATGAGAACTACAATGGAGAATTCAGCGAGCTCTATAAGCGCACTTAGGAATAGTGCTATTAATTTCCTTGACAATTAATCAAGTATCCAAGGTTTCTGCTGTTGGTATAATTAGCGAGCTAATTCCTGCCACTGTGGATCTAGCAGGTTCGGTAGGACTTCAAGAATGTAACCTTATAAGCATACTTAATTAAAATTTATTACAAAATATGAGGTTTAAATGTACAAAAGTTACCAGGTTCACTTAGAATAAAATCAGGTTTGCAGCAAATAAGGTATCCCGATCAGTTCTCTCCTCTTCAAATGTAAATGAAAATACTCCATTCTATTCTTTTTCCAGCAACAGAATAAAAAAATCAACCGCTTATTGATTATACCATTCGAGACCAAATCCTTTGAGGATTCAAGTAGCTGAACATAACGCTTAGACAAGGGCCTCAGTAATAGTTAAATTAACAGTCCCTCATGCACTACACAAGAATGCAAATAAAATAATCAAACATTGCTATTCAAAATTAAAAATCAAAATACAGCAAAATCCAAAGCAGCTTCACCCTAAGGGAATATAGCAAGAAAAAACAATTAGCAAGTTGCAAATAATTTATTTCCAGTTTAAGAGGCCTAAATTTAAAGCCGAAAATCGAGCATTTTGAAAGATTACCTATCTACCAGAGCGATCAACATTGAAAGCGTAAAAATAATTCGTATAGTACTTGGGAGAGTAACGATATTCACTTCCAAGTTGATACCCTTGTAACTTAAACCCAAAAGCTGTATCATAGACATTAAGTGAGCATAACACCTGAAACCGCCTGAAGAATTATTTGAGATGCAATAAGAGTAAACCAAGTAGCTCTATTGTACGATGAATTATGTTATAATCCTCTTAGTTCATACTGGGGGTTCTCAATGCATTGAATGCCACAGTTAGAGCCTTATCCTATAGGAATTGCATCTAAGTTTATCTATGTTAGATGCCACTACGTTATGAAATTCCTATTTTCACACATCCCAGGTAGCACTTTATTTATGGAGGTAGAAGAAGGCAACTTAAGTAGAGAAATATTCTGCCGTACTATGCCGGCATTATGGAATAGCATTCAACTCGAAAAACTCTCTGGACTCGTACAGATTACAAAAATCGATGCTCATAGGAACTCGTAGTCAAGTAAACAGTCTAAATTTAACTTAATATCAAGAATACCTTTTAGTTGTACTTTCCCTTACGAATGTTGCGTGATGCATCGCACTAGTAAGTTTTAATCTGAGACAAGGTCGTAATTGAGAAAATTAGTACGAATGCAAAAGCAGCTATCAGATCTAAAATCGCTGAGTTTATTTCTGTCCGTTGATTTTTGGACAGAAGGAAGTACTGCTAAAGATTGTATAGAGAAGAAATATTTTCTATGCGAGAGAGTAATTATTTCAAATTTTCATCGGCGTAAAACCTCCAGAATTGTTATAAATATGAATGCGAAGGTTTTGACAACTGTATTAGGACAGTGCAATTGAAGTTCATTTTTATAAAATATTTTAAATAAAAGGTGGATGTGAATTCAGAATTATAAACTAAACAGAACGTGTAGTAGTTGGTTCAAAGGGCAAAGCTAGAGAAATGAGACTCAATGCACCTATAGTCGCGCCACATACCCATATAGGAACCGAGCTTCCAGATTTTTGACCATAGAAGTATATAACAGGTGTAATACACCCAGCAACTCTAGATGATATTAACGCTAAAGCTCCTCCTGTTGTCCTTGCTTGTGCCGGGAACACCTCTGGGGTATAAGCGTACAAGCAGCCATAATATACATTGATGAAAAAGTAAGTGGCAGAAGCAAACCCCACATCACCTTGCTGTGTTCGCACTGTTGTATAACCGAAGAGTATTGCCATGGATGCTATAGCTCCTACTGCCATTGTTCCTCTCCTACCTAGCTTGGGTACAAAAATAAGAGCTGCTCCTAACATGGGGCCAAATATTCCCACGAAATTGCTAATAGCAGAGTTTCTATACGTGATATATGTTGAAGAGGATGTATTACCACCATGCTCTTCAATATAAATGTACAAAAAATTGTAGAAGGTGTCATAACATAGTCCAATTAAAAACCAGGATACAATTACTAAAGATGTTGACAATGTCATAAGCTTTCCAGTAAAAAGAATTTTAAAATGACTCTTTAATATCTTAAGCATTGGCCTCCACTCGTTTCTTCTTTCACGAACAATGTGTTCCGAATCAATTTCGCCACAAGCCTCAAGCTGCTCTTCAGTTAATGAAAATGGCCGACCGTACTTCTCAGCTATTTTGCGTAAAGATTCTACTGCCTCAGCATCTCTACCGTTTGACACTAAAAATTTAGGAGTTTCGTCCAAACCTAAAAAAAAGAGTCGGTAGAGAGCGCCTATCAATACTATTCCTGAATTAACATACCAGCAATACCTCCATCCTCTGTTCAATCTAGAAGTGCACTTATGAACTGTAGAGTCACAACTATATTTTGGAATAAAAGCCCACGATATTAGAACTGCAATAGTTTGTCCAACTCCCCACCATGCTGCAAGGAAAGTATTTAGCCACTGGTACTTTGATGGTAAAAACTCCAAGAGAACGGTAACATCTAAAGCGATATTACCACCTGAGCAGGCGCTACTAAGAAATAAAAAGATGCAATACGTCGCGTAGGAATCCATCCCCCCTGTGAAAAAACCAAAAAATGCAGAAAGCAATAAAGAGTAATTATATGCTATCTTTCTGCCAATTAAATCTCCCCCAAAGCCCCAGAATGCAGAACCAACAACTAAACCAATATAAAATATTTCAGTTGAAACTGGATAAACCCTTCCAAATTGAAGATCAACATATGTTTTCACAGACCCTTGAATCATTTCCATTTGTGAATCCGCAGAATATCCAAGCCCAGAAACACAAAAGAGTCTGAAGTGGTACCAAGTAAATCCGATTTCATCAATAGCATTATTTATCAAATACATCTTTTTCGCAAGAACATGATCATTACCTTCAACTTGGATCATATCTTTCTTAAGCCCAGGTAAATCTCCTAGCTCTAAAGAGTTGAGGTCATTTGAGCCTGAGCTATTATGAATGTTTATCTTTACATTCAGTTTATCTTCCAAGTCATTCATCTTTTTATAAGTTTCAAAGAACTTTCTTAAAATCTTTCTTGAGTTTTTATAAGTTTCATCAAATTCGGTATACAATTTCCTAGGTTGAAATAGCGGGATTGATCGATATCTTTATGTATTTAAAGAGAGTGTTAGCGAGCATATATTCCTAATGCAGTATTGTTTCTGTGCGTGGGCTGTCTATGTAATGCTCGCGGGATCTCTTTACTGTAAATATGACATATTAGATAAGATAAGAATTTTAGCAACTTTTTGCGCCAAAATTTTTATTGAAGTATAAAACCTAATACCTTCACATAAATGAATTTAAATTTTACTCAAAAATTCCCTGATATAGGATGGCCTTCAACGTCCGCAAATCTAACCTTACAGAAGTACTAGAGAAGCAAAATCTTCCATATGAGCAAATTAAATTAGAAAATATCGTGATCAAATTAAAAGATGGATGCAAATTATCAGCACACATATGGTTACCTACATCTGCTTATGAAGGCAAAATTAAGGTCGGAGCCCTTGTTGAATACATCCCATATAGAAAAAATGATTGCACGTCAATGAGAGATGCAATTCGCCATCCATACTATGCTGGAAATGGCTTAGCAAGTATTAGAATTGATATGCGGGGATCTGGTGATTCTGATGGAGTACTCTATGACGAATACTTGAAACAAGAACAAGATGATTGCTTAGAATGCTTTGACTGGATAATTTCACAGTGCTGGTCAAACGGTAACATTGGTATGTTCGGCAAGTCTTGGGGTGGATTTAATGGACTACAAGTTGCAGCACGCCAACATCCTGCATTGAAAACTGTTATCTCATTAATGTCAACAGACGATAGGTATTCAGACGACGTGCATTATAAAGGTGGTTGCATATTGGCATCTGATATGCTTTGGTGGGCGTCAACAATGTTTGTCTATAACGCGAGACCTCAAGACCCAAAAGTGGTTGGAGAATCATGGAAGGAAAATTGGCTAGAGCGTTTAGAAGTTACTCCATTCTCAGTGGAATGGCTTACACATCAAGCAAGAGATAAATACTGGAAGCATGGGTCTATATGTGAAGATTATAGTAAAGTTGATATTCCTGTTCTAGTTATTGGTGGATGGAGAGACGGATATACCTCTGCCGTTTTTAGAATGGCAGAAAATCTACCACATAAGGATTCAGCAGGTATTGTAGGTCCATGGGTTCATGAATATCCAGAAATGGCAGAGCCATCGCCCAAAATTGGCTACCAGCAGCTTTCTCTCAAATGGTTCAAAAAATATCTTGATGTTGATTCAAAGGTAACTATTGAGCTCCCTAAGATGACAGCATATGTTCAAGATCCATCCGATATTGAAGAATCTTACACTCACAGAGAAGGAAAATGGATATCACTCTCAGAATTAGAGAAGACATATAAAAAATTGTACCTAGGAAAGAATAGGAACTTAAGAGTTGACCATGAAGAAAATTTCTCGCATATAATTAGCAGCCAACTATCTCATGGGAAGTTTAGGGGATCATTTTGCCCTTTTGGATTTAAAGGCGATTTTCCTTCCGATCAAAAAACAGAAGATGCCTTATGTACAACTTATGATTCCGACGAGTTTAGGGAAACTTACGATTTATTAGGTGAGCCCCTATTTGTGATGAAGTTTACTTGTGACAAACCATTAGCTAATATTAGTGTGAGGATATCAGATATCTATCCAAGTAATGAAGTCGCCTTAATTAGTTGGGGCATGCTTAATTTAACACATAGGGACTCGCACGAGCACCCTAAAGTTTTGGAAATTGGAAAAACTTACGAAGTTGAAGTGAAGCTTGACGTGTTAGGTATACTGATAAAGAAGGGCCATAAGATTAGGCTCAGCCTCTCTACTATGGACTGGCCTCTGCAGTGGCCTAGTCCAGAGCTTCCAACATTGAAAGTGATATCAGGTTGCCTTAAGCTACCCTTGATTAATCGAAATCATATAAATCAACCTCCTTCATTTGAAGCACCAAGTATTATGGAAGGTATTAAAACACAATTGATTGAGCCATTTGGAAGAGATAAGTTCTTGCATTATAGTTATATAACAAATGAATGGTCATTAACAGATATTCATGATGCAGGAATGGTTAGATTACCTGAGGTTGGAACCGTTAGCGGAATTGAATTTGGAAGTAAAAATATCAACATATGGAAATGCAAGGATAGTGATCCTCTCTCGGCATATAATGAGTGCAACTGGTCATTGACTATGCGTCGAGGAGATGAGTGGGATGTGAAACTTGAAACCACTTCCAAAATTACCTCGACTGCTGAAGAATTTATCTTATACAACAAAATTATTGCTTTTCTGGAAGGAATTAAACTAAAGGAATTGGAATTTAAAAATTCGATTCCAAGGAAGTTCGTTTAGAGGGATTGTCATATAACGTCAGATAAGAGAAATGGTTTCCACTGTAGAATCCTTTTTAGGAAAACTGCGACCATCTCTGCATACTAATATTTTGACAGCTAAATATGAAGTGCGATACTGAACCACTTGGTATAACCATGAGTTACGATAGTATAGCTAAAGGCAAAAGAACGCAACAAAAATCCTGACCCTTTTGAATAAAAATAAAAATGGCTCCAGCATAAATAGACCAAGGTAAAGTGGCTTCTAAGGAAATGAAATCACAATTTATATAGCAAATGTTAGGCAGTACAAACAACACTTAAAATTTAAGTAAGAAGTTTGCACTAAAAATGTTTAAATGTGTTTAAAGTTTGTGGTTTTTATGAAAAAGAACGACTCAATTTTAATTATCTTTCTTCGCTAGACACTTAAAAAACAATAAGCACTTAAATATTCGTCGAATTCGAAGTAAGTATTGTTCAATATTCCTACCTTAGCGACTCGCTAATCTTCACACAAATGATATTCAAAAAAATGGAAAGAATAAAATTAGCGTTTATATTTCAACCATTATTCTAGCTCGAGTGTCGTCCGAGACTATTGGGATACTTCCTTTAGATCCGATTGATCCTGCTATCTTTAAAGAACAGATGAGAATTGGGAAGCGAGCGCAAATTAGATAAAACATTACAGAAAAATTTTTTGGCGTCTGATCTGAATAACTCTTAGATATATGTAATAGAGAACCATGAGGAAGAAAAGTTTTTCTAGAAGCAGCAGGAGCATATTCGCACAGATAGCTGAATATTCAAAAAAAAAAACACAATTTTTACTGAAAAATATAAATATGAGCTTATACTGTAGTTTTTGAAGGCTCTTTTTTAACAACTACTTTAGCATAATACGATTAATTTTGGCGAAAAGTTCAAAAACGTTATGATATATAATGAAACGAACTAAAAAGTGATGATAAGGTTGACCATACATAGCTTCGTGGCTAGTTCGATTCTGCAGTATCTCATTCTCCCAGCAAATAAAATGACTCCAGTTCAAATTATAGACCAAGTCACTTGAAGCTGCAAATAAACTGATTACATCTCCAGAATAATTCTAAAATTTGAAGATGTATGGAATTCAACTATGGGACTATTTCAAATCTTTAGAATAAAGAGCTAGCTCACCACTTTATCACCAAAGTTTTTTTTGATAGGCTAGCAATGATACTATTTTAATAAAAACATCCTCCACCAAAAGTTAGAAAGTTCACTTTCAAGCAGTGGACTGAGCTAAAATTCTTAAAACTGGGAACTTTATTTATTTGCTTTAACAACTCATAAAATAACGAAACTATAATTATATTAATAATCATGGCACTCTATAGATTAAAGTTCGGTAAAGTAAGAAAAAAAATAATATCTTGCAATCTTTTCAGATAAATGGCTAGAAAACAAATTCAACCTTTTTCAATGCTTCAGTTTTCTTTCCATTGAAAGAAGCTAAATAAATCTAATTCAAAGCCGGCACAGATTTTTACCATCTCAGATACTTTGAACAGTTCCTGCATATTTCGAGATCATACAAATTACCAGCTCAAGTATGGGGTAACAAGCTTAAGTTTTCATATTAAGAGGACATAGAAAGAATCACGATGTTATGAATGATTTGAGTCATTAAATACAATCACATGAATCATAAACAGAAGCAAATTCTTTGCATATTATATATACTCTTAATAGTAACTCACAATAGAAAAATTAAAATTAAGATAGTTCACCGACCTTGAAGCTTTTTTAACGAGCCAGGCCTCTGCTTTTCCACTTGAACATGCTAAAGCCAAAGTATATGCTTATTATTTTATACAAGGTGCTACAAAGGATCGGAATAATGCATAACGTGGTAATTTTCGGACAGATTGTAGATGATGTTGGGAAGACGCACGCCCCGCAGATTTGGTTTCTTTTGAATTTTAACTACTATAAAACATCTATTCCTTTCTCTCATAGTAACGATTCACGTCTTTTTTTTCTTCTATGACGATAACAACCTACAAATCATTTTTGAGACCTGATTCAGATGAGCTCCAGGTTCCTACAAAGCCACCTGATATCCAGGGTACAATATTGGACAGATTTTCATTGAAATCTAAAGTTTCTGTTATTACTGGAGCGAGTGGGGCCATTGGAGGAGCTATTGCTGAGGCGTATGCACAAGCTGGATCAGATGTTGTGATCATGGATTATATTTATAACAGCGAATTTCCAGAGAAACTTGCAAAGCTTTATGGCATAAGGTCTAAATGCTATAAAGTTGATGTGTCTGATTACCTGGATGTTCAACAGACTATTTCCGAAATAGTAAAAGACTTTGGAACTATAGATGTATTTGTTGCTAATGCAGGTATAATTTGGCCTCATGGAACCATTCTTAATGAAGAGGCCACCCCAGAGGTCTGGAAGAGAGTTTTCGATGTTAATGTACATGGTGTGTTCTTTTGCGCTAAAGTTGTTGGGAAAATCTTCAAAGAGAAAGGAAATGGTTCTTTCATAATTACAGCATCTATGTCTGCTCATATTTCAAATGTTCCTAATTACCAAACTTGTTACAACGCATCAAAAGCTGCGGTACTTCAGATGGGAAAATCATTGGCCGTGGAATTTGCTGGGTTCGCCAGAGTGAACACCATCTCACCAGGCTACACAAACACTCCTATATCAGACCCTATTCCTACAGACCAAAGAGCTAAATGGTGGAGCTTAATTCCTATGGGAAGAGAAGCACTCCCTCATGAGTTAGCTGGAGCATACTTATACCTTGCAAGCGATGTATCAAGTTACACTACAGGAACTGACATTATAATTGATGGTGGTTACTGTGCTGTTTAATCAAATTAATGTATAGAACTGAGATAATGTTTTTAGACAGCTTTAGAGTTTTAATGTAATTTTCTTTTAGTGGATTATTTAGCTAAGGGATTTTTAAACTTATAGTCTGATCTCAATATTTCAACTTGTATTGTTTGCATTGAGTTTTCGAGTTTTCGAGTTTTCTTCCCCACTTATCACCCCCATTTTGGCCCCTTTGTTACCATGCATAGATATTATAGTAAGATGCGAGAAGATAATCCGAAAGTTTTATGATATAATCCGTGTGACGTATAATGTTTCTGTTTTTGCGATTACAAGGTTACACATAACATATATTTTAGAAAACTTGAGTTGCTTCAAATATCAGGGGCCGCATTTCTATACATTCCCCACAATACCTGCGATATATGCAAGCGACCACGTCTTTGACATACCATTATCTATTAGAGATTCATGAAACGAATCAGAACAGAACCAATTCCAAGCAACCTTAGGATCAACTAATGCATAGTTTAACATTAGAATTCCTTTCCATCCATCAGTAATTTTATCAATTATGGGAGCTAACTTTTGATCCCATTCTTCTTTAACAAATTTTTCATGCCTTATATATGAAGATATGGGGGTGATGGGTAACATATGAATCCCATGAATCCATTCATCTCCGATTTGTCCCCTCCCGAAATAAGTAGCATAATCAATTTTATTTTCGAAAGAGATTCCAGCGACTTTATTTTTTATAAAGTTTTTAGGTTGAACTACATTGTCATCCGAAAATAACATGTACATGTTCATTGATCGTTTCATAATAGCCAACATGAGATTGGCTCTGTCTTTCATATCCCGGTTACCTATAACATCAGCATATAATTTCATCCCATAAGCAAAATGATAATCTTCAGATGAAGATTCTTCATCCTTACCATCACCAGAAGCAAATATACCATGTGCGAATGAATGACCATGGAACCAATCAAAAGACCGAGAAGTTGGGAAGTATTTATCATTTTTTGAAGGATTTGCAACATCCCTTATTAAGGTAAGGGCATAGTTGTACACACATTTGTTATTGGAGTTTAACCAATCTCCTTTTCCGAATTTTTGGTCTACTTTAGCGGTAAGAGCAATTGCATGAATATGATAGCCATAATGGAAATGATGATCATTATAATTAGAATTACCAAAATCAGCAGCAGGATCAGCAGAGGAAATCAACCCTTTCCAAGTCATATCATATACTAGTGGGTTCTTTTGCTTGTTGAATGCAAATCTTTCAATGGCTCTTTTTACTTTAGGTAATATGGCATTCGTCAAGTCGTTATCTTTTAAAATGAAGGCGCATACATATGCAACATAGGCAAACCTGTCCAATATTTTACCAGATGTATACATTGAATCAATATTGGATAAATCCTCTACATCATAGCGTACGTCATTAACAGCAGCCTCCTTAATAGCTACTAGTGCCTGCTTCAGGTATTTAGCAGTCCCAGAAAATGATCTTAATGAACTCCATGGCTCATACATCACATAGATAGGTAAATCCATCTCTTTCATAATAAAGCAATCTGTCACATACGCTCTCATAATCCCTTTAGTAGGAGAATCGAGATAGAGGTTCGTTTCAGAGCCTTCAAGTTCACGTGAGAGAGTTTCTTGATGATGAGGAAGAGCCCAAAAAATACTCTTCCTTGACTTTGAACTCCCCTTAAGTCCAAAATCAAAAGTATAACTATATGATCTACCATCATCTGAAAGTTGAGAAGCTTTTAAAGAGCATGAAGTTGCATAACAACCGCATGAATCATCATAATATCTAGACTCCCCTCTACAACACTGTATGGTAACATTAGAGCTGTCCCCTTTGCCAATGATAGTATTATGATCCTTCAATTGAAGTTCAACATTTCCACTAACGTAAAAAGACCACTTTACTTGATTAAAAAGCATTGCATAGTACTTATTCATACCATTTACCACTCCCAATTTTTTGAATTCTTGAAAGCCAACCTGAGAAGCGATGATAGGCAGAATATTTTGATATATAGCTGTGCAAAATCCCATTCCTTGTACTAGTGGAAAAGTTATGAATTTTTTAGACTCGTTCCCTGGTGTAATGATTGCAGTGACAGACATCTTTGCATGGTCCTTAAAACTAAGATTAACGTTCAGTTGAGTAAGGGAATCCCCTGAAAAAACAATTGACTTTATTTTGGGAGGATTGAAGTAATATTGGGCAACAGGAGCATTAGGATCAGGCCCCATCACTCGTTGGGAAGCCTCTGTATGATTGATAGCTAAGCCTGGAATAGCATCAGGATCTTTTGTTAGCCAAAGGGAGTAAGGAAGAGTCCAAATAGGATATGTTTGGTCATCCAAAGTCATATTATTGTAGAAGTTATTGGTTTGGATTGGAGCGTCTTCTTTTCCGTGCAAGCATCCTTGGGGTTTTTGATTATGTTCAACAGGCTTAAAAATGTCGGGCACTGGTGCAGTAGAGATGGCTTTATCAAAAATATCAGATGAACTTTTGGGGCTCATCTTATTCTCGTAAATATTCAGATAACAATATGTTAAAACTCAATTAGAAATCGACCTTATGAGGTTCTAAGTAAATCGGGGTTGAATGGTGTAGTTACAATAACCAGATTAGACTATGTGTTGGAATGATACAATGTGCAGTACATATAATTAGCCTATCTTTACACTACAATGCTTTGTGATCTTTCACAACATTCATCTTTTGGCTATGCTCCCTGAAGTAAGGGCTTTGCCTAACTAAAACATTTTTTTTAAGATTAAGAAGTGATAAAATTTCAATCTTCGACTTCCTCAGAGGAAGTCCACCGAATGAAGTAACATGCCAATCCGGAATCTGCTCTAATTGCAGCCTACTTTATCGCGGAATTTTTTAACTAATCTGGCTACCATATAATTTGCTCTCTATGTTAAAATATTTAAAGTACTATGTATGTTCTTATTATGACAAATTAATATAAAATTTACAGGATGGTTTTGTTAAAATTGATTATAGCTATTACATATGCGGTCTGCTCGAAAGCTGAATTGTATTCAGAAAGTTCTGACGAGAAACGAATCGTTTACTTGGGAAATGCAAGTGAAGAGGTTGATCTAACTGAGGTCTGGGGTGGCATGTGGCCATTTCAGGGTATAAACACGTTCGCACACCTTGAGTATGAGCAATGCCTTATTGATAGATCTATTGAGTATGATATTGGTATAATAGGAGTTCCTTTTGATACAGCTACGACTTACAGACCAGGGGCTAGATTTGGGCCAAGAGCAATAAGGTCTGCTTCACAGAGACAAACGTCCTTGAGGGGATATAACTATAGAGCCAATATGAACCCCTATCTTTCATGGGCTAAAATTTTAGATTGTGGAGATATGCCCATAACGCCTATGGATAATGCATTAGCTTTTAAGCAAATGACCATGGCTTTCGAAGAATTACTCCATAAACATAAAGCAGCGAATATCTCTGGACAACATCCCAGATTGATTGCTCTTGGAGGTGACCACTCAATATTATTGCCTCATATAAGGGCTTTGCATAAAATCTATGGACCAGTGAATGTACTTCATTTTGATGCCCACTTAGATACCTGGGCTCCTGATAAATATCCTTCATACTGGCTGTCCAAGCAATCAGAAATAAACCATGGATCTATGCTATGGAAGGCTTATAAGGAAGGTTTAACTTCGCATCATAATGTTCATGCTGGTTTGAGAACCAGGCTCTCTGGAGCAGAAGATCTTTCAGATGACAATGATCAACATTTTACTCGGATTGATGCTGATGATATTTGGCTAAAGGGCCCTCAATATGTAATCGACAAGATATACGAGAAGATTTCATGCGATACTCCAACATATATCTCAGTAGATATCGATACGTTAGATCCTGGTTTCGGAAGTGGAACAGGAACACAAGAGCCTGGGGGATGGCTCCCTAGAGAGCTTATACATATATTGAGAGGAATTAGTAACCTTAGCATTGTTGGAGCAGACATAGTCGAAGTAGCTCCTGCTTTTGATAATGCTGAAATTACTGCCACCAATGGTGCTCAGATAGTTTATGAAATATTAACTAGCATGGTTTCAAAGGGTAGCCTAGAATTTGGGATAAAGGAAAAGACACCAAGGCCCAGTATCAAGGTAGAACTAGGAAGCAAGGGCGAGACAAACCTGGAACAGAGCCTCGACCAATTAATCGAAATGAAGTTAAACGAATTCGAAAGCATCAAAGCTGAATATATGAGAGATATCTTAGAGTTACGTTCAAAGAGATCTAATATAGATTAATTTTATAAAAACAGATCCCATTAAATTAATGTTTACTAAATAAACGTTTCAAGCAGCCAGTATTTTTGTGACCTGATTAAACCATGTACACCCGACTGTAATCTATACAAAAAAAAATAGCTTAGGCTATGCTAACGATAAGACAGGTATTAAAATGAAATTTGGATTACCATGAACTTCTCTAATCAAATTTAAAGAACCAATAAAAGTCCGGCAGCAACGGCACCTGCAACACCTAAGTTGAGGCCATTAAATCCAGCTGCAGCGGAGAAAGAGCTTGTAGTAGTAGCATTAGTACCATTGGAACCATTTACGACGACCTCTCTCTTTTCTAATGATTCATTTCCTAAGAAAATGGTGGTGGTGACTGGCTTCTTGGTTTTGTCAAACCTACCAAATCTGTGAGTACCAGAGCTGGTGGTAGCCAGGGACTTTTTCGTTTTGTTGAATCTACCGAATCTGTGGGTACCAGAGCTAGACAGAGACAGAGACTTCTTGGTCTTGTTGAATCTACCGAATCTGTGGGTGCCAGAGCTACTCAGAGACAGAGACTTCTTGGTCTTGTTGAATCTACCGAATCTGTGGGTACCAGAGCTAGACAGAGACAGAGACTTCTTGGTCTTGTTGAATCTACCGAATCTGTGGGTGCCAGAGCTACTCAGAGACAGAGATTTCTTGGTTTTGTTAAATCTTCCAAACCTGTGAGTATCAGTAGTCCCTGTAGCATATACTGTAACTGTGCTAGGTGCTTCCTCCTTACTTGCGACCGCCAATGAAGATGCCGATAACAATGCTAAAGCCGTAGTACTTAACCTCATCTTTTAATAACAAATATAAAGTTCTAAATATGGGCAAACGTTGGACCTAATATTTTTAAATTAAAGTAAAATCTCACTATATAAGGGTAATGTTTAGTTTCCTAATTGGGATTCTTCCTTCCGACTTATCCAATGACATAAATTTCTTCAAAAAAATTGAGAAATGAGAAAGCGAGCTATCCGTCGGCTGGTTTGGTAAAAATATCTCATCTTCAGGTTCTGAAAAAGGAACACAAAAACACAACCCGCATAAAAATCTAAAAATGACAACAGAATATACAAAATCGGAAAATTCTGTGTATAACGTAAGCTCTCAATTATAAAAAAAGCAATTTGGATTTCCTTTTTGTAACTAATATTTTGCAGAGAGTGTGCTGAGATATAAACCGATTGATAGTGAATTTAACAGGGTATACTTTTTAGAAGTAGCAGCTCCCAAATGTAAATAGAAGGAGATTTGAAAAAAAATGATTTTCTTCATTTGAAAAGATTAGAGCTATGAGTTAGGAACATAAATGTAGATTAAAGTAGTTACGACAATAATAGCGGTTTCGGTACGAGAGGTACCTATCGAGTTCGGGAAGAGTAGATTATACTGCATGAAAGAAAGCTCTTCAGTTGACGTGCGGTGGAAGAGCCGATAAAGCAGAAGAAACGATAAAAGGCGTCAAGAGAACGATTTAGCTGAATTTAAGCTTACTTACAGGATATATTTGACTTGAAGTATAACTAATACATTAAAGTGGTATTTTTTCCTAAATTAGTACTATCGAAATATAGATCGGCGAATTTTGCAGAAAATAGGTTTACTTATTATCCGATATTCGAGGCTTGAAGAAAGTGAACATGCCTTAAGTTATTAGCTGATATATTTATTTTACGTTGAACTGTTCTTAATCTTTGATATATTGTACATGTACCAAATTTTTCCAAACTATTTATCCTATATTAAATGTGGACACAGAGTATATACTACGGTGTCGTATACTAATTTTAAGTAGGGCTCTGTGGCCGAGTGGTTAAGGCGGTAGACTCAAGTTCTACTATCGTAAAGATGCACGCGTTCGAACCGCGTCGGAGTCACTATATCTTTACTTTTTTTTTTCCACTTCTACCTACTTCTGTTCAAGTGTAATTGACTGCCGAACCTGCTGGGTCTAAAACTAGAGATTACTGTATATTGGATATATATAAACTAGCAAGATATTATATATCTGAGAAAAAGCGAAAAGTGAGAGATGCAAGAGTTATCAAGATATAAGACTGTGTAGACAGTCAAAACTTTAGTTCTTAAAATTGGAAGTTCTGCTGCTGGCTAGAATCAACGCCGAATCCAAATGTATCCCCGTATGTAGCAGGTGCAACTGCATCATCATCTATTTGATCATCTTCTTCAGAGAAGTATTTCTCAATGATAGAGTAAGCTTTTTCATAAACTTTTTCATTTTCGTTACCTTGGCACTCGAAGATTTTTTCCATGCCTCCAGCTTCTTCAATATACAAGGCATTTTCATTGACTGAAGCACCACGAGATTCGCGATCCATCTCTCCCATCTTCAATATATTCTCTAGAGCATCAAGACTGACCTCAATTATCTTGGTATCAGCAATTGCCAACAAGTCACACAATGGCTTGATACAGCCTTGACTAACCAAATATCTGATCTGATCAGGTCTTGTCAAACCACCAGAAGATGCGTTGGAAATTGCCCAACATGCTTCCTTCTTAGTTTTGTAATCACCATTGATCATAAGTCTAATGATTTGAGGAATAAGATTAGCATCAATGACAGCTTGAATTTGATCAGTATTACCTGCAGTCATATTCGAAACTGTCCAACAAGCTTCTTTCCTAATGGTCTCTTTTGGAGAGTTTAACAAAGGAGCTAAAGCTGGTAACACACCAGCGTTTATTACAATCTGAGTCTGTATATCGTTACCTGTGACAATATTACCTATGGCCCTCAAAGCAGGAGTTTGCACTAAGGTCGATTCATGACCTAACAATTGTACAAGTCTATGAGGAATTCTAGCATCAACAATTGCTTGAATTGCTTCGATAGTGCCGTCAGAGAGGTATGAGACAGCCCAACAAGCATCTACTAACGTTTCCGTATCAACAGAGTAGATCAATTTTGCCAAAGTAGGGATAGCTTGCAGAACAATTGACCATTCTGGCTGTGGACTTCTTCCCCTACATAAATTCGATAAAGTCCAAGTGGCAGTTCTAATCAAAGACATCTTAGTACTGTTGAACAAAGACAACACAGGAGTCATAGCATCACAAGATAATACAAAATCTCTGTACTCAGGCAGATCACCAGCAACATTTCCCAATGCCCAGATTGCTTGCTCCTTGACTTCCAAAGATTGAGAATACAATAACAGGACAAATAATGGCACAGCACCGGATTCAACAACAACACGGGTCTGTTCAGAGTTACCAGAAGCAATATTAGTTAAAGCCCAAGCTGCTTCAAGCTGTAACATGTCCGGATGGTTTTCCTTCATGAATTCCACTAAAGTTGGAATGACGCCACATCTAATAACCAAATTTATTGGAGGGTTATGCTCACGAGATAAAATTTGGCGGAACTTTACTGTAGCAGCTAACTGACTATCAAAATCTGAGGCTTGTATCATTTCCATCATCTTGGGTAACTCTTGTTGTAACTTATTATAAAAATGGTTCTCATCATTGTTTCCCAGTAAAGAGTATTCGTCTTCATCTTCTGAATCGTTAGCAGCAGCTTCACTTTGATTATTAACTCTTCTCTTCGATAAGACTTCTTCCCTTTTTTGTTTTCTCAAATCAACTTGGTGAGTTTCCCTTCTTCTCCTCAACTCATCGCTTTGAAATCTTCCTTTGTTTTTAAAATTAGTACGACGATATTCCGGAATAAACTTACTAGTAGAATCAGAATCCATTTTTATTAACACGCAGAGCTCCTTAACTTAATATATGTTCAAATTAAGATGAGGTTATAGGGTTCTAAAATCTCTTATACGGTGTAACCTTCGAAATACATTACTTCAATTTTATGTGTTGATTACATAAGCAGAAATATTCTTAGACCTCTTTTTTTACCAAGGACACATGAATTCTACGGCTACAGAAGTTCTTCTATCATGATACAGGGGTCAAAAAACCATACCAAATATGTTAGTAAGGTACTTGATATGTATCGCTCAAGTACAATCCCAAGGCTTTCTGTAAGAAAAATTAGTTTCAGGACAGGTTATCATGATCAGGATTCGAAGGTAGATACTGATGAAATTTTAACCGATAACAACCCCTGGTCCCCAACTTTATATGAAGACCCTGTTAAGATTTATAGAGCTGGATCAATTTTTAGTGAGACTCTACCAAAAAAATATAGAATGGCATATCAAACGTTGTACGAATCTCCTTCCGCTCAATACGTGGGCGTCATGAAGAGACTTACTATAAGTTTGGCAATGCTAGGATGCTATGGTGCTAAGTTATTTTACGAATCCCCCATGTTTGATGATTATTATGCTATTGCTACTTTATGTTCAACTATAGCACCAGGAATCTTTGTACAAATAAAAACCAAGGATTATGTATCTCGTATATTCAGGCTTTACAATAAGGAAAAATCTCAAGAACTTAAAGATTTGTTAGAAGACGAAAACCTTATAATGGAAAAAATTACTTTCGGTGGAGGGAAAACGTATAATGAGTTATTGCCGATAACTGGTAATAAGACCCTCAAATTGGCACCAGAACAAAGATTTCCACTTTTACAGCCCTACTGCAATTGGCAGGATGATAGTGAGAGGTCTACACGTCATTTCTATGTGGTTGACAATATAGGAGGCTTGAAAATGGATAGAATTTGGGGTATCGTAGAGCATAATTCCGGAAAAGATAATGGTCGCTATTTCGGAGATGAAGAAATCAAAAACACTAGTAAATAATTATTCAACAGAAGTGGCTTAATCAAGTTATCCATGTAAATGTATCCATCTTTATTCTTGTATATTTAAATTAAAATTGGAAAGGCGCTCGTTAATAAATTCTATTTTTCAGACAAGTTATCAACGCGGCGTCTTCGATAGGAAACCAAGGGGAAATAGCTCCAATCTAAAATATAGCTGCTTCCATGCTGTTTTTCCATCATTCAGCAGGAGCTGACTACTATACTTCAAATTCCCAAATTAGATCACAACCTGTTTTGCGAAGTAGAGGTCATAAGGGTCAAGAGAATAAGAAGGATGAGGATAGAAAAGATGAGAACGGCGATAACGAGGCAGGGGGTCAAAACAAGGAACCTAGTAAGCTTAAAAAACAAGATGAGATTAAAGATAGAAAGATACATGGTATAATTGGAAATCCAGCGCTTCAGGTCTTTCCTCCAGATAAAGAGACTGCGGCTAACACTTTACAAAATGCATTAATCTATGATACATCAAAGGACTCAATAGACAGATACAGAAAGGATAACGACTCTTCAGATCTATTAGGAAGACTATATTATGATGACTATAGTTCTGACACTATAGAATCTCCGGAGTTATTATCACCAATTATTTCACCTGCTATGGGGCCATCTATTAGCAACGACTATTTTTCGCTCACTAACGAAAGAAGAAACTTGTCCTCCCTGTCACTCAGTAAGCTATCATTTACATCCTCTTCCAGCTTGGCTCAAAGACCTCCTTTGGCTCACAGAGTTTCAAATGAAAGAGGTATCTACTTTGAAAGGGGAGTTTCCTTCGACACACCACCAAAGGGAACTAATGTGTCATTGACACTCAAAGCCAAACACCCGGAATTTAAATTTAGGAGGAATAATAAGACATTTTTAGCGGGATTCAGTAATGACTTGGAATCAGTAAAAGCCCTAGAATGGCTTTTCGACGAGATGATAGTTAACGGAGACACTATAATAGTCCTTCAAGCCCTAGAGGAAAAGAACCATCGTAAAATTGAAAAGTCGGCAGCGCAAAAATTGTTCGAAAAATTCCAGTCTTTAAATAAACACGCAAAAAAGATATCCTTGGTATTTGAGATATCTATCGGAAAACCTAAAAAATTATTAGAAAGTGCAATAGAAGAGTATTGCCCTTCAATGATGATTGTTGGGACTCATGACTATCAAGATCAGTCAGGCACGCACCATTCTAAAGGGCTTCAATTGTTTTCTAAATCCTCAACATCAAAGCACTTCTTAGAATGTGCCAATGTTCCTGTAATAGTGGTGAAACCTACCTACGAATACTTTGAAGATTTGGAACCTATACTGGATTCGAAGGACCATTTCTCTTCGCTACTCGAATCTTTAGACCTTAACCGCAGCCATTTTAAAGAAAAACATAATTTTATGTCCAAAATAAATAGAGGACGTTCTACCGTAAGCTCAAGGAGTAGCTCTTCCCTTACTCTTAATGAATTAAACAATGGAAATGGATCAGCTGCATCATTAAAAGGGTCTGAATTAGAGCAAAGGGGAAGAAATGCTCGTTCATTAAGCGCAGCTCTTTCGTCTTCTGACAGATCTCAATCTAGATCTAGATCCAGAAGTGCAGTAAAGAGATTATCTAAAATATTTGGTTAGCATCAATATTCTTTTCATTTATATGAATACGTAAATATGACATCATCTATGTATCAGTAATCACGTGCAAGTATATTAGCATGATTTATGGAACCCTGTAGGAATCAAGAACAGTTGAAATCAGGAGCTTGATCTTTTCAATTTAAACACATTATGGCGACTCGTACGGCTGGAAATAAGTTGGGTCTTTTTATTAATGCAGCCTCTTTCGTTATCAGTTCTTATGGCTTAAGCTCGGTTCTAGTTTTGCAGTTGCCAGGAAATTTAGCAAAAGCGGGACATTGGCAGTTTCTTACCAATATATCTTTGGTGTTGTCGCTTGGAATTTTCCTTTTGGGAACAATTGCTCATATCACTAAGCTGGAAGATCTCTATAGAATAAGAAATCTCATTCATCCTATTGTACTTGCTTTCGAGTCAGTTGTTTCAATCGTCTATTGGCCTTTAAGAATCTTCTGGCTTCCCATGCTAATTGGTGACCGTACAAGATTAATACCTTTGGGCATAGATTTAGCTATTCATTTTGTGCCTTTTGTTTCTTTAGCTTTAGATTTATTTCTCTGTATGCCACGATGGACAATTAAGGTGGAAACAGCCTTGCTTGCCTGCATTGCTTCGACTTTCTCATATTGGATACACCTAAACAGAATAGTAGATATAGAGGATGGAGCAACTTATCCTTACGAGTTCCTCAATGTGGATAGTGATTTAACTAGAGCTTTGATATTTGGCTTTGTTGGGTGTATTGGTTTTTTAATGTTTCTTCTCATACGTAATTTATATGATTACCTTGTACATAGGGTTTGTGAATTGGAAGAGAAAGAACAGTGATAAGGCTCTAGTACATAGACGTTAGATAGCGTTAGTTTAGCTCAAAATAAAAAAATAACTAGTTTGTTCGATTACAAAACTTGCGACACCAATAAAGCCACATAGGGAAGGATGTCAGTGTAATATGGTAAAGCACTCCAAGATAGTAAATAGCATCTTTGAATGACCTGAGAAAGCATATAGAGATTCAGCGAAGAACCATGAACACAGACAGATCTCAATCCATAAATAATGCATATCGATTACTTTTTTAAATGCAGAAAGTAGTTTTGAAACTTCTACTATCCGGCGAATGAAGCTTTTTTTATCCTATCAAGGAATCTTGAAAATGACATAAGTAAGCAAAAGCATATTTTGGGTAAACCGGCCCAGCTTCAAAAAGGGAATAGAACACCAGGAAATAGAGGCTTCCTTGACAAAAAATTCCATGTTACGTGGGAGAAAACTACGATATACAACTACTTAACCTACATCCTCTCTCATATAATCAAATATGTAAATGACATTTCAAGTGCAAAACTGATTTAAGTGACAATAGACACAAATTTGTGCTCCTTATACTCGCTTTAATCAACTCAAAGGGAATTAGCAAACTTATGATTTCCTTCGAACAAAACCGATAAAAAAAGCTCTTACTACTTGTCTTATAGATGAATCAGCTTTGCCGCTAATAGACTTGTACAGGGTTCAACGCTGAACGTGCACGTGAACAAAATATGAACAGGATAATGGGGAGGTTATCTTTTAGAAAAAGGTATCCAGGTTAATACCTATATTTTGTTCCTTCACTATAGATTCAATGAAATTCAAAGACTTGCTATTGAAGATATGGATATTTCATTTCATAGTATCTATAGCAGGAAAACCATTATTTGAAATATCAGTTAAAACAGGACATGAAGGACATTGGCAAGAGGTTTTCAAGAATGATGAGCACGAAAAAGCACACTACTCCACTGTCCCAGTTGAAGATTTGCCAATTGAATTATCTTCATACATTGGATATAAAGTTTTGAGAGTCGAAGTGCCAACAACTGATATCAAAAGAGCAATTTTTCAAGCGAAGAAAGATAACGATGTTGAATTCAGTGTATGGACAAGAAGTAGCACACAAGGTTTTATGGACATCAAAATAGATGACTCAAATCTATTAAAATTGAAAGAAAGATTTAGGTTATTAGATTATGAATTCAACTATAGTGTAGTTATCAGTGATCTTCCCCAAAAAATTTTTGAATCCTACCCTGAAAACTTCAAAAAGTCAGAGTTGAAAGAAGCAAGTGCTGACGGAAATGTATATGAATATGATATAACTAGACAGATACAGTCTACAGACTTCAAGACAATGAATGAAATTTTTTTTCAGGATTATCGTCCGCTTGAAACCATTAATGCTTGGCTTGATATTCTTCAACAGACATTTCCCCAAGAGGTAAAGATTGAAGAAATAGGTGAAACATATGAACATAGGACTTATAAGTTAGTGCATTTGTCCATGCCGGATCCAAATGTGCCACACCTGGATAGGAAAACTATTGTGATCACTGGTGGCGTACATGCAAGAGAATGGATTTCAATATCTAGTGTATTATATGCTATCTATTCTTCATTACAGCTTTACCAGAATGATCCTCAGAGTTATTATTCACAATTAGATTTTATATTCATTCCTGTTCTAAACCCTGATGGATATGTTCACACTTGGGAAGCTGATCGTCTCTGGCGTAAAAATAGACAAGAAACAACTTTCCCAAAATGTTTTGGAATAGATATTGATCATTCATATGATTACCACTGGACTCGTTCTACGGATTGGGCATGTGGAGAAGAATACTCAGGAGAAGCACCATTTGAGGCTTTTGAGTCTGCAATCTGGAACCAATATTTGAACAAAACCAATGGCAACCATTCTATCTATGGATACATTGATTTGCACTCATACTCGCAGGAGGTCTTATATCCCCTTGCATATTCTTGTAGCGAGGAGCCAAGGGATGAAGAGAATTTAGTTGAGCTTGCTTACGGATTAGCTAAAGCTATACGACTTCAATCTGGGAAGACATACAATGTCTTGCCGGCTTGTAAGGATAAGGATCTGGATCTCTTGCCAGAACTAGGTTCGGGGACTTCTCTTGATTTTATGTATCACAATAAAGCATTCTGGGCCTACCAAATCAAGCTAAGGGATAGCGGAAGTCACGGCTTTCTTTTGCCTGGCAAATATATAGAGCCCGTAGGGAAAGAAGTGTTTGCTGCAGTAAGATACTTCTGCCGCTTTTTATTGCTGGATGATTAAAGTGCGACCATTTATGTAGATGAAAATATAAAATTTTTCTTTAGCTATGAGAGTAGTAATACAAAAGGCCAAAAGTGCCTCTGTATCTGTAGATGATAAGATTATTTCATCGTATGTACAACAATAGCAATGCAATTGAAGTAGGTTTATTATCTAACTGAAAAATTAGAATTGGAAGGGGTTTAATGATTCTCGTTGGAATATCGAACACTGATACTATTGAGGACGTCAAGACCATGACTAGAAAGATATCTACTCTTAGATTATTTGAAGATTTTGGAAACCCACCGGACTCTTTAAGTAGTCAAAAATGGTGCGGTAAACCGTGGGCAAAGAGTTTGATGGACGACGATAGTTTGAGCGTATTATCAATATCACAGTTTACTCTCTACGGAACTATAAAGAAAGGAACAAAGCCAGATTTTCATAGAGCTGCAAGAAGTAGTCTGGCAAAAGCGTTATACGACTCGTTTTTAACAGAACTCAGGAATGCTTTGGGCGACGATTCAAGAGTCAAAGACGGTGAATTTGGAGCCATGATGGATGTTCAGCTTGTGAACGAAGGTCCAGTTACTATAGTATGGGATACTAAAGATCCGACCATGTAATATTGTTAATTAATTAGAAAAATGATAATCTATAAACCATTACTAACACATGTAAAAGGGCTCCCATAAAGATGAGATTGATAAGACCAAATTATACTTTGTATAGTGGCATATAATCCAGGACCCAATATATATATACCTATTGCAATCAAGAAAATATTAATCATGAACTCCACCTTCTGGAAAACCGTTCCTGATTTGAAAATGTCCGTAATCGATGCAGGAGAACCAAGCTTTAAAAGACTACGCCTCCTGAGCTTAAGATATGCAACTCCCCAAAAAATAAATCCAAACCAGCAATCAAACAATGAAGACATCAATGAGAGCAAATCAGAGAAGAAAGGAATAACCTCGGCCACAACAAAAGCAAGGGCCCAAAGTGCTGCATTAAGAATGAACCAAACTAACCAACCCACTGCAGTATGCTCGTTTCTGTGACGAGATTGCTTGTTAAAAATCTGATGAAATAAAAATTGCGACGATATATTACCATATAATGATCCCAAAAAGAGAATAGTAGGTACAGCAAAAGAGAAAGCGATCTTCTCATAATTCCCAACTAATGAGCCAAATGCTGGTGCAACCATATAGTCATTTCCAACATAAACGTATATGATAGAACCTGCCAAAGCGAACGTTATCACTTCGCATATCGTTACAGTATAAAGCGCTTTTTTGAATTCCCTTGGTTCCTTCATCTGGCTAATAAATGAAGGATATGTTATCTGACCAACAAAAGTGTATACAATGTTCAAAAATGCAGACATAGCATCGACATAAGAAGTGCCTTCTTTGGGCCATAAGTTCCAATGGACTGGCTCGTGCAACTTATCGTACCCATTTGGATGCGATTCGATACCTGCAAATATCATAGATAATACGACCGCTACAAACATTGTTGCTGCACTAAAGTATCCAATAATAGACATGCTGGAAAAATTCCTGGGTAAGGAAATCAACAAGCATATAATTGTAGTAACGACTCCAAACACAACAGAACAAATTGTTGTGTTATCACTGATAAAATTAAGATATTTCGCTCCGGTCAAAACATGTAAAGACTGAATTAAAAGATTGTTCAATAAAAAACCAACAGCACTTGCATACCAGACGTATTTAGAACCGAAGAAAAGGTGCTGTCCTATATCACAAACGTTTAACAAATGTGGATATACTAAAGCATAGTCCGCTATGGTTAAACCCGTATAGAGGACGGTGGTGGCTACGAATACAGTTAGTATAATTCCAGGCACAAGTCCGAGGACTGAATATGACCATGGAAAAGACATGATAGCCAAACAGATGTATTCTGAAAAAAGTAACCCTGCTGTATGAATCCAGGAACAGTTACGATATTTAATCTGATGAGTTTCTTCATTCAAGATTTCTCCTTTTAGATACTCATCTGCGCTATAATCTAGTGAAGAGTCTTCTGTAAAGTTGTAACTTAATCTCTCCTTATCTTCCAAGTTTGTAGCATCCCCAGATGGCGGCATACTACTTTGGAAGTTTGTCATTTCTGATATAATTATTTCTTAATTCAAAAATTATACCTTATATACAGAAATATCTTATTTTCTTAAAAGAAATTCCTTACAATATATACTATTTCAAGTTCATCTTAAAGTGTTCACAATGATTATGTCATAGATTAGACCTTCTCAATGGTCAAAGAATTCAAGTGGAAAATAATACTGAAAAAAAGAAACGGGAAAAGGACTTCGTCGTAAAAGGAGAATATTTAGGCATGCTACGATGTAACTTTATGCATAGATTAATTTTAATATGTTGATTCGCCATGAAGGCCTCTTCTTTAGATATGTCCTCCTAAAAGCAAAAATCACATGCGTCTTATCTACTTTTTAGTATGCTCCGTTTGAAGCATCTTTCTTACGCAGGACGAGAGTAAACGAAGCCGAAGCTCAGTTGAAAATCTCAAGGCATAACCGTATGTACTGGTTACTATCATATTTAAGTCTTAATGTTATTTTTCGTCTTGAAATCTCTACTCTGTAACCTGCGAATCTATACATGCCTATCTAAAGCTGCATTGAAAATTAGGTCTAGCCTTTCTGAAAATTAAGGCGTCGATTTAATCTAATTTTAATGTACCTAGTTAAGGTGTTTTTAAAGCCATAGTTGTGGCTATCACTTGTGCTAAGGTTTAATTGTGGATCGTAATCCTGATAATGCAGGGCTGTACGCACATGGAACAGGGCCTCCTCCTAGTCAGTACAACACCTGCATACAAACGCATGAAGAGTGTGTTGGAGAAGACACCTCATCGTACGGCATATAACTTAGCGAAAGGAATTACTTATTGGTCATCAGAATAATTCTTTAGTCAAGACCTGAGGAAGAGAGGAACAATTCTGGAATGCATTAGACCGAGATTAAATAATGATGTACTTCATTGCAACTCTTTGGCATAAGGTGATGATTGAGATAGAGTAATATGAGCAGTAGAGCTGAAATATAGTCTGTTTATAAATAGCATAATAACTGTGTGCATTTATTAGATTATAGACAGAGGACTTGAATTCAGTCTGTGTATTTTTATGAATTCTTGTAGTAGAATAGCATATTGGCGCAGTCGATGCAAAAAAGTAGCATTAGGTAATAAATATAGTTAGAAGTTATCGGGGGGATTCCAGATATGTTTGAATTAACAAGCCCCTTTAGCTAAAGATACCAGCAAACACTAGAATGGTAATTAGGGTAAAAAACCAAGTAAATTTCATATTTCCTAGATCAAATCGATCAAGTGGATCAAACTCAAGATCACCAAATAACCTGTAAGGTGAATTCGTTGATGAAGCTTTTAGGAAGCGCAGATCGAATCTCTTGACCCACTCAAGTTTCAGGGTTTGACAAAAGGCAAAGTACAAAAAACTTAATAAGATCGACACCCAAACAACTCTACCTAAAGTTCTTTGGTAGTTCGGGTCTATTTCATTTTCGACTCTGGTAAAAAATTGTTCCTTTCTTCCTGACATATAGTTTGTGCACGAGATATCATATACCAGCCAAGTATTAAAATGTAGGACAATCTTTGCAACGAAAAGAATATGTTCCCACCAAAAGTAGATATTCAAAAGTTAATATTACCGATTGCCTTATAGTAACTTAACTATCTATTGCGTTCTATATTTTGTGTGGTGCGAAAAATCATTTCACAATAATCGGGCGTAGAGTCACATAATATTCCACAGATTACATGAAAAGGAAGACAATTTGTCGAGATGTGGAGCAGCAGAAAACAAAGAAGCAAAAGAGTACACGGGCTTTGATTGATCTTCCAGGAGAGATCATTTTTAAATGTTTAGCGAACTTATCAAAAAATGATATAATATTCTTATCTAACACAGATAAGGCCCACAGGGCCTTTTTAAGCAAAGTGATATTTCAGTCAGTAAAATGTAAGTGGCAAGATTTGATCAACTGTGATAAAGCCTACGAATTCATGGTGTATGTTGAAAAGGTAAGGTTAATAGATTCATATTCATACGGAGAGTGGCAGATTGATATTTTTAAGCTCTTACACACATACATGCCCAACGCAACATCACTCTACATAAACTCAACAAATTCCACTAGCTGGATGAAGTATCGACTGAGTGCTGTATTGAGAGAAATTGGATTATATTACGAACGGGGGTACGATATTGAAAGATCAACTGTTTTAGAAGATCCGAAGAAAACTTTCCATGAAGTGAAAATGAAATCACCAAAGATATTTAATCTGATGAATTTAAGGGGATTTAGTGTACTTCAAACCATCCATATAGATGGATATCATTTTAATTGGTCAGTGAAAGAATCGCCCAATACGCTACAACTACTGAAAGTTATTTTGCTGAATTGTACTTGGGAGTATCCTTTCGATCCAATACAGTTCAACATTGAAGATAGTGTAAAGAGTTTTTCAATTTCATATACATGTTGTCACCCATTTCTATTGCTGGAAAGATTCAACAAATTTTTGCACAAGCCCTTCCGACATCATTCGAAGAGCATTGAAAAATTAAGTATTTCATTTCATGGTTTTGAAGCTACCTATCTCAAATATTTATCCCCTAAGCTATTATCGTATATATTAGGTGAGGACTTCTGCAAGTTGCAGAACCTTTCACTTCATGGATGGCTATTTGAGCCTCTCGCATTGAAACCTTTAATTCTGTTGATGGGTATGAATAGGTTGAGATATTTTGAAATATACTTTTTGAGCGCTAAATGGCTTGTTGAGGAGAGCTATATTCCCTTAAAGAAGCTCATGCGTGACGTTAGAAAGAGATTTCCATGGTTAAAAGCAAAGCTTGAAGTTATAGCATTGTAGCATTGCATCCTGTATATAAACAAATAATATAAGCGATTAAATAAATATGAAAAAGGTAATGTTCTTTGATCATATAGTGGTGATATATGTGTTATGTCTAATAAACATATGTCAAGCTAATACGGAAACAATACTCATTAAGATACCTCAATACTTTGAGGTTCCTGCCCATGCTGATAAATTCGAGACATCGGAACTTTTTGTACATACCCTTAACAGCACACACTCATTTATCGAGGGATTTCCCATCATAAAGGCAGGGGAATACTCCACACTAGGGCCATTAAATGTTGATTATGATCCCTTGTACACTGGTGGACATAAGTTATTAATAAGATTAAATAATTACCAGAATATTACGTTTCAGGCTGGTGACGTTTTGTATGCAAAACTATGTTGGCCCAGTACCATACCCGTAAGCATTGAATTGAACCCAATATTTTATTATACTGGACAGATTCTTGGAAACAGTGAAAATTCATTCGACCTATATTTAGAAGTTGGGATTATTCCAGATGTCTATGCTGTCGATAAGCTGTGGATGGAAGAGTATCATGTATTGAAATTCAATTTACAGATTACTAAATTATATTTTAAAGCATTGCCGGTACCGCCAGAATTATGTGTAACTATTCGTTATTTGGTTGGCATAGCCATAGTGACTTACCGCCATCTTATCCCATTGATTCTAGACAAGTTTATAAATTGACACGTGATACTAATATCTCATTAATTAAACCCTTTTTAATCACCTAATTAATTCTTGTAGTACTTTATATCTGCTTTTTATCTTGAAGAAAATGTCTTACTTACAAGAAGGAGATCCTCTAGCGCCTCCCGAAAGCACGGGGGGTATAGATCTCTCTAAATTATCTCCTCAAGAGCTACGGATATACAAGATGTATGGTAAATTACCTACTACTCAACAAATATTATCTTCTAAGTTTCATGATAAAAAGTACTTTGATAGTGGGGACTATGCTATGCAGAAGCAGTTAGGCTCAACAAAGAATATCCAGGGTGGAATATCTATGAGGCACCCCAATGCTGAAAAAGTGAAAGAAATATACAACAGAAATTCTATAACAGCCAGCAATGCAGGAATATTGTATAATGGTAAACTGAATCTCTTGAATGAATCTACGCCTGAAAAATCTACACGTTCTGAAGAACCAGACGAATGAATTAAGACCGTAAATAATAATGAAATTCTCTGAATTTGTCGAAAGGGTCAATTTAAGTTCATTATCAAAGAATTTAGCATTTTATGAAGTTTGAGCTATAGTTGCTCATTAAGCTAGTTGATACTGGGAATGTATTCGTTTCTAATATTAATCATCGCATATAGGATTACTTAATTTTTTTTTTAGTGTACTAAGATAACTTATCAATTCTTCATGGATCACAACTTAGTCTATGGAAGATAAAGCCTGCACTTAAGACGTAGATTTCCAGATCTTCAACTTGATATAGGTCCAGTATATGAATAAGAATAGTTTAGAAAACTTTGAATCATGCATCGTGGATTTCAATAAGTTAATGTTGGATACTTTACTGCTCATGCCGGAGAATCAAGGATCGGTGGAGCAGAGTGAACCAATGACAATAGTTAATAACTACGTAAAAGTAAGAGGTCAAAACAAGCCTTACGATATGGAACCGTCATTTACCTTCACAAGGTTGGCCTTACATAATGACCAATTTGACTTGGTCATTGACTTTACTATTTCGTTCGATATTAATTTTGAAATTCCTGTGTTGTATTTTCGAGTCTTTGAGCAAGAAACAGATGAAGAGTTCGAGGAATTAAGGCCAATAAGATCATTGGATTACTTATACTCTCGTTACAAATATTTATTGGGAACGCCAGAAAGCATCAAGAGCAATATTTCTTTAGAATTCAATCCCTCAATGTCTGATCAAGCTAATTGGTATTTTTTACATCCATGCGAGACTCAGGAAACTCTATATAATATCCATGAAAATTCTTTTGCAAATTCATGCATAGATAGGGATAGCGGTGTCCATTTCTTGAGTACATGGTTTGGCATATGCGGTTTAAGTGCAATCTTCAGAAAAATAGCATTTCGACCACACATATTAAATAATAGCTACAGATAATTACGTAGTCACTTCTATTGATCAGCATATATAGGAAATATAAACCTATGTTACATATCTCATTAGAATGGTAAATGAAGATGCTTTGACTTGTCTAAGAGACTCTTAGAGGCAAAAAGACTATTGCTGAGCAGGAGCCTCAGTAAACATACGACATGGATATTTTTCTGTGAACATACCATGTTGTGGTTCTTTTAATATGGTCCATTGAAACTTGTTCAATGATGGAGCAACTATTGGCTCTCCCTGAGCACCCAATAATTCACCTTTAAGCACAGATGGTTCAATACTAGTCAAAGTGGTGGTCAAACTAACAGGGGTTTTAGGATCAACGAATACAGACAACTCTTTAGTACCCTTGTCACCAACTGATATTCTAGGCTTCTCTGCTGATCCCAACTTTAATAAACCTGAAATCTTGGTTTGGTCAAATGCATGAACTTGCGGATGATTTCTTCTATAATCCCTTTTGAAATAAGGATTACCTTTAATATCACCCGCAGGTAAAGTGATTGGGTCTTTGTAGTTCTTGGCATCTTCAATACGAGCACCTGGTGGAACCTTTCTATAAAGCAGGACTACTGGATTACCTGAAGATCTATTTGGGACTAACGCCAAAACTTGTCTAAGCTTTTCCCAAATACCTCTTGATCCGGTAGTATATTTCTTCCATACTGGAACTGGCCCCCCTGACATGATTAGATTATATGATTTGATTAAAAATTACAGATAGTAGCTAGTATTTCTTTGAGAAAGATGTTTTTATGATACTGAACAAACTATTGGATAATTCGTAAGTTACACAAAACCAAAACTTTGGCCAATTATTTTACTAGGGAAAAAGGATTATCTATTTGATACAGCCTAACTGAAATATATTGTTTATATTAACTTTGCCTGAAGTTCAAGAACCATATTCGAATCAAAGCTAATCTTGAAATATGCCATTAATCTTCAATATATAATTCACTAATTTTTTCTGTGCTGAAAAATAATTAAATCAATCCCCAGACCTTTGAAAATGCAGGCCCTTTTATTGAAATAAAGCTCTTCCTAGTTTTCCAAAAAGAATAGCACCGCAAAAGAAAAAACTTCCCACCCAGAGCCACATAGCAATAGAATCTTCTCCTTTTTCTGATCGTATAAAATCTAACAGATTGAATGCATTGTTGCCATGATTTTGTAGATGAACTGTAAAGCATGCAAGACCGGCCACCAAAGAGCCAGATAAAAGACCACTTACTGTTCCATCTAACAAAAGCCAGAGTGAGGGGTTTAGTAAAGACCAAATAATCAGAACTTGAAGCGACGCATTCCATTCAATCTTCCTAATAGCATAAGAAATACCAAAAAATGTCATTGCACAACGAATCAAATCACTTAATAGCGAAGAGAAATCTTGCGAGGTTGGATTAGGGTTGGATGAAAATAATCGTTTACTCATTATCCTTGGTAATATACGATCTAAAATTGGATGCATCAATCCCATAATCAGTCCTTGAAATGCCAATGCAAAAAGCTGGTCAGCAAAGACAGCCAATTCAGAACTAGCAGAAGTAAATGGCCTTAAGTTAGTCAAGAACCTTGTGAGATACATGTTAGTGACCAACAATGGCCCGTAAGTATGTCGGCTTACCATTATGTGTGAATTGTGAATCTCTTTAGTTATCATATTGTAAATGAAAGCCAGAATTGCCATTAATAATATTTTCAACACAGTGCTTAAAAGAATATAGATCACACCATGGATTTTAGCTTTCTTTTGATCAGGAGAAAAATCTTCGCTTGCAGTGCTAGGACGTCTTCCTGGAATTACATACTCATTTGATTCTCCAATGAACTCATTTATCTCTTCATTTTCCTTTTCTAAGTCCAGATATGAATTATTATTGTAAATTCCATCCAAAGATGGCCTCGTTAAATCTAAGAAAGATTCCGTTTTTTGTACTTTTTGACTCATATTCGAAGATTTGTCAACAGCCTTCTGTTTATTTAAAAGGTCCTTTCTCAAACCATTATTTATATCCATATTAGAATCTATCTAAAATATATATCAGTAAGCAGATAAAATCAGGACGTTCAAGAAAATAGTTCCTCGTTATTCTGCTCCGTCACGCGCTCGCTCTGTTCTTAAGCAACCCTGACAAAATTTAAAGACCCAATAAATCAGAGAATTTTATGTCTTTGACAACCTTTTTCCTTTCTTTTACCGCCAGTTTGTTAGAAATACTTTTGCCTTGATGGCTTACAGACTTTTGATTCTTTTTTTTCTTTGGCTTGCTCTTTTTTATGGAAGATGACAGCCTCTTTTTCTGAATCTCTGCAACGTTATGTAGCTCATTTGAAAAAGTATCTACTACAGGTACTTCCTCGGAAGCAAAGTTTTCTTCATTTTTTTGATGTGTTTCAGGAGTCAGGACCCCAAAGTCTTTGATTTCGTTATAGAGTATTGAGTCTTGCCTTTGTGGCCCAACCTTGCTCTCTTTGTCTATTATATCTTGGAAGTCCAAGTCAGCAACTAATTTTCGTCTGGGTAAAGAATCATTGTAGCTTTCATGGAAAAATGTGCGCCCAGGAGAAGATGAGATATAATTTATCGAAGTATTGAACGGGACATCATTCAATAGAACCTCAGACTTAGTTATGGCAGTTTCATTAGAGCCAAAACTTCTCAAAGAATCTCTATCACTGAAAGTATCGCTACTAGAAATGCTACCTTTTTTATGCTTCCTCACTCCGTCTTGGCATGCGTCAATGATGATGGCTTCGGTGTCTGAAAACTCATCTGAGGAGTACTCTTCCTTCGTCAAGTCAATAACTTCAAGGCTTTCTTCAAAATTACTAAATTTTGAGTTTTGCTTGTGGGGATATTTATCCTTAAAGTCCAATATTTCCACATCTTCATGCAGGGTTAATTCGTCATTCATTGGGATATGTGAAGCGGGCGTCTTTTTGGACTCACTACTGCACCATTTAGAGTCTTGTAACCTCCTTTCTGCAGCGACGAGCATCAAATTTCTCAAGTTTCCTCTACCCAGGGTAGATGCTTTGATAGGATCTGGGTTACCAGAAAGGGTTCCTAGTCTTCTAGCCTCCGACTTAAATTTACCTTTTCCTAAGATTGAAAGTCTTTTATCGCGTATAGACATGTTTGAATACATATAGTTGGATGAATTCCCTAGCCTTTGCTCCTCATAAAATGATTTTGCAAAAATTTTTCCTGATTGTAGTTGTTCAAGTTTAGAAGTGATTTTGTTTAAATAATTATAAAAATCCTTATTATGGTTTCCATGCAAATTATGCGTGATTTCATGCAACAAGGTACCCACTAGATCTCCTAGAGGTAAAAAGCTATCCACATCATAGCTATAACGAAGCCTTAATAATATCTTTTGGCCTCTGTTGACGTTTAATCCAAGTAGATTCGGACTCTTTGGATACATTTCACACAAGTGCCCTATCTTTAAATTCTCTTCATTCAATATTATTGCTATCATCATAGCAGCATCATATAGAAGTTTAAATGCATTTTTTTGATTGCTATATTTCTTTATTGTACTTATTTTAGATATTCGGTTCGATGGTGATAATTCTTTAAGGGGTACACCCATTTGTTTTCTTTCTGACACCTTCATTTTGTATCATTCTTATCAAATAAAAACTCTTCTTGAAAGACAGCAACACAGCCAGATATTCCCTCTTTTATTCTAATCAGCGTATTATCGTACCAGCTCACTTGGAGTATATACATATAATAGCAAAATATAAATCAATTTTGTGCGAAATTGAATTTGCAGCTTATACTTAAAATGTCAAATATACCTACGAAGGGGATTTTATATAGACATTAACAAAATAATTAAGTAATTGGTATTCAGTAGGATAAAGGCTATTGAGAAATACTTTCAGAATCATTAGATTTTATTTGTACATACTTAACATAGTATGTACTGACTTAATTTGTGTGCTCAAATAGTGAGTCAAGAAATTTATATTGAAAAGAGCCTGGGGACTTGCAACTTTCTGCAGCTTTTTTGCCACTTGCATTATATAGTTTAACAGCATTTGTGACTGATTCAAATATAGATAGCCTTGTAGCATTGGGTTTATCATACTCGATAGCAAGGAAGCTAGCGATCACTGAACCAAGGGAACAACCTGTGCCGGTAATATTTCCCATTAGTTCATGACCTCCAGGAACGATTGCCACTTTGTATTTCTCTTGTTCATGGACTTCATAAGAATCCACACTATTAAATGCACCATCAATTATGTAATTGGTCTTACCAGTAATTACTATTATGCATCTAAAAGTTGATGCTAATTCCGAACCTAGATTAATTATTGAGTTTTCATCTAGTTCAACATCAGAATCTACCCCCTTCTGCACATCGAATTTTCCAGCATCACCTAAACCAGGCAATGCGTTTAAAGCAAGGATTTCGGCTAAATTACCCTTTATAACTGAAAAATAACCGATATTTAGCAACGACTTGACACACTTTTTTCTTGCCTCTGACGCACCCACAGCCACTGGATCAAATACAATTGGCTTTCCTTTAGAGTTATATGCCTTGATTGCAGTTTCAAACGTTTCCATTAATTGTGGAGTCGGGGTTCCCAAATTTAGAACAAGGGATAAAGTAGATATGTTTTCAACAAACTCTTCATATTCTGTTGAAAGTTCAGACATTATTGGCGATGCCCCCACTGCAAGTGTTACATTAGCGCTGAAGTTCTTCACTACATTGTTGGTAATATGGTGCACCAATGGTTTATGTTTCTTTAAGCCTAGTGCAGTAGTTGCAGCACATACTGATGAAGACCCTTGAGCAGATTCGACAAACCATGGATCTGGATACTTGATTTTATCAAGTAATGAGGCAGTAGCTGCTGCCGCATTAGGGTTGGCCATTATACATGAAACAACAGCAACACCATCTAAAGATTGACCAGCTATGCTGGTCTGGTATAAAATGTTAGACACATTGGAGTGATTTATCCCACCAATAGCTACACACTTAAGTCTCTTTTTGGATTTGGAGTTGTGCTCCTTAAGAACATGAAGCATTTTCTTAATTCCAATTGGGCCTACTCCATTAGGGTCCGTCACGTCCTTTTTTGTAGCAGTTTTGAAAACCGTACCCAACCCCAAATAGTCTGCTAAGTTCTCTTTGCAGGCTTCTCTAACTTCTTCTACCAGCGAACAGGTCACTCCAATTATCTTATCTGATCCTAAAAGTTTACGAGCTCTCATACAATCCATATCATCTTGGCCAATATGAAGTCCCTCAGCATCAATTGCTAATGCTACATCTAAGCGATCATTGATGATCAATGGAATACCATACCTTTTGGTGATTTCATGAACCTCTTCTGCCCTTTTTATGAACTCTCGAGTAGAAAGATCCTTTTCCCTAATTTGAATCAAAGTAGCCCCATTCACTATTGCAGCTTCAACTTGCTGCAAAAACGTTTTGCTCTCTGGGAGCATGGTGGAATCTGTCACCAAATACAAGGTATAATCAACTTCACTCATTAGCAGCATAGACACTTATTTAATTTAAAATGCTTTTCCATCATGGTATCATTGAATACTTCGGGCTTTACATGCGCATAGATAATTTATGCATTTAGGAGATAATTCAAACTTCTGCTGTAACAAAATTTATCGGTTGCTTTATTTAACTGTAGTAACTAGATAATTTAAAGCAAATGACTATACAACAATAACTATGCCCTTTTAAACTTTTCAATGCAAATAGAATTTTCTAATTTTTAGAAGAAAAAATCAATTCTGAAGATAACTACAAACCCTTGTAGCCAGAATTCAATTAATCAATATCAGATATGCGATCACTAGGATCAATTGCGGGATCTGCGAAGCTTGATATTAAGCTAGTAACTTTTAACGAGTCTTTGTTTTCGAAGTACCTCATTAATTTTTTAGTTCTTTCTATGGAGAAGTTTTCACACTTTTTGATCGTTCCACTTACATGAGGGCATCTTATAATCACATTTTTGTCATGTATTACATTTATTAACGTCAATGCAGTTCTGACAATTTCAAAATATTGTCTGCTACACCTTATTATGCCCGTTGATGTTCTATTGCTGAAATATCTAATGGAAATCAGGAGACCAGCAGTACCTGCTCCAACGTCCCCAAAATGATCTTGTATGACCCGTCGAACGATTTTAATTAAGCTCTTGGGGTTTATGTATGCTGGTGATGTTCTATGAAGTGTTAATAGTGTGTCATCAGGAGATAAATTATATGTTTCGAATAAATCATCCTGAAGATCGAGTGAATCCAAATCCGATGGAGGATACAATATCTCGAACAAAATATACCTTTGTTTCAAGCGCACCATCTAATCCGCTTCTATTATAATATGAGTCTATAGATAAATTGATATCGAGGTCAAAAAAAAAAAATTCGCACTAGTTTATTTTTATATAGTGAGATAGTCTTCAGTTAATTTCCTAGCTAATTTTGAATTCCCATTAATATTGTAGATCAATGCCATGTTATATGCAGCCTCTGCCAGAAGATCATATTCTATGTCCTTATCGAAACTGGAATGATAGTTTAACACCTTTTCATAGTGGTTTATAGCGAGAGAACTTAAACCAAGCATGTGGAACAATCTACCAAAATTATATTCTATTTCTTGGAGCTCACAGTATGAAGCTCCAATCTCCCTATGTTCTTTGTATTCTAATAGATAGCTGATTCCTTGAAGAAGCTGAATATGCCTGTTTCCACTCAAACGTTGCATCGATCTGTGAACATGTGCCAAACCTAAGATTAAGCATAGCATAGGATCTTTGTTGTACTCCTTGTAAGCTCTATTCAAATACACTATGGAAGACACGTAGCTCCTGCTTCCACCCAATAGGTTTGCATATATATATAATAATTCAAGTGATTCTCCTTTGGCATTGAAATCATTTAAATCAGCGGTGACTGTTGCCATACCTATAATCTTTTTTCCGGATACTATGGAATCATAAGACTTCAATTGCCTAAGGAAAAACTTTTGATGATTGTAGTTTGCAAACGTTATCCAGGAAGCTAAACCAGAAGTGAAACAACACATAAAAAATTTGAAAATATAGGGGGAAAATTGATTTGCAGATAGAAAGATTCTTACTTGGGACATCACCACTCCTGACATATCCTCTCTTTTTATGCCTATGAACAACTTTATTATATTGAGAATTCCTTCCTTGACTTTATCTTGTACAAAAACATTAACATCTTTTGCAACATCAATTACTTGCATTGAGTATTCAAGGTTATTCTCAGTTCGGTAGAGTAATATAACATAATTAACAAAAATCGAAAACCAGCTGTCATATGATATTCCTCTATATTCAGTAGTAGAAGTAACCGATACATGACTTTCCAATTCTTCATCACCAATACCTTCATGAAGATTAAGAAGTCTCGCTAGCTTCTCATCAAGACCCATTTCTTGTTTTCTTTTATAGAACACGATACCTTTAAATGCTCTATTCTTGTCCCTTGGGAAAAATGCCTTAACAGACATGAACACTTCAAGGAGTTGGGATGCTAACTGTATCCAGGTTTTTATAGCAACGACGTCATTTTTGAGGACAGCAAGGTACAATCTTTCCATTCTTCGATATTTATTTAAAACATTCCTAGTAGCATTTTCCTCCAACTCGAGTTTTTCTTCTTCGCTTAGTTTGGCATTTTTGTGCTTAATTAATTTTTTGTTCTTAATGAGCGAGAGATTTTCAATTTCTTCATCAACTTTATCATCCTTTGCGATAATTTTAGCTGTTTCCTTATCCTTACTAGAAGCCTTGGCCGCTTTGGAGACCTCCTCCAATAAATCAATTGATTTTGCTTCATCTCCTAAATGGTAGAGGACTTCAGCCAAGGCCAACTTGATATCAAGGTTCTTTGGGTCACCAAATAATACTGATCTATATGCCTGTTCAGCTTGTTGGAAATCTCCAACCTCTTGGAAACATTTACCGAGCAATGCAATTAGCTCCGAGTTTTCAGCCTGCTGTTCACTATCAGAGGCCCGTGTCAAAAAAGTTAAAGCATCTTCATAGAATCCATGTGCTTCAAGAGCCTTACCAGATTCAAAAAATAAGTCTGAAATATCCTCTACCTCCTGGAGTAAATATTCAAAGTGGCGCATTGCTTCGTCCTTCTGTCCTAATCCGAGCCTTAAATATCCCAACTTAAACCTTATATCAATAGGCAACTCAAAGTACTTTTTCTTAGAACGTATCTTTTTGTCTAGAGATAAGGATTTCAAGACTTCGAACCTTCTATTATCGAACTCAGAATCATCATCGACTTCATCCCACCACACTTCATCCTGTCTATCTTGGATCCACCTAGATACTAGCTTTATAGTTTTAATTCCTAGTGCCCATGAATGCTTTTGAATATAAAGTTCACATAAAATATTTAGTTCTGCCCAGCTAAATTTTGGAATGTTCTTTTTCTTTTCATTTTTCAGAGCCATATTTTGAACTAGAAGCTCCATATATAATTTTATCGCATCTTTTACCCTTCTTTGATCGACATAGATGCTTGCAAGGTTCTTGATAATATTTGTGTCAGTAGGATACATCTGATGCACTTTTTGGAAAGCTTCTAGAGCTCGTCCAAACTGTTTTGCCTCTTTGTATAATAAGGCCCTCTCTATTATATACTTTGGATTTTTCGATTTATCAGATGATATTGCCTTACCGTAACAGTAAATAGCCTGTTCAAGATGTCCCAACTGGCTACTTAATTCTGCTACATTTGCCCAAAATTCACTATCCCATGGGTGAATGTTTGCTGCCAATAGCCAAGAGTTACAACATTTATGTAACTGTCCCTGTTGTTTATAAATTTCACCAAGCGTTTTATATGCACTGAAATTTTTGGAGTCTTTCTTGATGACCTCAAGGTATAAAGAAAGAGCAGAAGTATAATCTCCCTTCACAAATGCTTCATTAGCCCTTGAAAGGTTAATACGCACTTCAGGATCCAACTCCATATTTGTTGATCGTATCATTTTCCTTCTCCAATAAGATTTGGATGCTGCAGATGATTTCCTTTTACCTTTCAGTCTGAAGTTTCCAGCACTCCTTAATGCTTCTCTGAAATCGAAATTTTCATCCAAATCATCAAACCCATCTTCCTCGCTCTCTGATGAGCTTGAAAATTGTACCTGTTGTAACTCTTCTTCTTCTGACTCTTCTAAGTCATCAATGTAGGAATCTCCATCATCAGAGGATAGATGTAAACTTATATCCTCGCTAAAATCGTCAATTGAGTTATTATCCTTGGTATAAACATTTCTAGAACTTCCAGGAGTGCTTATATGCTCTCCTTCCTCGTTTTCAAATATATTAGAGGACATAATCTAGTGAATTGTTTGTTAATATTAGGTAAAAGTTGAAAACAAATGATTCACGTGATCATGATTTATCGCTAGATTTCGGAGGTTAATGAATATATATATTCTTTCAACAAAACTAAAATAAATAGAATTATAACACTATTATGCATTTAACTAACTACTATCTTTTCTTTGAGCCTCTCAAAATTCTTTTTCATTGCATTTACTATATATTCTTCACCGCTTGTTGCAGGGTATTTCTTAGCTGGGCCCTGAATGATCACATCCTTGTTTGCTTGGTTGAACCATGCAATAGTAAAACGTTCTCTCTGATTTTCACCCCTCTTTGGTGTTCTTACTCTATGAAAGTTAGACTTGAGTTTGTCATCTGACCAAGACATCAACATATCACCTATGTTTACCACAATATCTCCAGTTTTAGAAGAAACAGGCGTCCAGGTATCACCAATTGCAAAATCCGTATGCGCTTCTCTTCCAGGACATACTTCGAGTCCATGATCCCCCGACCTTTGGAAAAGAAGAGTGAGGCAATCGAAGTCTGTATGAGCCCCGGCTCTCCAACTATTTGGAGGGAAATCTTCACCAGTTACATCAGGATAATGCAAGAGCCTTAGCGTAGATTGAGCTGAGCTATTTTCTATACGATGTGCTTTCTCGAAAAAGTCTGAGGGATAACCAAGACTCTCAGCAAAACAGCTCAATATTTTCATACTAAGATCATGGCACTGTTCCATGAATCCCGCAATTGCATTTATCCATTCGGATCCAATATCATCTTCTGATGGCCAATAAGTATCTTTCTTATGATACTGAAGCTGCAATGTTTCCTTTAAATCTGCTGTCCCAGTAGATGGTCTCACCTGTGCTTTATTCTCATATCCACAATTAGCCAATTTCTCAAATGGGGTCTTCTCCTTAATGGCTTCGGGGAGAGAGAAATAATCGGCTGCATAAGAAAATATACTTTCAATGTCTTTTAATGCAGGGTATTCTTGATCACAAAGTACAAAGAAGCCTGCATTAACGGCGGCGTTGTATAGTTCCCCCTTAATCTCTTCTCTACGATTATCAAAATCCTTTAAACTTATTCTTGGAATAACTGTTGCCATTATATGTTTAACTTATTTTGAATGAACGCAAGATTGAAAATTGGAGTATTTATATAAGAAATTTCATTAAATTTACATTCTGATAAGATAACGTACATGCATAGTCAACTTCCCTCATCGATTCCCTAACGTTGTCGGATCGATGTATTCGGCGATGACCGAAAGAGACAAAGCTAAAACTTTTCCAAGGTTTTAAACTAAACAAGAAAGTTCGTATATCCGTAACAAGTATCTAGATGAATTGACATCAAATGTATCATATCGATGAAGTCGGATTGCCTTTCTTTTCTTCACGTTAGATTCTTCTCAGCAATGATCAAATCGGCAAAATTCGCATCGATCAATGTGAAGGCCAGATCATATCGTAGTTAAAGCACAAAGTTATATACGGCTATCTTTATATGTTGAATCAAAATGAAGTGTGTATGGATATATATTCACTTTGCTTTGGCTGTTTTGAATATAGTTCATTGTACGAAAGAAGGGCAAGAGTCAAATAGTCTCTCTATCAACCTTGAAACGAAATGGACTGAGATGCCATTTGAAGTGCAACTAGTAGAAGCTATATCCGGATATAATGAATCGTTGTATTTACCTACAGTATTATCGATAATAAATATGCATAGGAATATGGAAGAAGAGTATGATGAAGAAGAAACCGATGAATCTTTGGATTCTAATGGACACGATAAACTCATATTTTCTGACGAGTATCTATACAATCATACTTTAAAAAAGCTTCTGCTAGATGATTCTGCTAGATCAATTGTGGAATTTTATTTAAGTACTAAGTATTTCTACCCAAGAATACAATCCCATACTGAATACTTTGAGAACGAGGTTAGAAATCTGCTTTTAAATAAAGTCAAGAAACAATGTGAAAAGGATCTGTTTGGTGATATCTTGGAAGACAAGGGAGAAGGGGCTTGGGCTGTATTTGGCAATAAGATCTACTGCTCCTATAACGATTTGTTTGCACTTAGAGATTCAAAATCAAACTCCGTAAAATTTGAGCCATTCGATAGAATTATAGGCAACAATGAAGTTAGCCCTGGTTTAATATTGTATGGAGATATAAAAAACAAGAGGTTTCAAAGCATGTTCCTAAATCTACTTGAAGGTGCAAACCACGGAAAATTTAGATTTGTATGGAGATATATCAATTGCGATGAGCCTAGAAATGTAGAGTTACAAGGATACTCAGCAGATCTCCTGTTCAAAGATATGAATTACATTACATCAGATGGAGTTATTGACTCGAACGCCGTTCTGAATTTAAGTATAGATGCTGATTTGCAAGAAATTTTGAACACGTCAAACGTTCTTAAAGTGAGCAAAGCATCCATGAAGAGCTTAGGTTTAAAGTTAATATCCATAGTTTTACTGGATTTATATCCACTGACTTCGAAGTTTGAGCTTCTTAAAATGCTTGTTTTTAATTTTCCAAAAGTGGCTTATTATATTGATAAAGTTAAGCTTCAAAACGAAGATTCTGTAAATTCGGCTATAAAATATAACACCGATTTGGGAGTATCAGAAGAATCATCGGGGGTTTTCATAAATGGATCCCCTTTACATCTTTTAGAATTGGACGAGTTCAATTTGTTCAATAAAATCACGTCAGAAGCTGAAAGAATAAAGAACCTTACCAATCTAGGATTCTCAGTTTCTGAAGCTAAAGCATTACAAAACAAATTTGCATTGTCCTGTTCTTTGAAACAGTCGAGTTATATCAAGGGTAACTCAATTTATGGAACCAATGAAAATAGGTATAGAATTTCCGAGTATACATTTAGATCTGGAGGTTCCAAGGAAGGTGGTGTGGTTTTTTTCAACGATATAGAAAGAGACGCAAACTATGGAAATATCCAAAATTCAAGACAGGAGGCATATTTGGGGACTCAGCAATATCAGCTTGCTCCAGGACAGATTCCTTCTTTGAGGGAAAACATATACGATTTGATCTTTGCAATTAATCTTTCAGATAAAGAACAACTAAAGGTATTTTTTGCTTTTTCTAGGGCCATTTTGGATAATTCCATAACTCAACAATTAGGAATCTTGCCTTTAGTATCAAGCGAATATGATAGAATATTGGCAGAGAAATTCTATTTCATGGTGGAAAATACTTCGCCGCAAGAGTCGCTAGCATTTTTATTCAGTTTTATTGACAGCAAAGATGATAATGAAATTCAAGATTTAGTAGATAAAATTCCCTTTTATCCCGATCCATCAAAATTAAAATATAATTCCACTATTGAAAGGTTTAGCATTGATAGACCTTCTGTTGTTTGTAATGGTGTCATATATGATCTACGTTCTACTTGGCAAATTTCGATGGGCAAACAGATTATACAAGACGTTTTATTGATCAAGAATAAACTTAAGAATGGATTGAGTCAACAAACTCCATTAAAACATGCTTTATTCGACCAGGCGCGTAATTCACGTAATACAATGCTTTTTCCATTGGACATAAGAGACGCTAGATACAAAGAAATTGATCTAGATTTAATTAAAAGTACGTTCACATTAAGAAAATCAGGAAAATCAGAGGATATTTCACTTTCTTTTTGGATAGTTGGGGATTGCAGCTCTCCAAAAGTTTTGAAACAAATTATTAATGTGCTTAAGCTAATTGATGATTATACGAAAACAAGAATCCAACTACGGGTTTTAAACACTACCAGTCTGTCAGGATTATACAAAACCTTTGAAGGGATAGATCTTTTGAACCTTAGTTCTAAAGAAATTCGACAATTGATACTGAAAATTCTGACCTTGATTAAGCAAGGAAATGAGCCCCATAACAATATTATTGATCATGAGTTTGACTACTTTAAGTACTATGCTCTTCCCCTAAGCCAGAATTTTATTCTTTTGAATGGAAGGTTTATCAGATTAGACAAGGTGCTTACTATACTGGATTTGGAACAATTTGTAGAGTTTGAGTCAAACTACAGGCTCAGGCCCATTCAGAACCTCATAAGAGAATATAACACAACATTTAGTAAAGCAAATATTTGTGATTACAACCGTTTAGGAATAGACTGCATGGATTGGTTTGATATTCTTTCTTCACAATTAACAAAGTCTTTCTATGTGGATGATAATTTATTTGTCAACGATGCTTCACGATTCGATCTAAGCCCGTTGAATTTGAATAATAGCATTGTCTTGCTGGGTGAACATAATGAGTTAGTAGACGTCTTAGTTGTAATTGACCCGATTAAGGAATATGCACAGGAGATCTTAGCTATTTTGGAAAGTATTATCTCTCTTCAATTTATTCAACTTAGGATTCTATTACAACCTACGTTTGACTATGATGATATGGGTACTATTAGAAGAATATATGCAACCAATATGAAAGGTAGACTCAATTTTGATTCAAGAGGAAAGATTTCACACCTACCTTTGCAATTTGAAGCGGTGCCAGTTGAATATTCTTTGAATCTAAACATGCATGTGCCAAAACGCTGGAGGATCCTTCTCGATAAAGCTCCAGATTCATTTGATATAAACGCTATCAATCTTAACCCTAAAGAAAATGTTGAGCTTTCTTTTATTTTGAAAAATATTTTGATAGAAGGTTATGGGAAAGACGTTCGAACCGGAACTGCGCCCACTAATTTTGGTGTATCCATCAATAATAATCACGAAAGGTATGAATCTCAATTTATTTCAACCTTAGGATATCTCCAGCTACCAGCAAACCCAGGTAGTTGGAAGATAAGCATGAGATCAAATGGTTGTCAAGATGTTGTACCACAACTATTAAGTATATCTGAATTTGCATTTGACACAAATAAAAAGCCTTTAGAGAACTCAGAGGTGAATGTATTCAATATAAATGGGTTGATGGTGCGGCCACGAGTAACTGAAGGAAGAGCAATAAATGAACCTCAATCTGAACAACATAAGGGTTTTGGTCTGTACTTGACGTCAATGTGGCAGAAAAAATTACATGTATTTCCAAATGCTGAAATTAATGTATTCTCAATTGCAAGTGGAAAGGAATATGAAAAGCTTATGCTTATAATGATCAGATCTGTTGTGCAAAATACAAAACATTTAGTTAAATTTTGGCTCCTAGAGGATTTTACGACCCCCCAATTCCATTTATATTTGCAAGAGCTTCAAAGTATCTACGGATTTCAATATGAATTCATATCTTATACGTGGCCAACTTGGCTCAGGAATCAAAGAGATAAGTATAGGCTGGTTTGGGGATTCAAAATTTTGTTTTTAGACGTATTATTCCCTCAGCATCTCAACGATGTGATATTTATTGACGCAGATCAAGTAGTACGGGCAGATTTAAAGCAGTTAGTCGACACAGATTTGAACGGCGCAGCATATGGCTTTGTACCCATGTGTGATTCTAATAAGGAGATGGAAGGCTTCAGGTTCTGGAAGAATGGTTATTGGAAAAAAGTTCTCCAAAATGATCTCAAGTATCATATAAGTGCTTTATTCAAAGTGGACTTGAAAACTTTCAGAGAAAAAAAAATAGGTGATGTATTGAGATCACATTATCAAAAGCTTTCTTCTGATCCTGGTTCGTTAGCAAATTTGGATCAAGATTTACCGAATAACTTACAAAGTAGGGTCAGAATATTTTCTCTTCCTCAAGAATGGCTATGGTGTGATACATGGTGTGATATATCAGAACTCAAGAATGCTAAAAGTATTGATTTATGTAATAATCCCAAATCAAATGAATCTAAACTAGAAAGAGCACAGAGACTAATTCCAGAATGGACTGCTTACAACAAAGAAATAGGAGATATACAGAAAAGGATAGATAACCTGAGAGGTAAAAACTCGAGATTCTTCAACAGTGATGTAAATCAAAACTCAGAACAATCTACTAAAAGTGAATACTTGAGAGATGAATTGTAGATGAATATTTCATATAGTAATATATGACTGCATATAATTATGTCCGTATAGCTCACGTGAAAATACCTATTCGTATTTTTCAAATATCTTGATCAAACAATTGTTGCCTATTTAAAGAATACCTTCAAGTTCCATGAGGATATCAGAGAAGCTTCAGCAGGCACATAGTGGCTCTAAATCTCCAGATGCAACATTTTCGTTCGAATTTTTCGTACCTAAAACGACACAGGGTGTTCAAAATCTATACGATAGAATGGATAGAATGTACGATTTGAATCCCATTTTCATAGACATAACGTGGAATGCAGGTGGGAGGTCATCTTCTTTGACAAATGAAATGGTGTATACAGCCCAATCAACGTTAGGTCTTGAGACTTGTATGCATTTGACATGTACCAATATGAAAGTTGAGGTTCTTGATGAAGCGTTGGACAAAGCGTACAAATCTGGGTGTCAGAATATATTGGCCTTAAGAGGTGATCCTCCATTAGATGGGAGTGATTCGACTGGTGATTTTAAATATGCAAAGGACTTGATCAAACATATTCGAGGAAGGTTTGGCGATCATTTTGACATTGGGGTTGCCGCTTACCCAGAGGGGCATCCCGAAGAAGTTGATGAGAATAAAACTTTGCTTTATCTTAAAGAAAAATGTGACTGTGGAGCTGATTTTATCATTACCCAGATGTTCTATGATGTTGACAATTTTATCCGTTGGTGCGAAAAGGTTCGTAAAGTAGGAATAAATATTCCTATCATTCCTGGAATCATGCCTATCTCAACGTACGCAGCGTTCATCAGAAGAGCGAAGTGGTCACAGGTTTCAATTCCAAGCCATTTTTTGTCTAGTTTAGAACCAGTAAAAGATGACGATTTTTTGGTTCGAGACAAAGGAACAGAATTAGTGTCCGACATGTGTAAGAAGCTAATTGATTCGGGCTACGTGAATCATTTGCACTTTTACACAATGAATTTGGAAAAATCAACGGTTATGATTTTAGAAAGATTAAACCTTATTGAAGTGATGAAATCACATGAAGTAATTGGTGGCAGTGATTTACCCTGGAGAAAATCTTTGCTTCCTACAAGATCAAAAGAAACAGTTCGTCCTATTTTCTGGCAAAACAGAAAGTATTCTTATGTCTCTCGAACTTCCACATGGGATGAATTTCCTAACGGAAGATGGGGTGATTCTAGATCACCGGCTTTTGGTGATATTGATTTATCTGCTACTGATTTATTGAGACAATCACCAAAGAGAGCATTTGAGTTATGGGGTCTCCCACAATCATTATCAGATTTCTCAGACTTGATGATATCATTCTTGAAAGGTGAGTTGAAATCTTTGCCATGGTCGGATAGTTCTCTTGGTGAGGACTCCAGTGTTTTAGTTGAGAACTTGATCGAGATGAATAGAAGAGGCTTTTTTACTTTAAATTCTCAACCCGCATTGAATGGATGTGCATCAAGTGATTCAGTATATGGGTGGGGGCCAAAGAACGGATACGTTTACCAAAAGCAATACTTAGAATTCCTTGTTCACAAGGACACACTTCCACGTTTGATTCAAAGTATATCAGAATATAATAATTCTCAAGGAGAAACTAGTACGTCAGTATTGAGCTATTATGCGGTTGACGATAAGGGTAATCTATATACGAACACCAAAGATCAAGACATTAATGCGGTGACTTGGGGTGTATTCCCAGGGGAAGAAATTCTTCAGCCTACAATTGTCGAAAAAATCTCGTTTTTAGCCTGGAAAGATGAGGTGTACCAATTACTCAGAGAATGGAAAAATATTTTCAAAAGCCATTTTGGATCAGACAACAAACTTAGTACTAGTCAACTCGAAAATAGTATCAAACTTGTCTCTGATTTGGCTGACAATTTTGTTTTATGCAATGTTGTTAACAATAACTTTATTGACCAAAACGATAGCTTGTTCAATTTGATTTTTGATTTAGAGACCAGTCTGTTGAATTAGAATTGCTATTTCTTCTGTTCAACCAAATATCGTTTTATTATTAGCTCTCACGCAGGATGGTTTGACACTCAACATGTCGCATTAGGCCAATTTCAACCCAAAGTCTAATCTTCCAATGCGAACATACAATTTTTCATGATTACGAAGCTTAATGTATTGATGCATTATAAAATTTTCATTTCAACAATTTACGTTTAAAAATGTTTTATCCTGTGAATAGTGTAAAGTCCTCAACGGATATACACAACGCTAAAAAAATAGGTATCATATTAAATCTTACATTTATCTAACTTTTAATGTAGTTTGAGCCACTAGCTTAATATCATAAGAGTAAATACACGAACATATAAATCCAAGTTATAATACTTTTTGGTATAGATCTCTTTGCAGAGTTGTCATAAGAGATCAAAGAAAAACTGTAGGTCAGTGAAGGACTTGTAGATAACGACATTGCAGATAATGAAACTATATCCAGTTGTGAGCCTACCAGTAAAGTAGCATCAGTACTGCTAGCAGTTGTAATTGAAATGCTTGTAGTTGTAGTTGTGGTGGTACTGCTTTCATATTCCAGAGGCACAATTCTGAAGAGAGAAGATGATGTAGTGAAGCCAGTTGCAATTATGGAAGAATCAGTTACGCTAGATTCGGAAGGTATAGGCGTCGCCTCACTTTGTTCGTATAATGTTTCAAGCAGTGTTGAACCCTCAGGTATGAAAGAACTTTTAGAGCTAGAAAAGTTCTCAGATGATGTTGCTGATGTATCATGAGCGGTTCTGCGCCCGTTTATCGAAGTAGTTGAAGTTTCTTTTATGGAAGATGATGCTTCTATAGAATTCGAAGGAACTGAAACAATCAGGTTGTCCGATCCTTGGGTATATTCTGTAAAAAAATCTGCCGTTGTTGATGCCACAGTATCTGGGCAATAGGTTGTATAAATGGTCACCAAAGATGAGATGGTTGTAGTGATAACTGTGAGTGTGCTGCCTTTAGGCAAACTGGTGACCTCTGATGTTAAAGACGCGTTACTCTCTGTCACAGAAGTATGTGCTATGCTTGATGATAGTAAAGGAGTAATACTGGATGTTTTTTCCAGGCTATATTGAAAGCTTTTCGATGAAGCTGAACTTGAAATTTGAGCCGTCGAAGATTCCAGATTAATACTGCTATAGGTATAAGAAGATGTAGTTACTAACATGGAAGAAAAGCCGCTTGATTCTGGAGGACTTCTATTTGAGCTAGAAGTCAAGGTATCAGAACTGGTGCTCAACAGTAAGCTTGATTCGAAACTTGTCCGTGAATTACTTGGAGACAAACTGAAAGACTGATTAGGAGGCATGCTTCCTGTCGCTAAACTACTGGAACTTGTACTAGTTGTAGGACTAGATGTTGTCGAACTGGTTATTGTAGAACTGGGTATTGTAGAACCAGATGTTGTAGGACTAGGCGTTGACAAACTAGATATTGGCAGACTAGATGTTGACGAACTAGATGTTGACGAACTAGATGTTGACGAACTAGATGTTGACGAACTAGATGTTGACGAACTAGATGTTGACGAAC